>OZ012672.1:23832177-24203124 GCA_963942505.1 Lordithon lunulatus
CCTAATACTTCCTTGCATTCCTCGTCCCTCATTTCTATTGTACTGTTAAAATTTCCTACTATATATACTACTCATTTAGCCTCTTCTACTGTCTTTATCAGCTCGTCCCAAAATCGATCTTTGTCTGGTACTATCTCGTCCTGGCTTGGTCCATACACCACTATTAATGTTATGTTCCTTTGTTTTCCTGTTAACTTTATTTTTAGTATCATTTTTATTGGTTCCCATTCTCGTATTTGTTCTTCTATGTCTCTGTGTACTATACATCTTATTCCTGCTGCTGCTCGTTCGTTTTATTATTACATGTCCTTTTTCAGTCACATATATTCCTTTTCCTTTCTTATTTGTTTCTGTCACTGCCAGGATCTCTAATTTCATCTCCTCGAATTGTTCTTCTTGTTCTTTTTGTTTTTCTGCTATTCCTCTCACATTCCATGTTCCTATTCTCCTCTTTGTTTTCTATTAATCTTAAAATGTGTCCTTTAGTTTTGTTTTGGGTCTGGCGATCAATGGTATCGGTGCTTGCCTCTTCTTCACCGGTAATTCGTTTTATGTTCCGTATGTTCATTAACCGTTTCATATGCCTGCACGTCTGCTGTATTTCCGACCTCTTTATTATCCATCCATATTATCTTACCGAAGCTAACTTAATTTGTTGCATTTCACCATTCTTTAAAATCATATCGGTGTTTTCACAAAACCTGTTCAAAACCAACGCCTGATGCTACTGAGTGTACCGAAGATTTGCATACGTCAGTGTTTATCATAGTAATGGAAAAAATACCAAAATTTGAACCGCGTGCTCAATGTTCAATTTACAAGTCTTCTAGTTACCAGAACAAGATGAATTTACAAATAAAAATATCGATATATTGCTAGATTAACACACCTTTACCACCAGATTGCTTTCGAATTACATACCACGATGAATATACAGTGTGTTCCCGGATTCGGTGCAAAGAGGGAACATTTTTTATTTGTCATTTTAGAAAAAAACGCAAGAGGGAGCACCTGCTCCGCTTTATTTATAAATATGATTCCAGCTGTTTAATATTTTTTAAATTTCTGAAAAAATATCTGAAAAAGCGACAAAGTTCATCGTTTTGTCATAAAACTATGATAGCCTTGGAATGGTGCAACAGGTGGGACGTTTTTAAACAGATACGTTTTCATATGAAACATTGTTCTGCTAGAATGTTAACACTGCAACAGAAAATTTATCTAATTCAACGGTACGGGACAGGCGAGGCGAGCATCAACTATGTGGTGGACTGTTTCCATGAAAAATATCCAGAAATGTGTGAGCATTTCACTCCAAGGAGCTACAAAACTAATAAAAAAGTTTCTATCTTCCAGTTCTGTGAGGGATGTGAAAAAGACAAAGCAGGTTCTTGAAGAAGATGATGCAGCAACAGTCCTCGTCCTGAACTCTGTGCGAGATAGGCCAAGTTTATCGCTAAAAAACCGATCCGACGAGACTGGAATCAGTAAGACTCATGTCCATAGAATCCTTAAAACTCATCAATATCATCCATACAAACCGGCAAGAATTCACACGTTAGAAGAAGGTGATGGCGCAAAACGTCTTTACTTTTGTTTATGGGTTGGGCCCTTTTTTTGACAATATTCAAAGCCCACTTCATCGGTTCATCATATTTTCTGATGAAGCGACATTTAATTCCATCAATACAGTGGCAACTCAGCAAAAACGACACTGGTGCCTTGACAAATCCAGGGTGCAGAGAAACCATGAATCGCCAGTACTACGTTACAGATAACGTTTGGTGCGCTGTTACCTACCATGGCATAATGGGGCCATTATTTTTTGGAGGAACTGTGAATCAAGCTTCATATCTGCAAATGCTTAATACCTTCTCCTACGAGGAAATGGATAATTTGCCTTTAAGTTATCGTGCTGTAGCATTTTTTCAGTAGGATGGTTGTCCTGCCCATTCAGCAGGCATAGTGATCAATTGGTTGAACGAGAAATTTGGAGAGAAATGGATCGGAAGAAATAAACCAGTCCAGTGACCTCCAAGAAGCACTGATCTAACGATTTGTGATTTTATCTATGGGGCCGATTAACAAAAAATGTTACGGTTCTCCCCTTCCAAATGATGTAAAAATATTTAATATATATATATATATATATTTATATATATATATATATATATATATATATATATATATATATATTAATATAATATATAATGAGAGTAGTTTTTCGCCGGAAAACTAGTTAGGGGAAGACTGTTGGGAATGCGGCTTTCGGACTAAAAGAAACCTCTTCTCTTTATATCGATATTTCGCTCTATGTACAGAGCTTCTTCAGAATATACTAAAAAGCCAGATATTACAATGATGTACAGAGCAGTGAATATTAATATGTAAAATATGGATTTTGAGTTATAAAAAAGTTAAAATGTAAAACATATATATTATTGAAGATTATTATTATTATTTATACAGTTAAATTGGTTTGCTGAAGGCTGCTCAGGTAAACAATATTTACAAGAACGAGTGTAGGAAAATCGCTAAAACTGCCCAGTATTCAGGTTGGACTTTTCACGCCATCTAGACTATAGTTCAAATGAATTCATTTAGTTTTAGTGTCAGGTCACTTCTAGTACGGCCCCTGATTTAACGCAACGGAGGACAGTTTTTAAAATTTCATCGTTTTGTATCACTTTTATAATTTATCATGTGGCGAGTTTATTTTTTGTTTTAGGGAAAAATAGTACTTAGATATTTTATTTGGTTGAAAATTGTCTATCCAACGGCGGTTTTGATTGGAAAATTTTCATTTTATTTTTATTTATTGCTTTACCGCCAAAACTTTTTATAACGGTATTTTTACCGAATTTTGTTTGGAAATTAAATAGCTACAAAATGAGATTAAGCACATCTCTCTATCATGAAATAACATTTTCCAAAGTTCTAAACATGGAAGGTAGTTTTGGCAATTTTACCGATTTTTATTACTTTTAAAATTAAATTTCTGACGGGCTTATCTTTTTTATATTAAGGCTTTTTGGTTTTTTTGTTTAGTTAAATCGGTTTCTTTAAACAGTGGGTAATACATAATTGTCTGAGAAAAGTCTTTTGCTTAGTTTATCTTTCTCGTAAAAATCATCAAGGATTTTTTATCGGGAAAGAAAAGGGGGAATTGTAACACTTTAAATTTGCAGCGCGATGATTTTAAATATTTGGGGGGAAAACGAATACCTTCTGACTGAAACTGGAATATCTGTCGGTTGATCTCTCGGATCACCGCGGAAGGATTTTTATTTTTAAAAAGGATTTTAAAAATAGCTGTGAAAAGTCGCCGTTAGAGTAGTAAGTCGCCAGTAGGACAGTAATTCCAAAAACGGTTTTTCTCGGCGTATCAACCAAAAATTGAGAAGCGGGCGTAGAATAAGCCAAACCGGGCCAGAGCCGAAAGTGTGTAGGCGAACGTTTTTTTTTAATATAATATAGAGAAATAACCTACACTTTCCGCGAATCCAACCAAGAAAAAAATGCCTGCCAACCATCCAGCAGCGGCTACCGGACGACGAACTACCAGCAGAGGTTCCGCACGAGTCCAGGAAAGCAGCAGCGGAGGAATTACCCATTGGAGGAGTGTGGGAGGCCATCGCCGCAGCGTGCCGTGCATATCGTTCCAGAAAACAGACAAGATTAAACGGTAATGCCGTATCTCGCGATATTCCGAACTTCATGCGTTTATTTTAAAATTGTTCTTTTTGTTCCGGTTTTTTTTGGGTGTGAGTTTTTTTTTTATCAATTCGAGTAACCGTTCTTCCAGTTATATATTTGTATTTATAGATCACATATACATTTATTATACGTCGGAGTTAAGAAATCTGAATGTACCAATAAGAAAATAAGTCGATAATATTGTCTATCTAAGCCCTGCCACTGTTAGGGTCGCAATAAGTTTATTGTCCCTACCGACAGGCCCAAACCTGAATTGTATTGATACATCTAAAGGTTGTTTTAGACAAGACAATTTCTTGACTCAAAAGTTAGTCAAGATGCGAGACAATTGTCTTGTATCATACAGCAAATTATTTGAAATATTGAATTGGATTCTAGATTGACTGGAAAAATATAACGCATTCTATTTGTCAAGGACAAATGGTATGGGGGGAGGATATATGAATTTATTTCTTGTACAACTTTTGAGCTAAAAAAATGTCTTGTCTAAAACGACCTTAACTATGTACTTAGACATTGCACCACAGATGTATGTGGTTTGTTTATTTTAGTGTCATATCCCCATTAACTTACCAAGAATAACCGGCTGCCGAAAAATCACGTGGCGTCCTTAAAATTAAAACCCTCCCTGCGTTTTCAGGCTATTTATTATTTGTATTGGGGAGATTCTTCATTATAGTAGATTGGATATCGATTGATTTTACTATGGCAGCTAAACAATTTAAGTTCGAGTTAAATCGTCTGGTTCATGATGAACTGGTTTTTTTTAAATGGGTTCTTCCTGAAGACAGACGAGTCCTGCCTGGACGGTTGGAGCCCACCACGGTCGGTTCCGGACACCGGGGCGTAACAACAGCCTGCGCCTGTGGACTACTAGCCGATCCGGGTGGCCCATCTGAAGAAGGAAGCACCTCGAAAACCCGCCCTCCTACACAAGGGTCTGGCCGGGACAGCAGACGATCGCCACCTCGGAACGGTCGGCCCACCACCACACTGGCCGGCGAACGTACTGCTGATCCCGGTGGCGCTACGATGCAGGAGGCCACCCCCAAAAAAATTAGATGTTGCATGTTGTGCCACACTGCGTAGTCCTCGATTGATACACCAAGACGAATACGCGACCACCTGGACCAATTACCATTATGACAGATACACCGACGAATAACAAGTTTACTACTCAGAGGAGGGATACCTCAGAGTCGTTTGGAGAGAGCATCGGAGTGGGTGCCTCCCGACCGTTAGCCGACTACCACCAACAAGACGACACTAGGGCAGATAGCCCAGGCATTGTAGCCGCGACACCTGAGGACGCGGGACACCAACAGAGACGCCGCCCTTCTAGCGAGGATCAGACGATTGCAGAATGGCTGATGGAACACGCAGAGCAAGAGTCGGAGGAGGAGTCATGTCCCCACCGGACGTATGGAGCACTCTAGAGGCCGGAAGAGCCAAAGCGCAGAAAAGAAGGAAGGCGACGAAACCACCAGCTAACACCATGCTGCGAGAGTTGGCGGGGACGAGGGAGCTAGTCTGGCGTCTAACAGACACAGCGGGCTCAACGAGAAATATACCGCGTGAAGCAAAAGTGAACGCTGTCCACTTAAGGGAGGCATACGAGAGGATATGGGGGAATTACGACCCGAACACCCTCACCAGCCCCGGGAACGACACACCAGACCACGAATCCGACTTGAGGGATCAACTAGATGCCCTCAGGGAGGATAAAAAGCAAGCCGATCTAACCATAGCGGCGATGAGGGCCGAACTACAGGACATCCGCCGGCAGTTAGAGAAGAGGAATCAGGACCAACCCGGCATCGAGACCCCAGCCGGAAGGCAGAGAGGATCAGGCAAGCCATAGTCGCTAGGGAGCTTCACAGAGGCGTGCAGACTAATGGGCGAGGAATGGCCGGAAGAGGCGTACAGTGCCACCGACTACGTAAGGGCCGAGGACATCAAACCGTCCCCGGACGTACCACTCATTAGACTGGTGGACAAACACAGACGCTCCATCAACGCTGGAGCCAAACCCGGCCGCAGAATATCAGAACTGGCGGGGAGGGCGACGGAGGGAGGTCAGGTCGCCACTCTAACCAAGACCATAGAGGTCACCGGAGGCAGCGGACCTCCCAGCAACCACAAGACCTGAAGATCGCCATCAAACAGGCACCACTCCCAAAAGACCCAAACCAGGTCCCGACAGACCACCCACCACATCCCAAGAGCATGGTCAAGGCTACCAAAGAGGAGACAATCGTGGTGACCCCGGCCGAGGGGGAGACATACGCTGACCTGGTGCGGAGAGCCCGCACTATAGACCTGTCGGAAGACAACATCGTCCGTGCTCATTACGGCCACGGAGGTGGCGGAGGCCATCGCGGCAGCCTTCCCGGCCGGAAGCAAGGAGATCTACAGGGTGGGCCCATTAAGACCGTCACGCAACAGCACACAGGCCGTGACGGTAACAACCACGGAGAAGGGAGCAGATGTGCTTACCGGGAGAAGGCTTCGCATCGGCCTGGGGCAGACCAAACCCACCAGGAGGCTTGGCTGCACCGACGGGCCCATAGGGAATGTAGCCATCAAGGCAGTTGGCAGCCTCCATGGCCGCATCACATCCTTCGGTACCCCCAGGAGGGGGATAGCATGGGTAATGTTCAGAGAGCTCACCATCATAGGCTGCTACCTCTCCCCCAACTGTGGCAGGAGACACGCCCAGAAGTGGAACAACTCACTGCGGGGGACTACGTTGTGGCGGGCGACTTCAACGCCAAGGCCACAGCATGGGGCTCCCCCACCAACAACTCGAGGAGAGAGGCCATACTCGAACTAGCCGCGACTTTAGACCTGACAATCTGCAACACCGGTGGGGCACCGACCTTCTCCAGGGGAGAATCGGTGTCACACATAGACCTAACACTTGCATCGCCAGGAATGGCCAGCCGTGTGCAAGGATGGCGGGTGATGGGTGAGGAGACCCTGAGCGACCACCTATACATACTATACGGGATAAGTCCAGGAAGTGTAGCTCAGGCCCGGCCCCAGCGGCCCCAGCTCCAGGAAGAAGTCATCCAGAGGCGGAGGTGGAACCTCGCATCAGTGGACGGCCCAACACTAACCAGGGCAATATCGGAAGCGGGTGATGCCCACCCGGAACCCCACGACGATAGAGGGGTGGACGCGATGGCCGACAGGCTGACGGCCAGGTTCACGTACGGCAGCATGTACGGAAATTGTCAAGTCAACTGACGTCACCAGTGAACGGAAGAGGAGGATCTACTGGTGGTGCCAGGAGGTGGCCGGCGCCCGAACACTGGACAACCGGGCCAGGAGGAGGGAGCAGCGGGCAAGAGCGATAGGAGCGCCCACGGAAGAACTCAGAGCCGACTACAAGAGCAAAAGAAAAGACCACCGGAAAGCTATCGAGACCAGCCAGGCTCGGTGCTGGAAGGACCTATGCAAGGAGGTAGAGGAGGACCCCTGGGGGCTCCCATACAAAATAGTCTCCAGGAAGATCATCGCCCGACCACCCGGGCCGGAGGCCTCGGTACCAGGGGGAGTGGCAGCAGTGGTCAAGGCCCTCTTCCCACCCAGCATCCACGACAACCCTCCGGAAGAGCAAACAGGGAATCCAAACAACGCGCAGGAAGAATGGAGCGAGAAGGAAGTCCTGCAGGTTCTGCAACACCTGCCGGGGAAAAAGGCACCCGGGCCCGACGGACTCCCGAACGAGCTGATCAAGCGGCGAGGGGGATCGCCCCGGCGCTACGAGTAATAGCCAATGAATGTATGACGGTGGGCGCCTTTCCACGAAGGTGGAAGACGGCGAGGCTATCCCTCATCCCCAAAAAGGGGAAACCACCGGAAAGTCCGACGGCATATCGCCCTATATGTCTGCTAGACGGCCTAGCCAAAGCCACCGAAAGGCTGGTAGCGGACCGGCTGGCCGAGGCCATTGAAAATGCGGGAGGCCTGCATCACCACCAGTACGGCTTCCGCAGAGGCAAGTCAACTTGTGACGCGATCCTCCATGTCAGGGGGATCGCCAGGTCCGCTAACACCGGGACGTGGAGGAAAATAGCCCATTGCCTGATGGCCACCCTGCACGTGGCTAATGCATTCAACACGCTGCCATGGGGGGCCATCAACAAGGCGCTAGCCAGGAAACGGATCCCTCTGTCATTGAGGAACATCACCAGGGCCTACCTCACAGACCGCGAGATTACCTATGATGGCACCGCAGGACTCGAGAAGTACGGGGTAACGGGGGGGGGGTCCCACAGGGCTCAGTCCTGGGCCCCCTCCTCTGGAACGTTGCCTTCGACGATGTCCTGCGGCTGGAGCTGCCGGAGGACACCACCATCGTGGCATTTGCCGATGACCTGGCCGTGGTGACCAAGGCCAGGGACCGCACCACGGCAAAGAAGAGACTGGGGGAAGTAGTAGCAGCGGTGGACGAATGGACGACGGGTAGCGGCTGTCCATCGCCGCTGCCAAAACGGACGTTGCCCTGCTGTCTACAAAGAGAGCAGGAGTCCAGGAAGCCACCGCAACCATTCAACTCTTGGGGGCGGTCCTCCCAATAAGGAGAAAGATCAAATACCTGGGCATGTTGCTGGAAAGCAACGTGCACCACACCTCCCAGGTATTAGAGGCCACCCTGAGGGCCACCAAGACCGAGGCGGCATTACCCAGGCTGATGCCCAATATTGGAGGACCCAGCACGGGCAGGAGAAGGTTACTAGCACTGGTGTCGCGAGCCCAGCTGACGTACGCAGCCCCCGCTTGGGCGAGCGCCACTAACACCAGGCGGAACGCGGAGAGGCTGCGACGGGCTCTGCGCACCAGTGCAGTAAAGATTTGTATGGCCTACCGCACCATATCGACGGACGCGGTGGAGGTGCTGGCGGGAACCATCCCGGGCGACTTGCTCGTTGATGAGCGTGCAAGGGCACATGGCTACAAGGAGGACGGGGCCACCAAGAAGGAGGCCCAAGAGAAGGCGAGGAACGAGACGTTTAGGAAGTGGCAGACGAGATGGGATGCTGCCACAAATGGAGGATGAACCAGGAGGGTGAACCCATACGCGGAGCCGTGGGTCACCAGGGGACACGGGGACCTGGATCATAGGACCACCCAGACCCTATCCGGGCATGGAGTCTTTCAATCATACCTCCACCGGATAGGGAAGGCAGACAGTGCCAAATGTCGTTACTGTGGTGGGATCGATGATCCGGCCCACACCATCTACCGTTGTCCCCGATGGGTAGCTCAAAGAAACGTTTTATGGTTACAGATTGGCGACACCGACCCGGACGACATCGGCGCCAGGATCCTCCAGGACAGGGACGCGTGGGACGCGTTCGCAGCTTTCTGCCGGACGGTGATGGGGAGGAAGTTCGACGACGACCTGCGAACCCCACAGACCTACTGACAAGGACGGACGACAGTGACAGCCTCCGTCCCCCTTTTTTCATTTATTTTTACCTTACCCGCCTTTTATTTTAGTACAAGAGACATAACGACAGACAAACGATAGACGGTCCGGGGGGCTTAGGAATGCCTGTTAGGCGGTCAAGCCCCTCGTCGACAGAACCTGGGTTTTGGTTTAGTCGGTAGGCGCCCCGGCCGGTACACGGGGCGAATCCGACACCACCCATGCTTATCACCACAGTGGTGATAGCGGAGGCATGGGTGTCTTTCGAAGATTCCACCCCAGATGACAAAAAAAAAGACTAGAACCCTATAACGGCATCGTGCGACAATTCTTCGGCACCGGACAATAACTCGCCTTAATTTCATATAAGATGTTTTACTTTATCTGTGAGTGTTCGAGGAACATTAAAGAGAGTTGACATGTTCATGAGCTTCCTCTTCCTCGTAAACAATATCAGCTCTGTCTATTTGGATTTATTTTTAGCGAATGGCTATCACACCAGTTCTCAACAATCTCATGCAGAGTACACCTTCAAAACTGCCATTTATCATGATCACTATGTCGTCAGCATAGCCAACGGCATAGCATCCTGAGTTGTTTGATTCTTTTTAATTCTCCAGGAGGAGGCTATCAACTACAAGGTCCCACAAAAGGGACGAGAGGACTCCAACTTGAAGACAGCCTCTTCCTGCAACTTTTTTTGATGTTACATCATCTAGTGTTAATTGGATTGTTCTTAGACCAAGCGTAGTTTTTATCCAGCCCCTCATAGTGGGGCGAATCCCGTGAGATGTTAGAGCATTATCTATACTCTGCAATGTTGTTTTGCCAAAAGCACCTTCAAAATCAATGAAAGTGGCAAGCAACGAACTTTTATGCTCCTGTGTTTCCTCTGTTGAGCGACCTGCTGTTTCGGATGTGTGGGGTACGATCTCAGCGGCCCGTCCCTGATTTCACGATCCCAGAGCCTTTCTAACGTCTTCAATAGAAATGAGGTTAGGCTGATGGATCTGAATGACTTGGCAAGTGTGTAACGTACTTTGCCTGGTTTAGGTATAAAAGTCACTTTGACCTCTATCCATGTATTGGGTATGTACCTAACAGCAACATACATATACATATACATATATATATATATATATATATATATATATATATATATATATATATATATATATATATGGCAATGTGTTTATAATGTAGGTTAACCCACATTGTAGCAGTGCTGGGAATATTCCATCTAGTCCTGGGGACTATACTTATCATTTGGTCACCTAGCAGCCAATCTTCCTCATCAGGTAGATGGGAATCAGTTACTATGTTGGGACTTCCAGGGTGATTGTCAGGAAAGTTGGTGTCTAGGAGTGCCTCGATCGTTTGAAAAGGTGTTACCCTGAAAGTGTCATCCTCCCGTTTTAGCAAGTTGAGTTGTTGTACAGGGTCTTTAGAGATCATTCTCTTCAGACGAGCAGCTGCTGCTGTGGTTTCTATGCCATTGCAATAGGCTTTCCATATATTTCTTTGTCGCTTCCTGACTTTACTTTTGAATTGTCTACGGGCTTCCCTAAAAGTTTCCCATTGAGCTATAGCTTTACTGTTTTGATTTTGTTGAAAGTTTTTCTGGCCTTGGATCGAAGGCAGTTGATCTCCGCATTTCACCAAGTGGGTGCAGAGGATCTTGTACCAGCCTTTCTCATAGGACAGGAGTCCTGATGTGATGAAATCAGTGATATATGGAGGTGTTTCACACAAGCCTCCAAGTTGTCCACTGATTCTGAAATTTTATTTGCTGCTTGATACTCCATCCTGTCCGATAGGTATCAGCAAAATTGTTATTTATTAGTTTTTTTTTGTGGAATTCTGTAAGAGGGTAGTTCTCGTGGTACGAAATCTAGGTCGTAGCGAATCAGTCGGTGATCAGATATGGATACCTGACTTGATAAGTGCCAGTTTTTTATTTTGCTTAAGATATTGCCCATTGTTAGACTGATGTCTATCACATCCGCTCGTTTTTGTGTAACGAACATTGGCTCACACCACCCTCTGTTTAGTATATCTATATTTGTACTGGTTATGTACCCACTTAGAGCTTTTCCTCTGCTGTTAATGTTGCTGCTGCCCCACACCACATGGTGAGCATTAGCATCACATCCAATGATGAGGTCTATTCTTAGTTTTTCGCAGTGTTCTGCCAAGTTTACCAGTTCTGGGCTGGGAGGTGGTTGGGCTGCGTAGTACGGTAGGTACGCAGATGCTATGTAGATCTCTGCGTCGTTGTGCGTTTTCAGTCTGACAACTATGAGTAAATTGGTATAGGAGTGTACCTGTATCTTTAGAAGAGGTTAAGATGCATGTCCTAGGTTTGTTACCAGCAGCACTTATTGTTACTGAGTCCGCATACCCTGGTTTTAGTAATTCAGGGTTCTTGGATCTGCGCGATTCTATATTGCATATTCAGTAGATGACAACTTAAATTATCAGTTGCCTCCTTAGAATGCTGCAAATTGATTTGGGTGATTTGTAGAACCAGGCCCATTAAAGTTAGGTAGCAATGGAGGAGATGGATTTGTCTCCAGGTTAGCATTGCCTGTCTCAACTGTTGCTTCGACATGATCTGCCAGCCAGTTGATTCTCCCTAACAACTAAAAGTGTTGCACCCTCCCATAGGGCAGGAGCAGCCTTTATATGATCTGACAGATAGTCCAGGGACTCCTGGCGCATGTAATTCGCAGGATCTATGCTGCGTGCTGTTACTTCTCAAAAGTGGGGGTGATAATGGTGAGCTGGTGATTGTTTTGTCCAGATCCTCAGATGGCCAACTCTCCAGTTTGGTGGCCTGCTCATTCGTTATTTCTCTTCTAGGGGTAGGGCCTCTGCTCCCTCTTTGACCTCTTGGTCACCAGCGCACAGCTAAGCCCTGTCTCTGTATTCTCTGCTGCGGGGGTGTTGCTGCTGTTGCTTCGCGCGTTTTTTGGTTTTGGCTCTGTTGACCTACGTGATCTTGCTGCAAACGCTCAGATATTAATTCCGTTCCTGGAGGCCACGAACTCTAGGACCTTTTTCACCTCGTTCCATTAACCCTTACTTGCTCCTGGCCAGTGCATGGACATCTCTTTGATGTTGTTGGCCTTCATCCTTGTTGCTAGTGCCTCGATGGTCTCATAGATGGTGTTATGGAATGGGGGACATCCTTGACCATCGCCCTGGTGGTGAGGGCGTAGATAGTGGGTCTGGCGATAGTGGGTCTGGCGATGGTCGCCTTCCGCGTCCGGCGTCTGCATTATTGTTGTAGCGTGTGCTACCTGCCTCACTGTGGCTTTCTGTTCCTAAGGCCGCTCTTTCCTCCCAGACAGTTGACTGTTGAACTGTTTATTCTTATTGCATTAATCACACGTATTACAAACATTTTCTATATTATTAGGCCTGGGCTAGTTCACCAAATATAAGAGCGAGCCATGCTTTTCATTTAAATAATTCCTTGATGCGATGAATGTAATTGACTAAATATTCGGGGTCGAAGCAACTTAGGTATTAATATTCTATTGTTCCACAAAATGCATTTTTAACTATGCTTAATTCCTTCATATACATATTTTATTCGCCCAATCATTGATGTAAATTTTCTAATAATTTGTGTAAGTTTATCTTTCTTTGAATAATTGTTAATTTCCTGAAAATTAATAATTTCCAAGTTTTCGTTGAAGTAATTTACAAAGTTAACTGTATCTTTTGCTTCAAATTTTCTGTTTGGTATATAGAAAATGTCGAAAAACAATCTGCATTATTATTATTTGATTTAACATATTTAATATTTTAGTTAAATCCACTAAGAATCATTGCCCATCTGAGTAACCTATTAGTAGCCTACTGCGCATTTTGATGAAAATACTAACCAATGGTTTATGGTCTACTAACAAGGTGAATGTGGTTTATGGTCCGTTGACAAGGTGAATGTGTTACCATATAAATACTGTTTGAATTTCTGTACACCAAATATAATGCTCAAAGCCTCCATCTCTATTTGGGAGTATTTGCGTTCCGCAGTTACATTTCTCGATATTATTTTTAATCTGAGATAAAACCGCACCTATTCCCGTATCACAAGCATCGGTGATCATAATCAAATATAAGGTGTGATCCTAATGAGCTAATGCGGGTGGTTTAGATAAGATGTCTTTAGCTCTTTTAAACGCAACATCGCAGCTTTGAGTCCATTCCCACTCAGCACCCTTTTTAAAAAATGTTACAAGGGTGTTAATGTTGTTGACATATTCTAAATAAATTTCCCGTAATAATTAATTAAAACCAGAAATGATTTTAGTCGTGTAATATTAGAAGGACATTGTCATTTATGGATGGCTTTAATCTTATCTTTAGAAGTATGTAAACCATTTTTATCGATGATACACACAATATTTAATTTTTGTAACCGCATTAATTCGTTCATCTTTTTCAAGTGCAAATCAAAGAGAACGTCGTCTAAAATATTTTGGTATTACGTTCTCTTTTACGTTTAACTTATGCCGGTACTCATCAACGTTCCATTAATCTATCAATAGCTATTGGAGCTATAAGTTTTATAGGTTCCATACTTTTATGGGGTATTAACTATTTGGTCTATAAATTTACAATATAATAAAATAGGTTCCTTAAACTGACAACTCTAAATATAATAATATTTTATTCTGTCATAATAAATAAATAACTTTGACTCATTAAAAATGTATCAGTGTATCCACAATAAAGAAACTAATAAACCCTAGATCTCCATAAATATCCGCATTCACGAAGCTTCAATAGTGCTATTGATCAAATAATCTACCCATAACTTATGGGTTGCAAATCCAACCCCATAAAATAAAATATCAATAGTCAAGTACATTTTCCCGTCCAGTTTATCTGAACAATTTTTTTCTTTATTGCGCTGTTACTTCTACATCTATTATTGGAATCTTCCGAGGACTAATTTTATAATTAAAAAATTTATAAATACAGCTATTTCTGTACTTCATTTACCTTATTATCAGCCTAATTTTTTCTAGCCTTTCTTTTTAGCTCATCGTATAAAGCCAGTAGCTGTTGTACTGTACGAATACCTGATCTTGCCATGCAGTTGTAACGAGTAGCAACACTTTCCCAAGCACTTTTTTCCTTTTTTTAAGGAATAATATCTGAAATTGAATGGTTTTGGCGTCTACTACGTGGTAATTCATTTTCAATAACGGACACGAATAAAACTACTATGTTACTAAATAAGTGGTAAAAAACATAGTAATTTTATTCATCTCCTTTATTGGAAATAATATCTGTTTTTTATTATTTTGTTGTCTTCAATTTAAAAAAAAAATCATTTGTTTTTCTACTTCCGTGTAGTTCTGCGAGCGATGTCTTTTCTTTGCATCTGTACTTTACCTTCCTGGTTGATCTTACTCATTTTGACAAATAAACAGTTCGGGGTTACAAACATTAATAATTAGAATTTTCTTCCACATTCGCGCTCTTTTATCAATGTTACCATTATAGAGAAACTAATATATCCATCTATCTTAATAAAATCATTCAATAGTTATATATTGAAACAATTGCGTTGCCTAAACCCCATAACTTTATGGAATCTATAAAATTTATGGATACAATCTATTGATTGATTTATAGAACGTTGGTGAATTCGGGCATTAACTTTTCCTTTATTAAATATTCCTAATTCGTTGAAAAATAAGCTACTAAATTTATGGAATATATCTGCAGAAATCTGAATGAATGGTTTGGAGAGGATGGGAAGGGCGTGCAAATCTGCAGGAGGCTGGCATGGAAGAGGAAAGTGGTAAGGGCAGAGGGGTTTAGGGCGAATATGTATATTCCTTTAGTCTTATATTCTCTTAATTTGTATTGTGAGATGTGTTCCTTTTTATTTTTATTATGTATTTTTTTTGTTTCTTGCTCAAAATGCATGAGCAATGTGTATTGGGGGAGGAGTGTACTTTTTGAGCAGTATACCAAATAAAGGTATTAAGGTAAATTAAGGTATTACATAATTTGAAATCTCATTAAAATTTACTATGGTAGAAATATATCCCATTAGTTTAACCCTTTGTCCATTATTGTATTGAAGTAAGGTTCTGGCTTAAGTTACATAAATACTTAAGTACGTCAATTCAATCGTGGTGATTTGCCATCTGACTAAACAAATCTTTGCAACAATACATATTCCATTGCGCATGTGTATACTACACTTACATTGCTCACTCGACCTTTACCTTTCCTCTTAAAGAGAAGTCATTAAGTCTTCGGCATGCTCCAGAATTGGAGCACTCTTCAAACTTTTCCTACTTCTCTCAATATCACTGTTATGCAACCATTCTTTTCTAACTGTCATCGCGCACTTAATATATCATTTCTTCTAAAGAGTTTACCAGGCCAAAATCCATTTGGTCCACCGTTTCTATAAGAGGTTATTTTCTGACCAACTCCACTCCCTAACTACCTCAACATTTTCTTCAGTCTCTCCATTTAGAGCCGTTGAGATAGAAAAATGGTGCGATACACCCTCGTCTCCGACTTCAAAACATTCTATTAACGACCTCCATTAATCTTCCACTATAATCTATTACTGAACTATCCATGGGTCCTTTATTAGTGTAATCGCCTTCCCAATACCCATCTGTCATACCATTTAAGATTACAAGGTTCTGTTTCTCTACCCAATTACAACCATCTTCTTGCTACGCCGTTCACCACTTTATTATTGAATCTGCGCTCCATGCACTCTCCTTCTTCATTTAACCTCTCAGTATTTTCTTATCCAGACCTCACATTCCACTACACCCGCTTCGGATTTCATTCTGTATTTCTCTTTCATTCGTTGTAATTGTGATATATTTGTCTGCCTCTGAGTAGTTTTTTGTTTTTCATGATATCCTGTTTTTTAATCCATGACTTCGTCTCTGCTATAAACGTTTCCTCTGTTGTGCCAATTTTTATTTTGTACGCTGAACAGTTTTTCGCTTTCGTTTTCAACTAAGAATTCCTCGACCCCAGCTTTTATTACTATGTTAATTTCCTTCTTTTCATTCTCTGTGCTTACTAAAATGTTCTCTAACTTGCCTATTCTTTCATTTAAGAGCTCTTTTTCTTCTTCCCACTTCTTTTATTCATATGATTTTAATGTATAGTGAAGTGCAACAAATTAATTTAGCTGCAGTATGATTATATAGAGAAATGGTATAGAAGACTTCCACACAGAAGCGTATATTCTAATAGGTTAATGGACAAGTTTTGCCATTTAATATTGATAAAGGACACCCTGCAAACCATAATGCGGTTGTCCGAGATAAAAACATATTAAATCTAATTGAAGGGAATCTTACACTGAATAGAAAACATTCGAGAATTAAGGTATGCATCATAGACGCGGTAAGCCAACGCCGGAAAAGTTTGCGTCTATGGCTATTGAGCATATATATCATAATATCAAGAACATTTGCGGAAAATTTCAAAAATAGGATACAATTTTAAGAAATTAATCCTACTGGGCCTATAAAATCCTCACGTGGTGAGACCGGTGCATCATTTCATATGTGGTAAATTTAATATAGTGCGTCAATCGATTGGACGAAATATCCCAGATTCTTGGTCTACGAAGTTACCAGATCTAAATCCATGGGATTTATTTTTGAGACCATTTAAAATCCGTAGTACAAAAACGAAGCTTTAAACAAATTTTCTTTGGTTGAATATGAATAAAAAATATAGCGCAGCACTACTGAGTTTCATTGACATTTATATCATATTTTTATCATGGCAATGTATTTATTTTTTTCGTCCAAAATATGATAATATAATAATGACATTAGCTTAGTTTTTATTGCCACTCCGAGAAAAAAAGCAAATCGATATTATACATTAAATATTTAAATTTAATTTCCACATATTGTATGCAAAAACATCCAACGACAGTTGTTATCTTTAATTAAGTGCTATTTATAATCGGTTTGTTATCCTTACAATCATTAATTACATTAGTGACATATGGTCATTATTTCATTTATTAAATATTTAAACAAATAAACACGAATATTTTCAAACCAAATGTCACTTGTGGCTAGAATCTGACGTAACTCCGTCTTGTTTGCGATTTTTAGATGTTGAAATAAAATATGATGACGTTTACGGAATGTTGTCCATATTGCTTATTTATTATTTCGAATCTTTCGTCAAAATATTTAAAATATGTTTGCACTTTACCGGTGTCAATTAGAGATTTCAAGATACATCCGACTAGATGAAGTAAAGTTCTTAAAAATATTGAGCATAGTTATACACATAAATTAGTTATAATTAAAATATATTCTATTTGAATTCACTGGTGTTTGGGCAAAAGGGCTTAAGTCAGGAAATGTAAAGTATTAAAGCTGTTTGTACCAATGGAAAGAACAGAATGTTTTGGTTAAAAAGACATTGTCCTTATTTTTGTAAAAATGATGACCGAAGCTCTTTTGCCCAAACACCAGTGAATTATTAGGATACGTATGATAACGTAATTTGCACCGCCTAGATCAGATTTTAATTATTATAATAATTCATACAAAAATGTGACAGTTGATTTTTAGGTTGTATTAAAAATTAAGTAAAAATAATAAGTTTTTTAGTTATTGTTGACATAATGATATTCACGGCCATATCAAATTAATTTTATATATATTTCTTATTATTATTTTTATTTATTTATTTACGACGGCGATGCACGACGGGCGTCAGACTATGGGGAGACAATTTGTAAACAGTCATGAATCAAATCGGGGCAAGGAAATGATCGCAGGTTTTATAAAAAATATATATAATTTAATTGTTTGTTTACTTACGTAATTATTCGGAATGCCGTATAGTGATTTTTCAACCGTTTCACGTCTTATCAGCCATAACGTTTTTACTTTCCGAATACAGCACTGCTGTATAATAATAATAATAATAATAATAGGCTTACCGCTGCCAGAGTCAGTACCCCTAAACAGCGATATTCAGCTATGAAAAGCTGTCATAACACGCAGTCAAGCTAAAAGGGACGGTACGTGGGATCATGCTTTACCCGTTCGGAGCCACCATTAGGAGAGGTCTGGACTTGGGAAAGGCGAGTCCAGTGGTACTCAAGCAAGGAATCAGAGCACCACTGGTAGCAATGAAAATGGAAACGAAGCTAACACCTCAATCGCCTCACCTGTAGAAAATGTTGCCCACGTTGATAATACTGAGCCCATTGATGCAGAAGCGATTTAAAAACCAGTAAGGTACATAATATGATCGACCATAGAAGAACCCTATAGAACTATAACATGCGAGTCGCACCACAGCTTAAAGTTCTCCGTGATGAAGTAGCTGAAGAACTGCAAAAAGCAGATGTAGAAGTAGAACTAAAAGTAGAAATAGAAACCACAAATACTGAGATTCAATCTACACAGCACAATCCAAACACTGTAACATCTGACTTTTGGGATTGTAGCGTGAGGGCTACAGAAACTTCTTCTTTATAATATCAATATATCGCCCTTAGTTTCTTAGTTCAGAGCTTCATCAGGATTTACTACAAACATATCAGATGTTAGTATAAATGTATGAAATATAATTGATATGTAATATAATTGATATATGATAAATATAATAATTTTTAGTTTTTAAAAGATGTGATAATAAAAAACACGAAAATAAAACGATAAGAAAAAGCATTTCGCTACTAACTAAAATGCAAGTGCTTAGAAGATTAAATAGTGGTGAACATCAATGACAAATTAGTGTTGCATTGAACTTGTCACGTTCAACAATAAGGACAATTCTCAAGAAAAAAGAAAAAATAGTGTCATCGACAAATGCAACTAGTATAAATCATTCTAGAAATAAACGACTTTGAACGCAATGGTCAAGCTATTATATTGGAAAAAGAGACAAGAATTATTATTCACATTCACAGGTGACACAACTGTAACTTTGGTTGCAATCATCGACGATTGTTTCATAGATTTAAACATCGAAATAAGCTTCATAACATACACATTCCCGGAGAAGCAACAAGTGTAGATATAAAAGCGGCGGCAGAATTCCCAGCGACATTAAGAACAATAATTGAACGAAGAAACTATCCTCCAGAATTAGTTTTTAATTTCGATGAAACGGGTCTATTTTGGAAGTGAATGCCAACATATTTTTCCATCCCATGAAGAAAAACGCTAATGGAGACTTCAAATGGATGACAAAAACCCAAGAGCGACGAAAGGAATATCAAAATCAACTTTACCTGTAATTTGTGACTCTAAAAAAACATGGATAACTATGAACATTTTCCAGAATTGGTTCACTGAACATTTTTGCCCGTCTGTTAAAAGCTAATGCGAAATTTAAAAAACTTTGCACTACTTTGAATGGATAATGCTCTAAGCCACCGTGATAAGACGTGATAAGATGCATTCCAGTCGAAGTGGTTTTCTTAACACAACTGCATTAATCCAACCGATGGATCAAAGTGTTATATCAAATTTTAAAGCTACGGCGAACATTCAGACAAAAGTTTGAAAAACAGACGGAATGAAAAACAAACAATAACATTTTTGGAGGAACTATAATATTATGGATACTGTAGAAAACGTAAATCTTTCTTGGAATGAGGTAACGGAAAAATGTTTGAAAGGAGTGTGGAAAATTATGGCCAGATCTAAACAAAGCCGATGACACTAAAGATTATGTTATTGATATGAACGAAATAGTGGAATTAGCGAAACAAACAGATTTAGATGAAGTAAATAAGGAAGATCTTGAAGAACTTTTGCAAGAAACTGCAGAAACTCATTCCAATATTGAGTTCAAAGGAGTAGGGGATCAAGAACACAAAAATATTAAAAATAACGATTCTCGAGAAGAGCAACAAGAACTTTCAACGGCATTTCTAAAGACCAGTTTAGCTACCATAACAGAAATTATGGACCTGTTTATTGAAAATCACACATATTTTGATAGGAGTTCATTGTCATTGAGATGCCTTGACTTGGATGCCTTGTCCACTTATCGACAACTTCTTACGGTAGAAAAAGAAAAATGCAAATTGGAAATGCAGAACAATCTGAATGATGTAAAATATAAATGATGGTTTAAAATTTTATTTATTTTTATATACATATTCATTTGTCATGTTTCTATATTTGTAAAAAATAAGTTTTTCTTTTTTATTGTTTTAAAAAAATATATAAACTTAAATGACAAAAGAGAGAGAGAGAGACATTCAGAAAGCAGCACTGCTTTCGACCAGTAGTAGTGTGAAGAAGGTCTTGAAGATAAGTACATAAACACACCCTACATCAGAGCTTCATCCTGTTGGCCATAATGCCCCAAGTGGTTTTGCTTCTGATGTTATAGAAGAGAATTCAATAATATCATTAAAGTTTGTTACCGTTAGGAGGCCATAGAATACGAACATCCCCTGATTAGTTATTGGTCGCATGACTTTACTTTTTTGTTCCAAAGTATCGATGGTAGTGGTTACTTATTTGGGATACAAGTATAATCTGAGAATCCAACATGACAAGGATTGACTAGTATTCTTTCAGCAGAAATATTGGTAAATACGTTATGTAAGCAATGCTCCTTTCTAGTTTAAAATCGAACCAGTCCCTTTAAATTATAAGTAGCCAAGGTATTTAAATCGGGGTATCTGTCATACGAGAGAAAATTTAAATTGAAATCACCCCCCAGAATTATTGATTTATTGTTTCCCACGTTTAACAATATTGTAACGATAGTGCTTAGAAAAGTTCCAATATCTCCATTAGGTGGACGATATATGCTAAATATTATTAGGTTACATGTGGGTAGTAAAATGTGGCGATTTCACAGTGCATTTCTACAGATAAACTATTATACTTTGACTATTCTTCAACAGCACATACATTATCCGCTATTTGCATTACACCTCCTTGCTTGTGAATTTCGAGCAATATATGATATTGGAATAAGTTTCCCTATTCTAATATTATACTAATCTTATTGCTATATGGTATCGCTTTATTGTTGATTATGTCAATACTGTCTTTAGGTCGGGACTGGATTGAAAATTTACCGGACCAGTATGTGCAAGTTGAGGTCTTTTAAAGAAGAACTTATTTATCAATGCGTTCTTTGGCCAGAACTTTGGATTTATTACCTTTGGTGCTGTATCCAATGGTATACCAATTTTAAATGATGAGAAATCCTGGTCTTCATATTTAGCTTTCAGTTTTCTCACCACATAGTTACCATCTGCTTTCTTTAAAAATCACATGTTAAGTTTCTTTGTAATCAAGAAAAAAAATTTTTCGATTTAGCGGCTGCAACAGGTAGTGAAATATCATTAGATTTTCCTGTAAATAAGTAGTTTTTTCGCTTAGCATGTTTCTTCACTTCTATCCACTCGTCTTTATTAATTACATCACTTGTTTTCTCCGGCATATTTGATTTTAAAATGTATATCTGGTCATTTATGGTTGGAGACATCAAGTTATCTTTATCTTTTGTGTAGTTGGTTTTGTCAGATTTAAATATTTCACCGCTAATGCTATTTATGCTTTTGATAAGAACATCGCTGTTTACATTTTTTGCACTATTTCTATTAAGGTTAATTGTAATAGTGTTGCTTATTTCTATTTTTTGCCTTCTTATGACGACATCCCGTGCCGCTACTTGAGATTTCAGCTCCGCTACCTCCTTCTTCTGGGACAGCAACATTTGTATTATGGATTTCTGGATGCCATTATTTTCACATTTCGTACACGCCACTGTACCAAGTTTTTCTTCGTCTTTAACGCAGTTCCTGTGCATATTAAGTTGAAATATTATACACCAATTTAGTTTAAAAAATGCAATTGTTTTTATGTTTAATCACTCAAATAATAGCAATAGACCCATTATTAATAATATCTGTGTGTGTGTATGTCCGTCTGTTTGTATACATGTGAACAAATTCCGGGAAACGACTCAACAGATCGCGGCGAAATTTGAAAATGAGACGCTCGGGTTCTCAGCCAATGTGAAAATTTGACACATCAGTCATCTAACAGGGAAGAAAACTTCATAAAAAGGGGTCGCTTCAAGCAAAGAACGCGCGGCGCAGTACAGAACAAGTGACGTCATCGGCGACAATACCTAAATCACGGGGGAATCAGCGAACATTGTCAAATTTTAAATGTAATAAGATAATGAAATGTGAAAATGTGAAACTGTGAATTGAACTGAGTCGAACCGAAATATTATTTTTGAAGCTAAAGGACGATTCAAATCGTACATTTATAAAGAATTTCAAGTCCAGCAAACGACCCTTTAAATAATTTATTTAAATGATTTCCTCTATTCCTCCCGTATCTCTTCCGTAATATTTTTCTTATTAAATATAGAAGAAGGATTCAAATTACAAAGTTATATATATTTTCAAACACGATAAACGGCCCTTTGGATGCAAAATGACGATCGCCACCTATGCCCTGATATGAAATACTCCTCACGTGTTCACGTTACTTTCCCTATACAGCACTTCTGTATAAGGAAGGAATTATTTTCGTGAAAAAATCCAATTTCCAACTTTGATTTTTCGTTTTATGACTAATATATATTTTTGGAATATGTGTATGTGAGTCCGTCTATTTATGAACCAATTCCGCGAAAACTGTCCATCGAATCGCGACCTAATTTGGAAATCGTCTGAGAACCCGAGCTGGGATAACCCTGTGAAAATTTGAGGAAAATGGGTCTACTAACAGAGAAGAAAATTCGATAAAACCGATTTTGAATTCTGTAATTGCACGAGGTTGAACCATATAGCATCTGATTGCAAGAATGAGGCTACCTGTCCGACGTTTGCTCAGAATCATGAGACAAAAGACTGTAAATCTGAGGTTTTTAAATGTATTAATTGCCATTTAGCAATGCAAAGATTGAAAATACAAAACGACTGTATCACACATCTTATGATAGGGAATGTCCCAGCTATCAACGAGCCCTTGAAAATGAAATTAGAAAGACTGACATTTAGCAATTGACGAATTACCTATGGGGGCGCCACTGCGCCGGCCCGAAATGGTGTAAAGGTGACATATACTTTTGGCGCCAAGTTTTCATTATTGAATCATTTAAATTTCCGTTGATTTTTTCTTGTAAGAGTATTGTTTTCTTATAGTATGGCTTTAATATGTAAGAATCCACTACCATAAACTCTGATGGTTTATTTATTTCGTTGGTAATTGCCGCCGACACATTTTACATAGAATTGTATTCAATGGTCGTTTTACACTTTCTCGCAGTAATGAATTTGTACATATGGTGCCCAACGTGTTCGTCCCACACTTGGCTATACTGATAATCTACAATTCTTGTCCAATATTGCTTTTACTAATAGAAAAACATCAATTTCAATTTATAGAAACCAGGTGTCGTTTTACCATCGGATAGAGGTCAATGAAGGATCAGAAGTCAAAAGACTGCTATCATGGCTCCGAAAGAAAACCGTTTCCAATATAACACGTCTCGACTTCGCAATGACGTGCTGCAAATTAAAGTCTATGGATATTCAAATATGTGCTATTAGTATGAATATAGGAGGCCATAAATTGTGTATTCTCAATGCGTATTGATCACAACTGGGTAATTTTGAAAGTTGCAATGGACAACTTACATCTGCCTTGCGGATGTTGATAGAGAATGCAAAAATATAATCATAGCAGGTGATTTAAACGTTGATCACTTAAAAAATACATTACAAAATGAAGAGCACAAAATTAACATTTCAACATGTACGTTGCGCGCAATTAATACATAATAGCTCAATTAAAATTAAATACCTGGACAATTGTCAATGAATCAATCGGCAAAGACACATGTCTACGTATAGAATCGATTGTTGTAAATAAAAAAATTGTCAGTAATGGTAAGGAAATATGTGACTACTTTATAGCTGAAAAAACTATGGAAAGTGTTGCCTTACATTTGGGATATAATAAAGCTGCCTAATTGATCTTGTTTAACAAACTTATGTTATGTGGTGATTTTTTTTAATAAATTTTATTCTGTTTTCTCCATATATACACGCCATAATCATAATTATATAGAAAATAAAATAAAAATTAATTGTATATCTACAAAAAAAAGATGAATGGTAGTTTCTTCCCTCGGTCCTCACCGCGATGTTTGTGGTTTTGATTCCTCATCGGACTGTGGGTTTGAGAGTTTGTGTTTGATATTCTCTGTGTACGTGTTTAAGCTATTTGTTTTTCTTCTACTATTGCATTTTTATTTTGTTGTTCAGCAGTAGATTTTTAAGTTTTAATTCGAACGGAACGAATGCCAGTATCTTAATTTCTTTGGGAGTTTGTTGTATTGTTACGGTTGTTATTATTGGTAAGTATTTTTTCTGTTTGTATTTTTTTTTCTTAACTTCGATTTTACTTCTTGTTTGGTGTTCGCTAATTTCTTTATGTGGTTTTAGTGTTATATTCGTTTTTATTTTGTTTTGAATTTTGTATAGTATTAGTAATTTGTTTATTGTTATCATGTTTATTTATGTTTAGTTCCTTTGTCTGTTGATATAGTTCTCCGGTGTTGGTTTTCTTGTCGAGTTTGTATATTATTTTCAATATTTTGTTTTGTTATGTTTGTAGTTTATTTAAATTTGTGTTGCTTGTGTTTCCCAATATGTTGTTTAGTTCATTATTTTGTGGTGTAAAAGTGCGTGGTATATTTTATTTTTTGATTGTTCAGGTATATATTGTTTTATTTTCTTTATTGATGCAATTATTTCGCTGTTTCTTTGTACTTGTTTGTTTACGTGGTTGTCCAATTTAAGGTTATCTTGTAACTTTAGATATAAGTAGTTGGTTTCGTGTATTTGTTTTAGTGCTGTTCCATAATGTGTTTATTTCGTTTCTCTGTTGTTTACTGTTGAATATCATAAATTCTGTTTTTGCTTAATTGATTGTTAGTAGGTTATTATTGTACCATGTTTGAAGTAGTTTTAAGTCTGAGTTTAAGTTGTCTGCATAGTATTTATAGTATTTTCCTGCGTGTATTATATAGGTGTCGTCATCTGCATATATGAAAGCGTTTCCTTTTAGTTTGAGCTCAAGTAGGCCGTTGGTGTATATGATGTACAGTGTGGGTAGGAGATTTCTTCCTTGCGGTATTCCGTATTTTGCTAGAAATGGTTTACTTTATGTGTTATTTATGTTTGTTGTTTCTGGTCTGTCTTTTAAATATGTGTTTATTAAGTTTAATGAGTGTCTAGCTTCTCTTTTAGGTTTTCTTTCGAGATTGTGTCGAACCCTTTCTTCATGTTAATGTTTATTGCTGTTACCAGGTCATTTTCGTCAAGTTTGGTCTTTATATATTCTACCAGGTCACTTGTTGCATATGTGCTTCCTGATTGTTGTTGAAAAGCGTATTGTGCGCGATATCTTTTTGTTTTTGTCTAGATATTTAGTGATTTCGGTTTGTACCCTTCTTTCTAGTATTTTATTTAGTGTTGATAGGGGTGCTATGAGTCTGTAGTTGGCTGGGTTAGTTTTATCTCGCCTTTTCTGTATTGGGATGATGTTGGCTTTTTTCATGTAGCTGGGATATATTCCTTCTTGGATTACGTTGATTGTGACTTTTACCAATATCGGAACTAGTGTGGTTTTGTTTTGTTTAAGAACTATATTGGTAATTTTGTCGTACCGGGTTTCGTTTTGTGGTTTTTTAATTCTATAAAAAATACTATTTTGTTTATTTCTTCTTCATTTGTCCGCTGGAACGTCATTGTTTCTTTTTGTCGCTTTGTAGTTATTGGATCGATTTGTCTATTTTTGATCTGTTGTTCGGGAAAGTTTTTTTCAATATTTGCGAAGTATTTAAGAAGTAATTGATTTCATGTGCTATTTTTTCTATATTTTTTGTTTTTTTTTTGTTCGTTTTCTCTGCGCATTTCTTCAATGCTTTTTGTTTTCTTCTTTGTTCTACGAGATTCGTTGTTTCTTTTTTATAATGTTTGTAATTTTCCTTAATGATTGCGTTTGTAGGGTTCTTTATGTGTTTTTGTTAGAGCTTATTTCTTTTCTTTATGAGTTTTATTACGTCGTCATTTATCCATGGGCAATCTCTTGTCCTTTTTATTTTTCATGTTTTTCGGTTATTTTCTATTATTTTTGTATGTCTTTGAATAATTCTTCAAAGGTGTTTATTTTATTTATATCAATTTGCGTTTTTTCTTTTTTATTTGGTCTATGTTCTTGGTATATATTATTCTGTTAGAATGTTTTTGTATTCTTTAGTTGTATTATTGTTTTCTAATAAGTTCATGTTTATATTTCCAAATTTAGATAATTTGAGGTTTTCATTGCTTTAGAATGTGGTTTTTAAGCGTGTATTTTAGATTGTTTAGTGTATGTATAATGCAATGCTTCCTCCTCTTGTTTCTTGAGTTGAATTCGGACTGATGGTGGTCTATCTTATATAGGTGTTCATTATTTGGTGTTAACCATGTTTCGGTTATTGCTATTATTTGTGGATCATTTTGTGTTGTTGTTATTAATTCTCGCTCCTGGTCTTTGTTTTTTTAAACTTTAAATGTTATGTAAATATATGGTATACATTGTTTATTACTATATTTTGTGACTGTTGCTTCTATGCTATTTAGATGTTTAGGTGAGTTTATTTAGGTATTTTTTATTTTTATTTTCACGCTCGTGTTTGGTTTTCATACATATCGGCATTTTAAATCGTTTTTTATTTCTCTTGTTTAATAAAAGAGCATGTTTTAGGGTTGGTAGTTTTCGTTATGTATATGTCCCCAGTATAAATGATCATATTCTTTAGGATTTTAAGTTAGTAGGATATAAATAGATTCCCCAGCAAAACATAACCTGACATTGCGAGTATTCTTCAAGTTCTTAAAGCATACCGGGCGACCCGGAAATCACATACTACTTTTGAAAACAAAACAAAAGAGCACTCCGCTAACTGGCGAAAACAAGCTCTATATTAAATGTCCCTGTTTGTACTTATCTTTGCTTCTAAGACTCGGGTGATCGGATCAGTTGACATATATTTTTAAATATAAAAAAATACCTTTATTTGGCATATCCACACAAACCTTCCGTTTTACAAAATTCCCCAAATTCCCCCAATTACTCTCGCAGAACAAAATACAGTAAGTAACATATTCGCTTCTATGCCTTGTTCCTACAAACTAGACCCCCTCTGCCCTGGCCAATTTTGTCTTCGACGTCAGCCTCCTATTTTCACGCTTTCCCATCCTCTCCCAACCATTCATTCAGCTTTCTGCAATCTCCAACCCACTCTGCTCTAACTCGGGAGTTTCCCGTGCACTTGCCACTCTACGTAGCCAGAGGTATATGGGCTCTCAACCATTCACCTGCATTTCTTGCTTCTTGCAGCTCTCTCTCTCTCTCTTTCTCTCGCCCTCTCTCTCTTTCTCAATAAGGGACTAACATGGAACTACCATATAGATGCAGTGTAGTAAATTAAAATGTACATTATTTGCCATCCGCAAGTTAAACATAGCATGGATTTACCCACAGTGCTGTTACAGTACTATGCGCTTGTCTATTCTCACATGTCGTACAACTTGATGATTTGCGTTCCAGCGTCAGAGACTGTGAGATTTTCATATTGCAAAAAAGAATACTCACGACTCATATTTATTATACAGCCAACTTGATCCTGTAGAATGACTATTGCAAATAACCAAATCCTGAATTTTCCGTGTATATACATATACACAATTTTATGCTATATAAAGAAGAACAACAAGCGTTTAAAAAGCTATCGAACGTCCACCAATATAGACGAGGAATTAGCATATCTTGGCAGCAGTGGCGGCTCGTGGCTTGTTGGAATAGGAGGGCGACAAATAAAAATGATCGATTAGTATGATTTTTTAATTACTTTTATAAGTTCTAAGTTATAAGTAATAGTTGAAATAAACTATATCCTTATTGTTATTTATAATATTGATATCAAGAACTGGATTGATTTTCAGCGAAATCTGACGTTAAGAAAGTATTTTGTGTTTAATAAAAATATGCTTTTGTTTGTATGGAGAATTGGTACAGACAAGATTTATTTTTATATATTTTCATTTTGCATATTAGATATACATTTAATTAAACGATATAAATCAACACATTAGAAAGTCATGGTATTTCTTAGAAATGTTTTAATGCGTTTAAAAGTTGAGAAACTGCGTTCACTTTTAGCGATGGTCATAGGAATGTCAAGATATTTAGTATTATGAAAATAGCTGGCGGGGCGACTGACTGTTTCGCCCACAGGGGGAACATACCGGGAGCTTGTTGGCAATGACCTCGAAACCCCAGACGCAAGGGGAAGTCGGCTGAGACTATATGCAACCCGCAAAATTATGGACATTATTACATTGCGCCATATAAGAGATATATGGATTTTATTTATGTTTTAATAAATACACACGAATTGAGTATTTTCTTGTCAAGCATCAGGTTGGGAGATTTAAACTGGACCAGAGCGGATATAATTAGTTCATTTTTATTATTCTTATTCTTTTCTACAGAAAATATACACTAGAATTTGAAATATAAACAAAAAAGTGTGTTACTTTTGTGTATATCAGAGAACTCTCTACGTGCTAATTAAATCAATTATACTAGAAACCTTACTAAAAAATAAAGGGAATATACTGTTTAAAATACATCAAGTTTCTTGTTTAAAATAAAAAGTTTTCTTTTCCATTATTTTTTAACAAATGCATGCTAGATACATTACTAAGTAATAATAAAAAGTAATACACTTTACCTAACGAATTTTAATTAAAAAAAATACAATACAGGTACAGTGTTAAACCTTACAGAGATTATAATTTTGATTATTATAATAAAATATCTAAATAATGAATTCGAATATTGTGGAATATTTTAGTATAAGAAGTGCATGAAGTTTGATAATTTAATATGGAAATTTTGCAGTTAAACCATTATGTCTTTTCTACAGAAAATATACACTAGAATTTGAAATATAAACATAAAAGTGTATTACTTTTGTGTATATCAAAGAACCCTTTACATGCTAATTAAATTAATTATACTAGAAATAAAAAAATACATCAAGTTTCTGGTTCGAAATAAAAAGTTTTGTTTTCCATTATTTATAACAAATTCATCCTATATACATTACTAAGTAATGATAAACAATAAATACACTGTATCTAACTAATTTTAATTAAAAAAAAACAATACAGTTCCAGTGTTATTTCAGACAGAGATTATAATTTTGATCATTATAATAAAATATCTAACTAATTTATTCGAATATTGTGGGGAAAAATCATAAAAACTGCATAAAGTTTGGATTCAAATCCGGTAAACGTTGTTTAACATAAATATTCGTTTGTAGGTTTCCACCAAACATTATTCAAGACTAAGTTAGATCAGATAACTAACAGGCCACATGCTAAATTTGGTTGTAAACTATACAGTCATTTTTTAAGCCAAAACGTACATTAGATGTAATCAAAACATGCAGGCATGTGCTTAATAATTTCCATTTGATCAAATATCTAGTATTAAACTACCCATTTAAAGTACTGTACATTCATTAATGATAAATTATGAATCTTAAAATTAAAATTGAACTAATATTCTCGAAAAAAGTAGAAAGATTACACACGTAGCCTTATGGACATTTTAAACAGTGTCCATTGTTCCTGAAGATGCATATAACGTTTGCATTTCCCCTCTGGGACTACATGTCGAAAGCGCTTATGCTCCCTCTGTCTTACTCTGTGGTTTCGCCTCGCTGGAGGTCAATTTTTAGGATAAATTTCGCTCGATTAGACTGTTGGGTTGTCTAAATATTAGGCTGAAACGGGGCGAGTGAGCTTTCGCCCCTCCGCGACTGCCCATTTCCGTGTGATAGAACGGCATGCGCTCCGTATTTATATCCCCATTGAAAATGCTGCCCATTGAAACGTTTTAATAGATTTATTTATTAAGTATATATGTACAATAAAATTAACTAAAATTTTGTTTCCCTTCCGTAAATTTTGGCGGGGCGGTGCCCCGTCGCCCTCCCTGCACTCCCACTGCTTGGCAGTCGATAGGCATACTACTGCGCTGCAAGCAAGATCTTCTGTAAATACGGGCATCAAATTGTATAACAAATTAAGCTAACGAAAGTTAATATCCTACTCCATCTTCCAACTTAAAATTAAAACATTTTAATACAGAATGCGTTCTACTCTGGAAATGAATATTTGGCTTATTGAATTAGTTATTTTGTATATTTAATTTTCATTGATAGCTAACATCCTTTGTATTATTAAGATTTTTTATTTTACTTTTGTATATTGTAATTTGTCTTATTTAATTGTTTCATTTTTTTTCAGTTCTCTGCCTATTGACTTTTGACACATATTGTATTTTGGCATCGTAAATAAATATACTACTACTAAGCATAGTAGCATAATTATGTTAGCCGATAACACAGCACTGTTTAACAGAGGGAATGATCGGGGAACAGTAACTGAATTGGGTGCAGGACCTTCGACCTGGTTTAGTGGTAAAATAGCAATGTCTAGGCAATCACCTGGATGATAAGTTGGTGTGGCACAATCATGGAAAACAACTAGTGGGTAAAATAAGTTGGAATATTTTTCTTTTGCGAAATTTACGAACCTCTGTATTAACACCAGGTTTACGTACTGCATATTATGAATCGCAACAGCAATATGGCTTACTAGCCTGGGATCATTCATCCTCCCGACATAAAATATTTGCAATTCACAAGCGTGCGGTGTGCTTGGTAGTTGGCGTCAGGTATAGAGATAACTGTGAAGCACTTTCCCGAATATCTGAATATTATAACGCTGCTGTGTCTGTACATACATATCTGATGCATGTTAAAATTAGTACCATGAAAGATATGACATCATCGAAATTGCATCTTTACGATACACATACACGGTAGCTGTCTAGTAAATTCAGTAAATCGCTTAAGCCGCACAGAATAATAGCACAAGACATCACTGTACCTAATGCTACAATACACTACCGAATAGCATACAAATTCTAGACAAAAAACTGTTTAAAATAACCTGATTGATAAAGCAATTCTCTCCTGACAAGCACGTAAATTGCATTGGCCAGGACATAGAACTCACTAATGCTGATCCATAACTATATAAATAATTATTATCTTAAATGTTTGTACATTTATTTCATTTTAGTTTTAATACATTTTATTATATATCTATATTTTTCTGTTTTCCCGTATTTCACATATTTAATCTTCTGTCCTCGTCCCTCTTGTCAGCAGTATATGCATATACTTGCATAGTTGACTAGATAGTAGCAGGGTCATGTAACTCTTACGAGAGCGCTGTGATTGGCTGGGAGAAATGTTTCAGGTACAAGGGTTAGATGGCGTTAAGGCTGGGATTTCGCGAGAATTGTGTACTTGTTTCCAGCTTCTAGGTAAAACTACGCCATGGCATGTTAAAGATTCGAATGTATAGAATGAAGCAATCTAGTAGTTTAATCACTCCCAAATATATAATAAATAATCATATATCAAAAATTCAACATAACCTTACATCCATAAGTATATTAATATTTGAAAAATTGCTGTGCAATTAAATATCTCCTTCATTTTTAATGCTGGAATAATTGGATATAATTAAATGTCGATAAGGGTCATATTCGCAAACGTCACATATACTTTTTCGTAGAATTTTAATCAGATAAAAAGTATTTTTACTTGGGTTAGTTTTCATAGATGTCGCGCTGGCAATATAGTATTGTATGTGATTGACCTCTATACGATTCTAAAACGACACCTGGTGTCTAAAAATTGAAGTCTTGAAATGGTGTAAAATTCAAATTTACATTGATTTTATATGGTGTTTCAGATTAGATTACAGTTCACTCGATTAATGATTCTTCACCTGTATGGTCTCGTCGTGTTTGTCTCACTTGCCGCTATCAGATTCTAGTTGGTTTCTGAATCTCACTACTCGTTACAAGCTGCAAATACCAAATTGTCATGGACACATTTTGATGTTTATTCGGTGACGTTGTACCTAAAGTTGCAGAAATATACGGTACTGCCAATCGACCTATCGCATGTGATGTTGCCACTGTTCCTACTATCGCTCTAAGAGTATTAGTGTCGGTTCAGTAAAATGATATATATATATATATATATATATATATATATATATATATATATATATATATTCCAATTCCAATTCCAAGTTAGTATAAAAAGAGATGAAGAAATGTATTTAAGTCGTCATTAAACTCAGGTTCGTCATCTTCACTGGAATCCACAATTTAATTTCAATGCCCACAATTATAGTAAACACTACACTAGGAACATAAAACAATTAAATACGATAACAGTGTATATATTCTGAATGTTGGTATAGCTTCTAAATATGTATGCAACCACACATAAAATAACCTAAAATGAGACAGATTGACAATAATTTGGCAAAAATGCTGTATGAAAATGATGGTTTTCTATTAGTAAAGGCAATATTGGACAAGAATTGTAGATTCTCAGTATAGCCAAATGTGGGACGAACACGTTGGGCACCATATGTACAAATTCATTATTGCGAGAAAGTGTAAAACAACCATTGAATAAAATTCCATGTAAAATGTGTCGGCGGCTATTACCAACAAAATAAATAAACCATCAGATTTATGGTAGTGGATTCTTACATATTAAGGACATACTATAAGAAAACAATACTCTTACAACAAACAATCAACGGAAAGTTAAATGATTCAATAACGAAAACTTGGCGCCAAATGTATATGTCACCTTTACACCATTTCGGGCCGGTGCGGTGGCGCCCCCATCGGTAATTCTATAGGTCAATTGCATTGGTGAGAGTGCCAAGAACTAGTTCTCGACAAAGTAAATTGATATAAACATCTAATTCATTAGATACGATAAGCATGATACAACAACGTATTGTATAAACTTAGTTATAATAAGTAATGCGTTCACCATTCTTACATCGCAGTTGAATTTCAAGAAATCATATGAACTGCTCCTTGAATATAGATGCCGCCACTTTACAGGCTAAGTCGGCTAAGTCCCACCCTTAAGTCGCTAGTAAATATTTTGTATTTTTCCCACATTTACGCATACGTATCCAACTTCATACAACTTTATGTTGTTATTGAAGGCGCATTTTCATTTTTCTTGTCTTGCGTGCTTTGGAGTTATCCATGGCTTTAATGCAATATTAAAAGCAAAATGCATTCTAATTTAGTTAGTCTAAGTTTTACTATTTCATTACCGTGTATTGGGCATCATTACATTGCGATAAGTAATTACTTATGAATGTGTGGTGTAAATAGGTTAGAATAATACATATTGTCTCTTAGCACCACATGTACAGTATACCCCGACCAAGGAAACTGAAGCATGACCATTGGCTTGCTGTTATTGGCAATGTCCAATTGAAGACGAATGCCCGAGTCTGTGGTGTACATTTTGTAGGGGACCCAAAACTACACCGAAGATTACTTCCACATGAGGTTCCATCCTTACATTTACCAGGCCCCACTATCAGAATTATTAGTACTTCGGAACCTCATAATGACCATGAGATTGCTGTTGAGATGGAAGAAGGAAAGCAGTACTTCAGAGAAGATGCAGATGAATGCCATCAAATAATGCAAATAAAGAGACAAGAGTGCAAAAAGGCTTGCCGAATCTACAAAAAAAAAATGTATAAGCTACTGAAAGAAGTAAGAATATAAAATGAATCTATTGTATATTTAAGTCCAATTTTAAAAAGATTTTTTCAGAGTCAATTTTATAATTGTCCTAGAAATAAACATGGTAGGATGTACAGCTTAGATGACAAAATCTTTGCCCTAAGTCTTTTCAAAAAATAGGAGATGCTATAAGGTCTTATCCAAAATATGTTTCCTTCCTAGCCCTAGAATATTGAAAACATTATCAAGCATAATTGAATTGAAGCCAGGTATCTGTGAAGCCCTTCTTGGAAATTTAAAATAACATGCTCCAAGTATGAGTGCACAATATCGGCTTTGTGTACTTATGTTTGATGAGATGTCTTTATCAGCACATCTGGAGTATTTGAAATATTTAGACGCTGTGCAGGGATTTTAAGATGATGGTGCCAATCGCTCTGCCAAATTCGCGGATCATATTCATGTTTACATGTTAATGGGGATTTTTAAAAAGTGGAAGACACCGATAGCTTTCACTTTTTGCCAATCTTCCACAAGTGCACCTGATATTGTGAGCATGTATAAAAGGATTGTTAGGTATATTACAGAAGTTGGGTTTACAGTAATTGCATCAGTATGCGATCAAGGTGCAACAAATGTGAGCATGCTTATTGAAGAGACTAGGTCGAATTTCTTGAGAGCGGGTGAGGAACCGAAAGAGTACATTATAAGGATAGATAATATCCAAGTGGTACCCTTATTTGATCCTCCTCACTTATTTAAAAGTCTTCGAAATAATCTCTTGAATAAGGATTTAAATTTCACTCTTAATACCCAATCATATGTTGCAAATGGCTTCATATTGTAAATGTATTTTATTTAAATGCTGACCACCGTACTAGTATTTTGCCCTCAAGTGTAACTTTGGCTTGTGTTTTACCTAGTCTAATTAATAAATTAAAGGTTTCAGTATGTATGAAAGTTTTTAGCCATAAAATGGCTACTGCTATTGAATGGCTGGCTCGCGCTCATATTGTTGGTAATGATAACCGTACGATTGGGCCTGATGGTCTAGGTACTTCAGAGTTTTGCGACTTTTCCAATGAACTGTGTGATAGCTTAAATAAGAATTCTGCAATTAATGATGATAATAATGTAACTTGGTTTAAAGCTATTCGTGCTCTTCAAAGTATGAATTTCATAACTCGTAAGCCTTCGGAAAGGGCAAGACCTCCAGTACTCAAAAATTTAGAACAAACACTTCATGGTTTCTTATTTATCCATAAAACATTGGTGGATCTGGGTTACAATAGTTTTCCTACAAGGGCATTTAACCAAGATCCATTAGAGAATTTATTTGGGCACATAAGACAGCATGGAGGAAGGCACGTCAATCCTTCATGTCACGCGTTTATGCCTTTCCTTAAAACCATCGTTTTTAACAATGTTTTAACTCCCAATTCCGTCAATTTTAATTGTATAGACGATGATTGTACAGGGCTTATTTCATTTGTCAAAAATTTCATCAGTCAGTGTAATGTAGAGTCTTTTGCTAATATTTCTCCATGAACCCTCCTGATGTTCCCCCTAACTTTGATCCTCTTCATCCTTTGGAAACTTGTGCTTAGGATATATCAGTGGATTGCTAAAAAAATTGATTACAAATTTTCTGGTTGTTTCATCTGTGTCAGCAATATATATCATGCTGGTGATATTTTGCCTCAATATATTTTGGTTAATTTACGGGAAAATGATATAACCGACTCAGTTCAGTGGCCGAGTGGTTAGAGGCGTCGTCCGTCTCGTACTGAGCATTGGGGAGACTGAGGTAAATGCCGGGTGATTAATCTCCTCTGAGCTTCTCCCTTGACCGGCGGAAAAGCCTCACGGCTGATAGCCCTATAAAGATAGAAGTTTTTTTGATACAACCAATAGATTCAAGTACTGTTCTGAGATATTTATTACAGTGCTTGGTTCTGTAGTGAATTTATCATTTTTTGCTTTTCCTTCTCTCATTTTAAAGCCGAATGTTTTTTCAAATTTAAAATCTTATATCCCAAATCATGTAGAATTTCCATTTCAGCATTCTCCCCACTTACCTGCTTTAAAGGATGTATTTCTAGGTTCTTTTTTGAAATTGCTTATTTTTCATTACGTTAAAAATGTAAATTAACTTCTTGATGATCTAGTTCCTGACCCCGGTAGTAATAGAGATGTTGGGTTATGTTTTCGCTCAGCTGCTTCTAACTACCATGCACCATAGTAGGCGGAGGACTAATATGTAATACTAAATACTAATTAAATTTTTTCCGCGTCAATTTATATTTGATTGGATTGTCTTATCTATTTATTAGTAATATTGCTTTTAACACATACTAACACTCTTATTTTGTAGGTACTCTTTTAACATGTATTTTATTATGTAGTAGAAACTATTTATTTTATATTAATAATACTAATCGGTATAATTTCAGGGTGCGTGGTATGATAGGATTAGTATATGATGTTATATATTGGTATATATTCTGATATATCTGTATATACTGTGGTATACTAATGAAAGCTCCACATTAACAAAAGCTAGTGCTTTGCGACAGTACCTCCAGCTTCATATACACATGTAGTTTAGCTAAGGTGAAGTACCAAGCCGTCATTATTTTCAGATTGGAAATTTGTTTGATAGTGGAATATTTCAACAAAATTGTTAACAGAAAATAACTACAAATTTATTGTTGCAGAATTGTTGATCAGCTGCCTTATTTTCTCATTCACTCATTATAATATATCTTATTTAAATATATTTTATCATTGAAATATACTATTAAAACCTTTTATTTACTTTATTTGCCCTTTGAAATTTCTCGTCTATTTTAGTCACTTCATAGATACTCTGCTTCATCTTTCTCGTTATGTTATGGCCTAGGAATCTTTTTCAAAAATCAATTTAGTCGCCTGTTTCCGGATTATCTTACTTTAGTTATTACATCTTTGAGTTTATTTAATAATATAATGTACGTTGCCAGCATCCTCTTAAATTTACATGCTGCTAAAATATTATAAATTTATTTACATAAATTCTGACCTATAAATGTCACTGTCACTGAGCGAATTATTGGGAATCTTACAAGCAAATTAATATTATAAATATTATTTGCGCCCGACACAGCGTTGCCATATTGTATGAAACAAATGATTGCAGTGGATTTCCGATGTATAGGCCGCTTTTAGGACCGATTAGGAATCCTATGACAAAGGAGTGCCTCTCTAGTTGTTGGTTCGTCCAGCCGTAGCTGTTGACCACCTAGTGGGGACTAGTTATACTACTACTACTATTCGAGCATTGTTTGTCATCTGACAGAATGCACCACGTGCAGGTAAGGTGGTTGGTTGGATTGGGTCATCTGCGCCATCACCCTTTGCACCCACCTGTGTATGCGTTCGTCCATACTCTAAGTGACAGCTTCTAGTTATACATAGCTACTATTAGTAATAAAAATACCATATATCCAAAGGGCTGCTGTAGGAGATATTAGGATAAGAATATGTTAAAAAATGCTCAAATATGTTGCAGTTGTATTTAATTTTAGTGTAACAAGTAACTTTAGATGAACATTCGGAATGTGTTCTTAGCAAAACGTGTGTGTAAATTAAGCATACATTTTTTCTACTAGAGAAATTAATTTTATTAGCATTTTTCAATTCTTGCATCTATCCCGCTAATAGTGTGCTCACTCTATGCCGACTCAAAGGAAATATTGATTCATTTGTTGTTTGACATAACCTTCAATTGCATCATGTGGTCACTTGTAATCGATATAACCAACGTTCACAAGCCTCTAGACAATCATATCATCTACTACAAAATAGTTTCCTCTAATAACAATCTTTATTGTGTACATAAATATTTCTAGATCAATGAAGTTGTGGTTTGAACTAGAATGGTGTTTCATTTTGATAACGTTCTGCAAGTAAACTTATTCCGTTGTATTAAACATCAGTGTAAGACATGAGTATGATACTCTCATCATCTAGAATAAAATAGGCAACATTACAATAACATACAGTTCTCTAGTAAATAATTTAAACCAAGATTGAATTGGTGAGTTTTGCTTATCAATATTATAAGGAAACCGCGCGAGAAAACCTTGCGAATTAGTAGGCTTATAAGAAACAAACACAAGAGGCAAGTCAAGGCAGTTTCAGGTCAATTGTATATGTAAACGCCCTCAAAATGCCCGCGTTATAAAGTTTGCTTGGAACTTGCCTGCCACGGGCATACTCCGATAGCTATTTGCAATAAATTTGAGTGCTTCCATTTATTTTCTATCCCTGAGTATGAAACCCAGTTTAATAAGTTGTTATATCAATAAATTCTTAGAAACTAAACAAACAGTTACTATTTCGTATGATAAAAGGATTCATACAAAATAGTAACTTCACATCACTTAAAAACAGTAATAAAATCAAAACATAAACAAACTTCTTCCTAAACAAGCATATAAAGATACTTACACCCATGAAGTGCAAATGAGTAAGTTTTCCAAATTTCCCTGTAGGAAGATATAACGGTTTACTGGCTCGTATCATTATTAATAGCAAATCACGGGCTGTCTCATTATCGCCATCCCATGGAATACTGTCGTAAGCTACATCGGCAATTGAGAGACTCTGGAATACAGTGATAAAAATTATAAAGTGTAGACAAAACGATGATGGATTAAATAGAAAAAAATATTAATATTTTCTTAATTTTTATTTATTTCCAAAACATATATTTATCGGACCACATATGTTTTACACTAAAAGGGATCACAATGATCAACCATTAATTTGTTGCTCATACATCTTAAACTAACCTACTATTATCCATCCATTGATGTCGTAAGGTTTGTTTGGATTTTTTAATGATCACGCATAATGCTCTGCTTTCATAATATATCGGAAAACGAAGGTTTCGTGAACATTTCTAATCGGTGTGACGTTATACATAAAAGTTACTTCCAACGCTGATTCGCGCCGCGGAGAGCAGCTACCATTATAGAGTAATCGTAATATAACAATACGGAGTTTTTATTTGAAATATTGTAATAATAATAATATACCGTCGCGAGTAAACAGTCGTCGAGAGCACACGCATAAACCGAGCACACAGAAAACAAAAAATGGACGAAGATAGCACAGATACCGAAATTATTAAAGTGCAATGAGGGAAACGCGGTCGACCGATAAAATGTAAGTCATCGCAACCTATAAAGAAATACCACGAAACAAGACAATCGGACTCTGGGCCCGGGGAAACCCGTAGCGATAGCGACCGTTTTATAATACCCAATATGCCACCTCCAAAAAAACACCGCACACTCATACAACCCAAATACACAACACTCATCTAAATACCAACACACAGAGCAACAAAGCGAAAACGAGAGACACTCGCGAGGCGAATGACGGCTCACAGCAAGCGTTAAAAAATACTGTACAAACAAAAAACTCAAACACACAACACACAAACAAAAACCAACACACACTACAACAAAACGAACTACACAGGGAAAAAATGCGGTTAATTAACAACTCGCTAAAAAATACATACTATATTACAACAACAAACACCATAACAAGGTTCAGTTTTTCAAAAATATGGGGACAACGCCAAGTGGCATGGAAAATACAAAATGAAGACATCATAATACAAACCAAGGACGCATTCCTATTAAAATCAAACACCGATATTCCCCTACTAGAAAAAATGTTAAACCAGCTCAAAGAAAATAAAATAATCAGAGTACACGCCATCACAAAAACAAAATCCACGACAAATACAAGAATATTCTATTTCGTACTCGGCCATCATATGCCAAGTAGAGTATGAAATAACTGACGCGGAGATAAGCGAGCACCTTGAAAAACAAAAGATGGAACACAGGTTTTGCAAAAGGATTAGCGCTAAGATTAACGACCAGCCGACACAGAAAATTCGAATAATAACGGGGAATTTGGAGGCATTCCAGAAACTTCTTAAAGGGATTTACTTCCAACACAGCCACTATCCGGTAATTGAGAGTCAGGCACCAACACCGATTCCACAAGCTTGCACCAAGTGCCACAGCTTTGCCCACACGACCGAGACGTGCTCAGCTCCAACCCAATGCAGCAAATGCAATGGAACGCACCCAACACACGCATGTACGTCACAAATGCCGGAGAAGTGCAAGAGTTGTGGAGAAGAGGGACACGCAGCATGGAGCAGCAAATGCAAACGAGGACCGACGTCTATGCGACCGACGGGACCCATCGACGGAATACCAAACATAAAAATCAAGGCGGTTAACAAAAAGAGCGCCGAAATTTATAACGAGATCTTCACGGCATCACGAATTCATCAACCCCTTACGATCCATGACGAAATAATCAACAAATATACAACAAAACTCAACGAACCAAAACACACTGACCGACAAGAACTGATAAAAAAACTAAAACAAAGATTCATTGAGATGTACAATATCGACACTGTGCTTTCCTTCTCAGGAAATAGAATGTACATCTTAATGTTTGACCTATACGATCTAGACAAAATTTCACCGACACAGCCTGCAGATGTCGTGGGAGTTAAAACGGCAATCTCCACGTTAAACCCAGTCAATGGATAATTTAAGGATTATATATACAAACATTAACAGCTACGCCAGTAAAAAAGCTAATACTACATAACTTTATAGAAGAAAACGACATTGACTGATGTATGCTTGTGGAAACCAAAACAAAGACAGATACTAACACGAGCTATAGGGACTGGCACACACTAAATAAAAATGGTCACATAACTCATAATGCACGAGGAGGTGCACTGGTGCAAATGCATCCACGCTGTCAATTAGGTAAAGCCAACCCCCCAAGCCTTATTAACCCCCTGAATGATTGTCTCCACTTTACGTTACCATTCAAAGACGACCGAATACATATATTTTTAGTATACATTCATCCGACATCCCCTCTGGAACAGAATATACTCGTGAAAGCCTCACTTTGCAAATATGCCATAATAATAGGTGACCTTAACTTAAACGCACAGAAACGAAGACATTTACAAATATTTTTAAATAACTCTGATTTCACTAGACTGAACACGGACCCAACATTCATCATGCCGAACAATAATGACAGCACTCACGACGTAATCTTACATACAGAAAATATAACAAACAACATAATCAACGTAACACTAACACCTGACCTATGCTCAGATCACCTAGGAATGATTTTCGAAATCAACAACAACGTACAAAATACATACACAACATACACTACCACTCAAAAACTAGACAAGCTCATAGAGAAAGACATTATAGAGTATTTAATCAGCTTAAACTCAGACTATATTAACCCGGAAAGGATTAATCAATTTCAAGAGACAATAACAGACATACTAGCTAAATATACTACAACAACCAAAATTTTATAAGAACAGGCTACCAAAGTACATCATAAAGTACATCATTTCATTGATCAAACAAAAAAGGAGAATTTATAGACTATACACAGAAACAAACGACAGACAATTAAAGACGGAATTCAATCAACTCAACAAAAACATACAAAAACTAATACTACAATACAGAACTGAAAAATGGCTAGCAGTATGTCAAGAAATTGAACAAGACCGAGGTAAAACATACTGGACCAAAATTAAAAAACTATCAAGATACAAGCAAAACCAACGCATTGAAACGTTAAGTGATGGACAGTTAGTAAAACACGCTGATATGGATATAGCAAATATCTTTGCAGACCACTTTGAAAATGCTTTCACACCAAGTACAAACCCTAAAGTTTTGATGTCACACACCTAGCTGAGGCTAATCGCTAACTGATAAAGACCACGTTGACCAGGAACAATACATACTTCAATACGCAGACGACACCGCATTAATAACACATAAAAAGCGATTAGAGGAGACAGTAGATACACTACAAACCTTTACAAATGACATTATGACATGGTTCAAAAAGTGTAGGCTTCAACCAAACCCAACAAAGTGCCAGCTCCTTATAACAAACCATAAAATTAATGATCATTCTCCTACTATTAATGTCAACGGATCAATCACCACACCGACAACCACAATAAAATATCTTGGAATAACAATTGATAACAAACACAAATTTAACACGCACTTGAAGAAAACAAGATCCGAAATTTCCAAACGGATGAAGCACATCAGATGCTTAACATATAGAAGTACCCCTACCTCAGTAAAAACAGCAACTAGAATCTACAAAACCATCTGCAGGCCACTAATAGACTACGGACAGATATTATTTAAAAATATGCATGACAGATACAAAAAAATAACTACTATCACGGAACGGAAGACACTAAGACTGATAACTAAACTTCGACACCCGACAAATAATTTACATAACATTTCCAACACAGACTTATACACCACCACTAGAATAATACCTATCCAGGAAAGGCTGGAACGGCTACGGGAAGGGTCGATAGCCCAATAAAGATTGTTTATATATATGCTCTGATTTCCCAATAGACTATACACTAAACACGTTCAAACGGCTTTGTTCTCTTCAATTTCCTGACGAGCTGTTGGTTGTCAAAGAGTTGAAGGGCCTCAGTATTTACATGTCGGTGCAGTATGTCTTCATGTTCACCAGTATATCGCTTAATTTGTTCCCTAACCATTGGGATATTTAGATCCTGATGTGGGTCCTTGTTGCGCACGTACCTAGGAGCATCCGCCATATTCCGCAACACTTTATTTTGTAAGGTTTGGTTATCCCCATAGCTGTATTCCGTAGAGTCACACAGGTTACAGCTACTGGATATATTTCAAATCAAAATATTTAGGTCTTATTTCACACAACTCAGTCTTGGTTGGTGGAAATCAGCAGTGGAACAGTTCATGTTGCATACTGCTATTCAGATTTTGAAAACAAACAAAAACTTCACTACGTTTACGACATTTTGTACAAAATAATTAATTAATATTTTGAGTATTTTATAAAAAATCAAAAATAATTATAATTATTGAAATCATACTTTAACTGTGTCAATATTTCAAAAATATATATTCAATTGAGATAAAGTATGTTTTTTGTTGAAAATATCGGAAGTAGTTATAACAATAAATGATTTAGAATTAAAAACTAGAAATATGTACTGATTTTCATAGAAAAATTATAAAAATTAAAATTAAAATTAAAAATATAATATATGTTATCTATTATTTTTTTTAAACAAAAATATTGAAATCATTATAATATGCAAAGTAAAGTAATGTGCACTGCCACATCAGATTTGTATTTATTTGGTGCCATTAAACATTCCGACGGTTTCAAAGTCTCTATATTATAAATCGCTCCAGCATAGAAACTATGTATGAATATATACATCAATTAAAATGTTACAATAATGATCCACGAAATGCTAGGCATTGTCGAGCTAAACACTACTGTGCCAATATAATACATTCAATTACTGAGTACCAGTGGTATGTGGTTGTGATACAAGAAATACTCTTTTCTGTTATACATGTGTAGTAATAAATTCTGGTCAATCAGACGATGCTTGTACGGAAAATTAACTGAGCGATTTAAAACATCTAGGAGAAAACATTAAAAGACATCGTATTAGTGCGAAACATTTGCATAGTGAAATTGAGTTTGCCATGCTGGATTGCTCAAATATACAGACGCAACTAGATTCGGCATATCGCTTTTCTATTAAAGAGCACAATGAAAAAGTAAAAATAGTCGCTATATTTTAAATAAAATAATAGATTGCATACATTTCTGTGACGCCTTTGATTTGGCTTTGAGAGGACATGATGAAAGTGTAGAATCTAAGAATACTGGATTTTTAGATGACTCATAAATTTACTATCGGAAGTGGATAACATTTTAAAAGTACATCCATTGACTAATAACCTACCAAGACGTTTAATGCACATGTAAAATTGTGACAGCGCCAGTTTGTGGGTGATGCGATCCCCCTACACCCCTTGCCTGTTTTTATGAAGGCCGTATGGTGCTGCCTCATCCGGTCGACGATTATATTATTCCTACTTTGAATGTTGCCATTTATCGCCTTTTAGTTAATACTTTGAGACAGGGTAATTGTCAGATGGATTGCTGTCGCTAGGCATTTATTTATTCAAATAAGTTATTATAGTTATGGGATTTAAATGCAGCAAGGATTTTATTTAATTAAAATACAGTTCCTGATCCTTATTTTTAGCCAATGATAAAAAATCGAATATATCTAATTCAGTGCCATTCCTAATACGTTTTGTGACTTAAAGAGTGATGAAATTGAAGAAAATATTGTTGATGATCAGAACATAAAAGGTATTTCCTATAAACTGAAAAATATCTTTCGGACGAAAAAAAGTAGAATCGTTAAAAAAGTTAGATATCAGGAAGCCATAACTCCGGGTTTAGGAGGACACATAATTTTAATAATTTTTAATGGTAACTTGATAAAATACTAACGTGGATTATGTGAAAATATTTATAAAAAAGGAAAAGACATGTGCTATTAGTCTATATTCCAAATCTTCTGGCGCTTACAAATTTATTCGTAATCATATGAGTAGGTAAGATTTCCCGCAATTTCGACTATTCTTCCATGGATACTAATATATAATCTACCGATGCATTTTGATTCTCATTTGTCGCAATAATGCAAAGAAAAGGTAGCAACAATGAATAATTGGGAATGACAAAGATGAGTAACTCACAATCATTATTTTATTGAGGGCCCCTAGGGTAAAAACCAATTAAATTTTGAATGTTGCTAAAGTCTTGGCGTCTATATTTCCTTGTTTAATGGTACTAATGTAAACTAATGTATTCTTAATAATATGGTTATTGATCCAGTTGAGCTGAAAACTAAAATAGGCTATATAGATTTGTCAACACTTGGCAAAACACTTATTAGCACATATATAAGTGTGAACCCAGCTCTTAGCAATCTACATATCTAGATATCGATCTTATTAGATCTCATAGGTGTAGCTCAGCTAGAGAGGATGAATTCACACAATATCTCGAGTGGTTTTTATTAGCAGATCATGCCACTGTTTTTTATGCAAGAAGTTTTCTCTACACATGGAAAATGCCTATTTGCTACTATTTGTCTAATAATTGCATCGAGAGGAATATTTTAAATACCTTAGTTAAAGATGTTTGCAACAAATTATTTGAGATTACATTACAACCTCGAATGTTTGTATGTGATCAAGGGGCAAACAATAGAAAACCACTACAAACAAGTATTAGGAGCTACCATAAACATACCATATTTTATGATTAACGCTAATCGAATTTATGCTGCTTATGATCCACCTCATTTAATCAAGTCACTAAGAAACAACGCTTCAAATTATAAATTGAGATTCATTGTAAATGGTCAACTAATTTCTTGGAAGGATTTAGTAATAACATATTATTTAGATATCTAGAGTAACACAACTAGAGCAATGAATAAAATAACGGATATACATATAAACCCTAATTATTTCCAAAAATGTGTGTTAAATATGCTACACAAGTATTTAGTAACTGTTTCGGCTGCTATTAAAACTGCACCTTCAACCGGTCAGTTGAAATCTGATACTGCAATGGCAACAGCAGATTTCTTAACTTAATCCTTTTTATGAATGATATATTTCATTTTTTAAATTCCAGAGCTACAAATTATGCGAATCCATTCAAATGTGCTATGTCTTTAACAAATTCTCTTCCAGAAGAAACATTACAAAATGCTATTGAAATACATATGATTCAACATTGAAATATTTGAAGATAATCGGAAGCGCAGCAATAATTATTGTATTTATGGTTTTAAGCAAACCATTTGTAGTATTTTGGAACTATGAAAGGAACTTAAAAATGAAATCGTCAAATACTTGTTAGTTATTTGAATAAATCAAGATCCACTTACAAATGTAGTTTTGTATCAATTTGCAATAAAACTAAATCTCACAGGAAAATCCGAAATTTATCTTCTTGAAACTGTTTAAACCAATATTATTCATTATACTGCAACTATTAGAATAAAGTACAAATATTATTTATATGTAATATCATTATTTTATGATCATCAGCAAGTTATAATAGTATGATTTTGTTTTATAATCATAAACTATTTTAAAAGAGATATTTTGATTCTCTTAGAGCCGGTTCTACAATTGATATTTAACTGGAGAATAAGGCTATTCTTGGAATAAGTTATTCACCTCAATATCTCAAACTTATTCCACGAATAGCCTTATTCTCTGGCTAAACGAATATTGTAGAACCGGCCCTTAGAAATATGCTTTATCAATTACAGCAAATTGTTTTGCAATAATACTAGTAATGTTAACAATACGATATTATTTAAAAAAAGTCATAAAAGCTATTATTCATTGAGGTAAAATAAATTGGAGAATAGTAACAATAATTTTAAACCTTCTTAAAGTTCGTATGACATGTAGTTTCTTATATAGTTTTCGATACAGACACAAACTACATAGTGTTTCTACATGTAGAAAACGATATAGGAAACGATGTAGAAATGCGATGAAACGTCATTTTCTTACATCGTTTCTGCGCGTCGGGTGCGTAGAAGTCTAAATTAGGGACATAACCGTCGACAAAGACGTCGACCGGGCGATTATTTTCTTAATAACATATATTCTTTAGTCTTGTGTACATTGGCGACGAAGGTTCACCTTTATACATGCAAGTTTCACTTTTCAAGATGTCTTGGAGAAGAGAGCAAGTGTTGGCGCCAGTGGAACAATACCCACCGTTGGAATATAGTTTGTACGACGTTAAATCGTGGCAATATAAAAATAAACACTCCCGAAATCCTGCCAATTATTTCAAATAATTCAACCAATCACGACTCGTGTCTCATACATTTTTTGATATAAGAAACAACATAATGTCATACACAATGTTAATTCCTATTGACCTGTAGAATTACCGATGGGGGCGCCACCGCGCCGGCCCGAAATGGTGTAAAGGCGACACATACTTTTGGCGCCAAGTTTTCGTTATTGAATCATTTAAATTTCCGTTGATTATTTGTTGTAAGAGTATGTTTTCTTATAGTATGGCCTTAATATGTAAGAATCCACTACCATAAAATCAGTTGGTTTATTTATTTCGTTGGTAATTTCTGCCGACACAATTTACATGGAATTTTATTCAATGGTCGTTTTACACTTTCTCGCAATAATGAATTTGTACATATGGTGCCCAACGTGTTCGTCCCACATTTGGCTATACTGAGAAACTACAATTATTGTTCAATATTGCCTTTACTAATAGAAAAACATGAATTTTCATACAGCACTTTTTGCCAAATTATTGTCAATATGTCTCATTTTAGGTTATTTTATGTGTGGTTGCATACATATTTAGAAGCTATACCAACATTTTGAATATATACACTGTTGCCGTATTTAATTGTTTTATGTTCCTAGTGTTTACTATAATTATGGGCATTGAAATTAAATTTGTAGATTCCAGTGAAGATGACCATCCTGAGTTTAATGATGACTTAAAAACATTTCTTCATCTCTTTTTATTTTGATTCTAACTTAGAACTGGAATATATATCGTTTTACTGAACTGATACTAATACTCTTAGAGCGATAGTAGGAACATTGGAAACATCGCATGCGATAGGTTGATTGGTAGTACCGTATATTTATGGAACTTTAGGTACAACGTCACCGAATAAACATCAAAATGTGTTCATGAAAATTTGGTATTTGAGTAGTGAGATTCAGAAACCAACTAGAATCTGATAGCGAAAAGTGAGACAAACACGACGAGACCATACACGTGAAGAATCATTAATCGAGTGAACTGTAATCTAATCTGAAACACCATATAAAATTAATGTAAATTTGAATTTTACACCATTTCAGGACCTCTATTTTTAGACACCAGGTGTCGTTTTAGAATCGTATAGAGGTCAATATAGTTTTCCATGTAGACATTGTTATACATTTTCTTATATCAATTCTTATATAGAAAACGATATAAGAAACTACGTAATGTCATACGGGCTTAAGAGAGTTATTCACTTCAATCGAAAAGAATCCAGTTAACGTTATGTGTGTTATACACCAAAAAATCTACTTTCCTGGTATGTGAATTGGAGTACATTGGCCACCTAGGTCATCTGACCTAAATCTATTACATTTCTAAAGAATAGATAATGTTTGAAATATAATTTTATATACATGTTTATTTGTTACTCTGTTATTAATTGTTTATTTTCCAAACTTGTTGACGTTTACATCCAAATGTATTTGGCTATATGTAAATAACATTATTATGATTGATATTGTAATATCATAAATTGGCCTGAAAAAAGTGAGCATATTTGATCCATTGTTGTAGCTTAGGCTGTCAATGTGTAATTGAAATTGAAAGTAAATAATCTATCATTGCTTTATATAAAATGCAATCAAAAATTGATAATTCACAAGTATTCGATGTTATAGCATATCAAAAATGTGCATAAGCTACATCAGATAGTAAAATAACAAAAAGATGTAAACAAAGCACACAATCAGCAACTATAGTAATTAACTGATCCACAAATTACTACTCTAAAATAAGGTCATTTGACTTTCATTTATTGCATGAAAAACTAAATTAACATTATTAAACAAATAATAATGTACCTTGACTCTTTCGTATACTTAAATCTTAACGCATAATATTACAAGCAGACACAAAAGATGTAAAGAGTAATCAAAGTTTGTATAAAAAATAAGCACACAAATGTGCGACTTGGACACTTGGCATTTAAAAACGTATATCAAGCAATTTATCTAATTTATCACATGACGTAACCTCTCTCATTCTTTCACTGTGTCAGAAAATATTTGTGAGGGTCACAAAATATGCTACATATGGCAACTAAGCATGTAGATAATAGTTCGGGTTTCCACCAACATATGCTGACAAGCAGAGACATCTGTTGTTTGACGCCTTTTTTTGCCGTCGAAATGCTCCATAAGGTTAAACCCACAGAGCATTATAAGAGAGTGTTCAAGTCCATGTTAAAAGTTGGCAACACTTTGCAGCACCGCTCGCAACGACCCGGCGGCGTAACAGCAAATTAATGACGAATATGAGGTTGCCTATGGTTATATTTGTGATAATATTGCATTTAAATTAAAACTATCTGTAAATAATGAATTATGGAGGAAAATACAAATAAACAAATTTAAGATTGGAAAATATTTATTAATATATAGGTGTGAAGAGTTCATACATTACTGCTGAAAACACATACATATATATCTGTTAACTAACTTCATTAGCATTTAAATACAAAAAACAAAAAACACATACATATAAATATATTTGTTTGCAACTTCACTTCATTAGCATTTAAATACATATAATATTTAAAATACAATGAATTTGCAGGAATAATATACTCTATATCAGGAAACCTAATAAAAGAGATTTTCAAAATAAAATTTAATTCTATATCACAGAAATAAAAACTAATTAATATAAATAATAATAAATAATACATAATTCTAAATCACAGAAAAAATCACAGAAGGATAATTATAAATAAATAATAAATAAATTCTAAATGAAAATTATATAAAAAAAGAAGAAATATTACACCTGTTGTACTAAAGTCTTTAAGGTCCTTTAAATATGAAAAAGTTGATAAATTTTGCCTACAAATTGCTAACTTCTTCTGAAGTTTACAAACTTGAGATTGGAAGTTTCTGCACTTATGTTGCTGCCTAGATAATTTATATTTGCCCTTAGTGGCTAGAAATTTAGGCTTGACCATGGATTTCACATAAAGGACCTTAGAAATTTGTAAACTATAATTATGATCTGACTCAATACTAGAAAGTCTTATTCTCTTACATGGTATGGCAGGGCTATCTGAATCTGATTGAATAAATGTTGTAGAAAAGTGAACTATATTATTATTTCCCTCAAAATGTCCATGTAATACTAAATTTTGAGTAGCAGCATTGTCCAAATATCCTGTATTAAATAAAGTAGGAGTGGATAGAAAGCGTAGACGTGTTTTCAAAGTATTAGTGAATGAATTATCATCAAAGTGGCATACACAAATAAAAAAGTTACCATGTGCTTGAGCATTACTATTTAAAGCTGACTTGATAGAATGTAGCCATCTCTTTCTCCGTTCCACATGTCCACTTCTAAAAAACGTTGGCGGATTACATCTAACTCCAGCAATGTAATTAAATGTATTCCTACAATTGGGCACTATACACATATATTTTCTACCTGAAGCCATTACGTCTATTGTTGATTAAACAAGATATAACAAATAAATAAACATTTATGATTATTCACACCAAACTTTTACATATTTAGAATTTTGAATAAACACGAGCACGTGCACGCGTGAAGCTAAAACAAACAATATAACCTAAAATTATATTAGCTGTAAGGTGGGTCATCTAAATTCTGTTTAGTTCTCTGTTACGCCGCAGATGGCGGTGCGGCCAAATCTCAAATACTTTGAACCCCCCCTGGTTAAACCTCTAGGTGACTTTTTAGTCAATGGTACATATTAATAGTAACAGTTCATTCATTGGTCTTTCAAAAACAATTCAATATGACATTTTAGACGCAATCTTACACGTTTGTCGTAATATAATTAAAAGTGAAATTGACACAACAGATTTTTTGGCTTTACAAGCTGACGAGACAATAGACTCTGCCAATAAGCTGCTGATGGTATTAATATACAGATATATACTTTAAGGAAACATTTACGAACGACTTTGGGGATTCTTCTGCCCAGAAAATAGTACTGCCGACGGCCTTAGTAACGTCATTTTATAACAGTGCCAGGAAGTCAACATTTATAAACTGATATGTCAAAGTTATGACAGCGCGGCGGTAATGAGAGGTAGTGCCGGTGGTGTACAGATGAAAGTAAAAAATATTTATAAAGAAGCATATTTCATACACTGTTATGGCCACCAATTAAATTTGATAATGAAAAAGGCAGCATCCCAGAATAAGAAAGTGACAATATTTTTTTGCTAATTTGGAAGGCTTTCCTGCATTTTTTTTTCTCGGTCAGCTAAACGAATACCAAGAGGATCGTCCACTAGGTGGATTTTCCATACACGATCGGTTACAATGTTTTGATGAAATTATCAACATGAAAACAGATAATTCGACAATTAGAAAAACAATTGGGCAAAAAAATATATGATGCATTTTTTGGTTGCAATTTTTTATAAGAATATGCCCCATGTATATTGCAACATCAATTGCAACAAAGAAAAATTGATCCATTAAAAGTTAAACAATATGTCGGAGTTGCAAGTAGTTCGTGATGTTGTTGATACTATGTATGACACTGACACAAAATGATCGCAAAGGAAGTGTGCGATATTATTTCAACCTGTGCTGAAGATATTTAATTTCTCTGACCATTTATCTCTTGCTTTACTTATGTACCTTGAAATATCTACAGAATACATACTCAGTTTTCCAGAAAATACGTTTCAAACAGCTACTCAAGTTTATACATGTCTAGAAAAAGCTAAGCTAAAGCAAGAATTGATGGTTCTCTATAGCAGAGAAGACTTTTGTTCAGCCCTAACATTGTTACAAATGTTCCTTCAAAATAATATATGCGCTGTGTTTTCAGAAACAGTCAAAATATTACAAATTATCTCGACAATTCCAATGACTACCGTTGAAAGTGAGCGCAGCTTCTCAACTTTAAAACAAATTAAAACATTTTTAAGAAGCATAATGGCGCAGGATCGACTTTCTGCGTTAGCTAGGTGCTCTATTGAAAAAGATTTAAAAGAAAATACGCCGGACTTCAATACTAGCGTAATAAATTATTTTTCTCAACTAAAGGAGCGACGTGTTGAATTTATATTTAAATCTTTTAATTAAATATGTTTCAATCTAAATGTATATGAAATATATGAATTCAAAATACCTATACAATTTCCCGACAAAATTTCCGTACAATAATGTAAAACCAATTGTTCTTATTAAATAATACCCTCCCAAGGTCATATTTCTTCGAAAATCAATCCAGTTCTTGTCATCACAGCTATAAACGTATGTAGAAAATAGCGAGTCGAAAACATAGCAGCTGTTCGCGAAGTACCAAATATATAAAAACATTTAATTAAACATACAAATGGATAACTTTAAGTTGTCGCTGCCACTGCTGAGTAGCAATATTTTTTTCAGATTCATACAATCACTTCTAGGTTTCCTTATATAAGACAAATATTGTCAATCGTTACATCAAGTTTCATTGTTTACTTGCTACTTACTATCCCCGGCTAACTATCTAATGGTATAACTGGTAGTAGTTTAGTATGACATTATTGGCCACTGGAATGATTTCTTACTAGAAATTGTTCCCCTATCACTACCATGGAGGTGACAGGGGAACAATTTCTAGTACGAAATCATTCCAGGGAAACTGCTGGTTATTAAATAGCTACAGCAAAATTGGCCTATTAACAATTGTTCCAACTCGCAAACAAATGCCAAGTGTACATTTTGGACGGCGTAGCTTTATTGTTTATGGTCAATGCCGATATAACGCAACGCAAAATCTTATCCACTAGCAACGGAGAGGATTCTAATAACAAATGAAAATTAAAAATAATTGGCCATTCAAAATGGCTACGGCCAAACTATCCAATGGTATAACTGGTATTTGTTTAGTATGACATTTAAGGCCACTTCGCCAAGTTGAAGGTGGAAATAACTTCTACAAAATCGAATTACAAATATTGTTCCAACTACAAAATAAACGCAATGTGCATATTTTGGACGGCACAGCATAATTTGTTATAGACTACCGCCTGTAGTCATAAGGTTGGCAAAGTGCGCAGACAGGCAACCTATGATGCACATGTAATAGCATAGGCGCAATGCGTATCAAATCAATGTCAGAATTCTCTTTAACGAGTATATTGGTGCAACCACCGAACACTAGGCTCATTATGACATTAAAATGATGTTGACTTTGCCCTTTTTTTTTATAAAAATGCTTACATAGCATATTTTCTCTATAAATATCTGCTACCCAAATGTACCACGACTGTAACTCCTAAGCTATTCAATAAATATACCTAGTATACTGTGTTGTCGTTACCCTTTTTGGAGCGCGTACAATCAACTTTTAACAAGCTGCGGAAGAGCTATGAACTTGCCCTGGTGTAAGAAGCCGGTTGGTATTGCCAATATGAATAGGTAATATTAACCACGATCGGTTGCTATCACTTTAATCCTGATAGTGATAGTAACCACCAGAACCCAGTTTGTGTGTGGACCTTCTAACCCTACCTGGGCCCAACACATATTTTTTGGTGTCAAAAGTGGGATCCGAATAGGAGTCGATAGGACGCTTTGTTCCTTAACTTAGCCACCCTGGACTACGAGACCGGTGTGAAGTTATCCTCTAAGATCCCAGCCCCTATACCGCAAGAAGGATTGTTTGCGGGTCTGTAATGACCGATTGGGGTGACCAATAAAATACAAATTTTGAGGATTTGTATGTTTATGTCTTGCGGACCATAATATATAGTTATTTTATAGGTGTTGTATAATATATGTTGTAATGTAAATTATTATTGTTAATCATGCCTCCGTCATAAATTGATTTGAAAAAATTAAACAATATAAACATTTTGTAATTTTTTCAATAAAGCAACAGAAAATGGAGTCTCAATCTTGCAAATTTTCCTTTCTATTTAGTTTTTATTTTTAACTATTACGCTTCTATCTGGATATGCCGATTTTAGAGGCTGGGTGAATAAAAAAATTATATAACATGTTTTGGTTAATTTTTTTACTGATCTTAGTGCAAAACAAATCAGCGCACCAGATGCACGAAGGAAATTGGAAAATTTTGATTATAAGTATTTTTTTTCGGCAACCAAGTCGAACATATGTCATTATTATTATTTTATATCAAGCCTCCGTCATACAATTGATTTGAAAAAGTGACACAATATTTATAACAAAATAACAATAGAAAATGGAAAGTGTCAATCGTAGCAAATTGTTCCTTCTATATATTTTTAATTTTTAACTTTTCCGCTCCTATCTGGATATACCGATTTTAAAGGCTGGGCCGATAAAAAAATTATGCAACGTATTTTGTTCAATTTTTTTTTACTGACCTTAGTGCAGAACATATTAGTGCAACAGATGCCCGAAGGAATTGGAACATTTTTATTATTAGTATTTTATTTTCGGCGACAAAGTCGAACATATTTCATTTTATTATTTTTTTCATGTCTCCGTCATACAATTGATTTGAGAAAATGACACAATGTTTATAACAAATTGACAATAGAAAGTAGAAAGTCTCAAAGTTAAAATAATCTAGTTTTGAAGTAAACGAAATTTCCTTGTGGAATGGAAATTCTATTGATAATAAATATATTGCTCCTAATCCAAAAAACATACTTTAAATTAACTTTATAATAATTTGCGGCTTGAACACTTAAATACTGAAGAAAAAGTATCAATTAAATTTATCTGTACAAAGTTGTCACATATATTTCTTTTATCTAATGATATTTTAACAGCATGTTCTACTTTACAACACGAAATACCCACAAATACGAATGCTCCTATGATCTCAAAAACTTATAGATATCCAATGGTGCATGAAACCTCAATGGACATCACCAGTATGTACAGTTCCTAACAAATTAGTTTCATCAGGTAAACAAAAGTGGAGGTTAGTCATTGATTCTCGTAAATTAAATGATGTGACAGTTGGAGACGCTTATCCTCTACCGAATATAGTAGAAATACTTGATCAATTAGGAAACTCAATTTATTTTGCAACTTTAGACTTAGCTTCAGGATTCCATCACATAGAAATGTCACCTAAAGATAACAAAACTGCTTTTTCAGTTCCTTCAGGACTTCAATTTAATAGAATGCCGTTCAGATTAAAAAATGCCCCGACAACCTTTCAGCGATAAATGAGTATTGTTTTATCAGGATTACAGGGAACTAAATGTTTTGTCTATCTAGATGATATAGTAGTTTATGGGAATTCTTTAGAAGATCATAATAATAAAGTTATGGAAGTATTTAAACAAATAGAAATTCATTATTTAAAATTACAACCTGACAAATGCGAATTTCTACATAAAGAAATAACTTACTTAGGACGTGTAATAGAGATAAGGGCGTCAAGCCAAATTCTGAAAAGATTAAGGCAATAACTAAAATTTCTACTCCAAAAAATCAAAAGCATATAAAATCTTTTTTTGACTATTATCGCAAATTTATTCCTAATTTCGCTACGTTAACTAAACCTTTGACTAACTTTGATCTATTAAAGAAAGATAATCAATTTCAATGTACAGATAATGGCGAAAATAATTTTCAATTATTAAAAACAAGTTTAATTACCGAACCGCTATTAAAATATCCTGACTTTATTAATCCATTTATTCTTACTACTGACGTTTCTAATTATGTTATCGAATCTATTCTATCACAGGGAGATATCGGAAAACATCTTCCAATAACATATTTTTCTAAAACCTTAAATCATGCTGAACAAAACTATCAACCACGGCAAAAGAACTTTTAGCAATAGTCGAATCATGTAAACATTTTAGACCTTATTTGTTCGGAACTAGATTTAAAATAATAACGAATCATTAACCTCTTACATGGTTAAATAATTGATCCATCTTCCCGTTAAGTTAGATGGAGACTAAAATTAATGGACTATGATTGTGAAATTTTACATAAACTTCAATATCTCATGCAGATGCATTAAGCCGTATACAAATAAATGAAATTTCTTATTTTAAATATGAAGACTATATTAAAAAGAATATTACTCTTAAAGATTTAGTTATCGATAAGAATGAAGATTTATTTAAAGCACCATCAGATTTTACGTTAGCACATTCAGTTAGTAGTGATTTAGAAATGGGTGCTAGTAAGTTCTATTTAAAAATAAATTGAAAAATATTGATACACTGAAACTCAAAATGCCAAATCACACTCATTATGTTATTTAAGACAATTGAAACGATTTATACTTTATCTTATTGTAAAAGAAAATTTTTTTGATAAACCAACATATGAATATTTGTTTAAAACACTTATTTCTCCTAAGAATGTTTTGTATTAAAAATATATTATCAAGAATGTTTTGTATTAAAAATATATTATCTATTTGCCATTTAACTTTCGGTGTAGACTATTGTAGGTATTAAAAATATTATTACCAAATTATTTATATCAAGATTATCATGCGGATTATATAAACTGGAATATGTACAGGCTAAAAGAATGGTAAATTATATTTTTAAAGATATGAAAATCTAATTACATGTTTACTATCTGTAACATAGTGAAAATTAAATAAATGCAATTAATAAAGTTGATTTAACTTTTGAAAATTTTAATTAACAAAAACTAAATATTAGGAAAACTAATACAATACATTTAAAATCAAAAACTTAGTTATATGATTATTATGTTATTTATCAAATTCAAATCCTTATATTGATAATTTACACAATTTTGCAGAAATTATTAATAAACCTAGATTAGGGCAGGTATAGGTAAAGGAGTTACCACAACAAGCAATATATTTAATTTATATCAAAGAATTTGCCACGTCATCAGCAAATTATCAAGATCTATTTAATGCTTTACTTAATCTGAGGGCAATGCTTCATTTTAATGAAATTCAACAATTTATAATTCCAGATGTTACTATTAATAATAATTTGATTAAAAAAGATACTTTTGATGATCTTTTATTTTATTTATTTGGAGAATTTTCTTATCAAATTTTAGAGAATAAATGAATTTTTGTTAATGATCTAAATTTAATTAAAAATATTCTTATTGAAGGACATGGTCACCCCTTAAGTGGACAACAAGGTTTTCAAAGAAGCTATGCTAAAATTAAATCGAAATATTATTGGGATAACATGAAAATAGATATAGAAACATATATTAAAAAAATTCTAATTTGTCAAAAATCTTAAACTGATTTCAGAAATAATAAATCCCCAATGCAAATTACTACTACTTCATCTAAATTCTGTGAAGAAATAAACATAGGTATCGTAGGTCCAATACCAGATACAGTGAATGGTAATCGTTTTATTTTAACCATTCAGGATGTTTTATTAAGTTTATTCAAGCCTACGCACTACCTAATCATAATGCAGAAAGTGTTGCGGTATATTTTCATAAATATTGTATAAACTTTGGTTTTCCTTTAATGATACTTTCTGATGAATGAACAGAATTCACTTCTCAAACTTTTAAAGAACTAAACAAACTTTTAATAATTAACCATAAAATAACTTCTCCATATCATTCACAATCAAATAGTTCATTGGAAAGAACTCATTTAACCTTAAAAGATTATTTTAAATGTTATGTAAATAAGAACCAAAATAATTGGGATGAATTTTTAAATTTTGCTTTATATAACTATATTACTAGTATTCATAAATCTACAAAAGTAACTCCATATGAATTCGTTTTTGGATAAAAAGCTAAAATTCTTAATTATTTAAATCAACCAACTTTCAAACCAAATTATTCAGATTTAACGAAACATATTGCGAATAAGTTAAAAATTATAAGACAAACAGCGAAAGAACAATTAATACAATCAACACAAAAATCTAAACAATATTATGATAAATCCCATAATCGAATATACAAATTTAATGTAAAATTTTTTATTTCACAAACTAATGCAAAAAATAAAAAGTCCTAATTATAAAGGACTATATAAAATAATACAAATTCATTTTAATCAAACTGCAAGTATTGATATAACTGGAGGAAAATAACGAACTTATAATTTTAATGTATTAAAACTATATTTTGTTTCAGATCAACTTGATCTAAACAAAAATTAAGATACTAATGCTGTTATTAATAATAAATTGTATTATTAATCCTAGGTGCAGTCCTAGTTTAAATTACAATATCCATGAAATAAATAATTCTTCTGGGTTATTATATATAAACAAAAATTAAGTTACTAATTCTTACTTCTTTTATTCAAAATTTCTATTGTAAATATGTATGAGTATAATTTTAACCAAATTTTTCTTTACCAACACCACACCCAAATGATTTTCATCTATTTTCCTATATAGATCCAAATATACCCTATTTTCTGTTTTCATCCATAAGAACTGACTACTCAGCATTAAATAAGTTGGATAAATGTTTTGAATATCTGCCAAAACAATGGATTTGCAAAGAAATAACTTTAAGAAAACTAATCAAAAAGAATGCGAAATTCAATTATTCATGATAACAACTATTCCAAAAACTTGTCAAACGAGAAACATATTAAAGGATTTAGAAATTTGGCACTTTTTAAAAATAATCAATGGTTTTATGCTCTATCAAGTTAATTTCAACTTACAATCTTGTGTCAAAAAGATAAAGAGCCAACAGACATTATTCTAATCTAAGATTGGATTATTGCAATTGACAGCTAGATGTAAAACATTCACACAACAAGTCACCTTAGAAACAAAAACTAGTTTAGGAAATTTTATATTTCAAACTCCATTTTAATTCCAAGAAATAATATTGAAAATGATGATTGCGGTGTAAAATTTAAAGAAAATATTACTGTTAATGAAATACATTTGACCCAATTAAATTAACAAATATTGATTTAAATGAATTGAAATATGCTGAGCATAAATTGAACGAATTTGATGAACAATTACAACAATTAAATAAACCTTTTATAATCAAACTACTACATTGGTTCCTAACATGTTTATCTGTATTTATCATTATTATATATAATTTATTCTTCAATTTTTTATTTAGTAATCGTATAATCGAATTAATTAGCTTTTTAAAGTATTTTATATTCAAATAGTTTAGAATTTTACATTTCTTTTGAATCTATGTTTATTATGTTTTAATCATACTTATTAATAGATTTCTGTAATCTCTAAAGATATTTGCTTTTATTGAAAAATAGCAAAAATCTTCATTAACCCGGGAGGTGTTGCAACATCTAAAGCAATAGGTTCATTGTGCCATTAAAATTCTGACTTTGCCCTTTTTTATAGAAATGCTTACCTAGCATATTTCCTCTATAAATACGCTCTCTTAACGCCGCCAAGTTAGTGCATAGTTTGTGTTTGGATCTGGACCTTCTAACCCAGGTATCCAGCAATAACAATTGTTTAATACCAATAAATTATGAATTATGAATATAAATTCGGTTGCAAAAATATGTATGCTAAAGACTAATGTCTCACTTACACAATAGAATTCAGGATAAAGTCCATAGTACATCGGTATTCGTGAAAAAAAATAACTACCCTCTATAGGCATCCGCAACAAATTAATTTTTGTAAAAATGTATGGCGTATTGCAATGCCTATTATTGAAATAGTCCTCGGTAATAGCTATTGTAGAACGTATTAGTATAGAAAACCATAATGAAATAGGCTTCGTTAATATTTATTCTGGTTCTAATGAGAATTTAAAGGATAATGAATATTTACTGTGATCTATTCTGTACTATCTAGATAAAACGTATTTTAAGAATTCTATTTATAAATTCGGCAAACGACTACCATATTTGTATGCTTCAGTTCTATATATCTATAATAAAGTATATCTAAAAAATATGAACTATTTCATATACACAAATATAAATCAATCCTCTATGTGGTCATCTCGTTCTCTTTATCGCCATCTACCACCATCTATCATCTATTTTCTGCTATAAGATTTAACATAATAAGACAACAATTACTTAAAGAAAAACAATTGCATTGGTTTATCGGTCGCTATGGGGGTGGTAGAACAATGAAAAAAGTCCCATTTGAAAGCGTCATCCTTCTAGATGTTGAATAAAAATGGGTCTGGCAATTTGGAGCTGAAGGGAAAATTGTGAAAAGCCGGGAAAGCACGAAACATAAAATTCATCGCATAGAAAAAATTCCACTGTCAGTTTGTGCGCGCTAAAATGCTCTAGAGAAATTGAAAAAAGAAAATGATACAAAATGTGAACTAGTGGGCGTGTACTCCTGGAAAAGGACAAAAATAAAAAATGAAGTGTCTCCGAAAAAATCGAGTTTATACTCATCCCAAACTGACGAATAAAGCTTAAATTAAAATTACCCTAAATTTACCGACAAAGTTACAAAAATCACAAATGCAAAAAGTCAAAAAAAAAAAATACGTACGTACGTACGTGGGAGCGCTCTGTGTAATTCTCCCAACAGTACTTAATGTAGCACTGCCCTGCATTATTATTATTATTATTATTATTATTATTATTATTATTATTATTATTATTATTATTATTATTATTATTATTATTATTATTATTATTATTATTATTATTATTATTATTATTATTATTATTATTATTATTATTATTATTATTATTATTATTATTATTATTATTATTATTATTATTATTATTATTATTATTATTATTATTATTATTATTATTATTATTATTATTATTATTATTATTATTATTATTATTATTATTATTATTATTATTATTATTATTATTATTATTATTATTATTATTATTATTATTATTATTATTATTATTATTATTATTATTATTATTAATATTATTATTATTATTATTATTATTATTATTATTATTATTATTATTATTATTATTATTATTATTATTATTATTAATTACCTTACCGTGATTAAGTAAAAAATAATTAAAATAATAATAATAATTATTATTATTATTATTGTTATTAATAATTTTGGTTTAATGTATATATGTAAATTAAGTTGATAATTGCTGGTGGGACTTGGAATATTTCAACATTCGCTCTCCGCCTTGGAAAAATTCGAATTTTGGAATTTTGAATCCGAGTTCGAAAAGTGGTCTGGTTACCGTGTAGTACTACTTATAGCAAAGTGTGCATTACAATGTTTAACTGTATAAATTCAAGGAGTACGTTGTTTGGTCACGTAACTACAAGATACAAGGACTCCAGGACATTGTATTAAATTGGACTTAATCTTATTTATTAAGTACAAAGTATATAAAATAAATAAGCAATTGTACATTACCTCTTGTTCCAAATATTCACCAAACATACAATTTAGCAACAAACTAATCCACCACATGATTATATGTGTAAGTGTAGAAATCTGGAAATCCTAAAATAAGTACAATTTTAATTAAATTTATGTTACAAATATGCCTAACTAAAATTGAAGCAGTCATTTAGGGAGGTAATAGATTTTCATGTAGCGCCATCTCCAGGGATAAGTTTCCTATTCCTACGAGAGAGATTTGAATTCTCCATAAGACTCAATAGTAATTTAAAGTATACTTTTTTAAAAACTATAGATTCTACCAAATTAAAAGTATTGTGCTCAAACAAAACATAGATTTATTAAAACGATCTAGAAGTGTAGTCCCATCCGCACAGTAAATAAATGTGCATTTACATGCAAGGACGGAATATTCATATATGGGCTAGCTGACATTCCTCTGTTAATAACATCCCATTATGACCTACAAAAGCCAGGCTAACATGTAGCATGACATCATCAAGCACAGATGCAGCAATGACGATGTAGTGCACCGTGCAGTTGGTACAACTGCTACTTAAATGATTGCCATGTCTTTTTGATATTTCATACACTATTCGACTACCTTTAGTATACAAACATATTCTTCACTGCATTTACATGGTTTTGGTAAAGTAAGTGTTATTACCCAAAGCAACACTGGTATTATACCAGAATGCATTGGTAAACAAAGAAAACCAATGTTTCACTGCTCACTAAGCTAGAAAATTCAAAATTACAATTTCCGATGATTGTATGTGAATTGTACCTGCTCTTTTATTCAATATGATTTTATAGTAACAGACATTATGTTACTTGTTATGTGTTCCATATCATCATAAGTTAACATACATAAAAAACATAGGCATTATAAAATAAACTAGTACCTATTATATATCACAATTTCCTGGCGTTTTATGTCGATATTATATAACCCCAACGCCAAATGAAGCACCTAGAATCATATTTTAAAACAAAACCCGTCGTAAATGAAAATATTTTTTTATTATTATCTTCATAGGTAGCCATTACTTTTTGCCGCCATCAGATTATCCTACTAATCACACACGCGAAGCGAATAACACTGTTTAAGCATAATAATAAATTCTTACTCTGTTAGGTGTAGAAACTGTTGATTTTGTAGAACGAATAAATTTTAACTAAACAATATTGAACTTACTGTTGAGTCTTATGGAGAATTTAAATGACTCCCGTAAGAGTAGGAAACATTCTCCGAGGGAGACACTGTTCTCGGTTTGTGTTACCTCCCTATAAATACAAATAAGCATAAACAAGTTAGGAGTTTAGTTTGGACCGCGAGAGCGAGCATATCTTATACGAAAGTATTACGAGTTTAATAAAAGTAACCATGGCGAATAGAAATTCAGACCATCTAACATCGGCGACAAGCGACACTATGTTATCAAGAAAATATAAATGTTCCTACTAATAATAAATTCGATATTTTATCGGATATAGAAGAGAAGAGGCCTCAAGCTTAAACGACCCGAACGCACAAGAAACGCCGAAGATTCCGCAAATATTCCGACAGAGTGGAAGTAACTGCTTAAACATATTAATAATAGAAACCAAAAACTAACTAGCTTACGAGTTAACTATGTGTGAGTATATCTGTGCGTTCTAAGGCACGACTAGCAAACCCTCTTGACATCAATCACATGACTGATGTAACTCCACACGACCACGAAATGTCTTCTCCCAGCAAGGTTACACACACATGATGGACGCTAGACATCCCCTAATTGCCTCTGTAGGCGACACCTCTCGTTCACTGTTCCGCTGTTTAGTAGTCTTCTCGTGCATTCCCTTATATTTAGCATCAGGCGTGGGAAGCTGTAGTTGCTACAGCTGATTTCTCAGCAGTTTTCTACAAATCCTTCATTCAATCAACCACACGTATTTGAACCAGAGTATATCTTATTGCAACGTGAATGTGGTGAGATTGTTCTTCTACGAATCGTATAACGTATAAACGAATGCTTCCTCTTTTTTCGATTGCTATTCCTCGGGCTTTTGAGAAATTAATGGAGTATATCAGGCCATGTTCTCAATTTGCACAATAGTACCATTATCCTCAACCACAAGTTAATCCGCGGTATCAGTTAGTCAACTAGTGCTCTTTAGCCTTTATTTTTATTTTCATCAAGTTACTATGGTCCATTTACTCTATCTTCGTAGTAGAACTATCACCATAATATGCCTAGTAGCGACTACCTCTGATAACCCAGATGTTTTACTAAAATCACTACTGTTCACTTTCTCTTATATCTTCACATACTCAATTGGTAAACATTCTTTAACTTACTATACTGATATTATTGAACGAAAACTCCTCGGCATATGCAAAGGTTTACTTTCCTAATATAGGCAATATAATCCAAATCGATGGAGAAGTTCGTGGAATCAATATTTCAAAATCGTCTGACTAGTTTATGAGCTCCCGACAATAATTTAGCATAAAATGCTTGTATTGAAAATGATAATTTTCTATGCGTACTGACAATATTGAAGAAGAACTCTATTCCTCTAAAATTCATAGTATAGCCTAGCACCATATGTACAAATTCATACTAAGTTGCCGTGTAACAAATTATCATTTGAAATTTAAATGATTGAATAACAAAAACGAATAAAGTTTATGTTCATGGGGTCAATGCAAGAATATATGTGTTTTTTAAATTTTATTAAACGCATAGCTTACAAACTATGTCGGCAAAATTAGGCGTTACAGATGTCAAGAACTATAACACACGAATATTTCAACCAAAATATTTGCGCTTAGCGAGCATTATATTTGTTTTTTAGTTTTACTAAAATATGCTGAAATTTACGGGTATATGCCTATTAAATATCCGCCAATATTATAATGAAAGTTTCAAAATTCTGTGAAACTCGTTTGTAGGTAATTTTATGACTAAAAATAATATTTAATAAATAGGAAGGGATTTTTAAGCGCCGGTCTGAACTTATCCTCTAAGATCCCATCCTCTAAATCCGCACGGCGGATTGTTTGCGAGTCTGTACTGACCAATTGGGGTGACCTATAAAATCCAAATTTTTAGAAATCTTTTGTTCATGTCTTGTCGCCCATTACATATAAATACTGTTTTTATTCAAAAATGTCTATAGCCGTTGTGGTATAATATATGTTGTAACGTAAATTATTATTTTTGAACCTGTTCCATTTAAAATTTTGGTTTAAAAAAATTACACAATGTTAACAACACTGACAATTCTGAATAAAAGGTATCACGCTTGCGACGCACACTGTTTTTAGAAGTTCAGTTTTTATTCCTCGGGGATTTTCGAGGTCGTTGATTACCAATCCAATGTTAAAAATTCAAAATGGCGGACCCAAAAAGTAAAATTTAGAAATAATTGGGTTCGAAATAACTTACGCGGAGAGTTTTGAGGTCACTGAAAACAAATCCTATATATGATTATAAAAATTCCAAATGGCGGACACAAAATGGCGGACAAAAAGTAAATTTAAAAATAATTTGTATCGAAATAACTTATACGAGGGGTTTTGGGGGTTACTGAATACAAATCTGAAGAATTTTAAAAATTCATTAATAAAAAAATTTGCAACATTTTTACTTTCCGAATAGAGCTACTGCTGTACAAGGAAGGTATTGTTTTACCGAAAACGTGTGTGTGTCTGTGTGTGTCCGTGCGCGTGTGTTTGTGTGTGTGTGTGTCCGTGCGCGCGCGTGTGTGTGTGTGTGTGTGTGCGCGCGTGTAGTGGGTGAATTCCAATGTATGTATTTAAAAAAATCCAATTAAACTATAATATGTAAACTCCACATCTACACTTATATGTATTCATACAGTTGGGCGCTACACAACGAATTTTACCGGAAGCCATTACGCATATTATTTTCTAAACGTATAATATGGTTTGATTACTCACACCAAACTTTTACATTAATATAATTTAGAAAAGAAGCGGGCACGTGCACGCGTGAAGCTAAAACATAACAAACAATATAACCTCAAATTATATTTTCTGAAAGGCGGGTCATCTAAATTCTGGTTAGTTCCTGATTATGACCAGGTTGGCGCTGATGTGGTCATATTACCAATGCTTTGAAACCCCCCTGACTAGTGCGATGTCACTACTAGTAGCTAAACTGACGGGGCCCTAATAACAGCTGTTATTTTTTGTATAAGGTGCTTTTTTTTTCGTCTGAGGTGGAGTCTTCAAAAGACACCCGCGCCTCCCTATCCACAGTTTGGTGTTAGAGGCGCGGGTAGTGCCGGATTCACCCCGCATTCTGTCCGGGGCGCCTACCGTCTAAACCAAAAACTCAGGTTCTGTAGCGAGGGGCTTGTCCGCCTCAGAGGCTAAGCCCCCCGTACCGTCACGCGTCAGTCCGTAGGTCAGTCTCTCGCTCTATTTCACCGTTGTCTCTCGTTGGTACTGCCGCGTAGGTACTTGCACTGACGCGCTGTTTCCAATTCTCTCGCACCCTTTCTGCTGCTCGGTGTGTGATGATTATGGTCTGCTCATTTGTCTTGGTCTCGTGTATGTCTTGTCAGTTATTCTGGTCGCGTCAGTCATTTGTTTAGGTCGTCACTGTACTTCTGTCTCATAACCTTGTCGGCAAACCTGATGACGGCTTTCCATATTCGATCGTCGTCGATCATACGTTGGCCTATTTCTCTCGGCGTGGCTTCACCTCCAAGTTCAGTCCATAGTATGGTTCTTTCTACATGCCATCTCGGACAGTGGTAAAATGTGTGGAGTGGATAGTCGACGTCCACGCAGTACCGACATCTAGCCACTGCAGCCTTGCCTATCCGAAAGACGTAGGACAGCAAGGTGCCGTGTCCCGACAAGAGCTGCGTAGACCAATGGTCCAACTCCTCATGTCTCCTTCTTACCCAAGGCTTGATTTCGGGGATGCATTTCTTGGACCAGCTTTCCTTCTCAGACCCCCCCCCCCCCTTTACCTGGTGCGATACAACGCCTAACGGGCTCTCAAAGATCACCTCCTGGTTGTTCAGGTAGTTGACCACTAGCAGCCTTACCAGCTGCTCGTTTATGCCTCTTGCACGCAACGCTGTCGTGATGACCACCCATGGGAGCGTGTTGAAGGCGTTGGTCACGTGGCCATCAGACAGTGCTCCCTAGTTCTCCATGTCCCTGCGTTCGCCTGGCCAACCACTTCGCGTACCGCCAGTATGGCACCGCATTCCTTTGCGGAATCCGTACTGGCAGTCATGCAGTCCTCCTGCGCAGTCTAGCACATCTTGGAGCCTGTTTGAGATAAGTATTTCCATGGTTTTCACAACCCCGTCAAGTAGGCACTGCGGGCGGTTTGCATTTGGTTCAGTTGGGTCCTTCCCTGGTTTGCGGAGGAGGACCAGTCTGGCCGTCTTCCAGCGTCTGGGAAAGGTGCCCGTGGTCGCTCATCTGTTCACTATCCTGTGCATTACTGCTACCAGTGTTCGTGCACCCCATCTGGCCCTGGAGCTTTATTCGTCGGCAGGCTTTGGAGGGCCGTGGTCACCTCATCCTCTTCCCAGACCAGTTCCTCGTTGTCGCGATTCGCTCGGGGTCCCGTCGTATTCAGGTGTGTGAGGTGTGGGTGATGGAAGATGGAAGAGCAGCTGTCAACTTCTTGGTTGCGATCTTGTATGCGAGCCCCCACGGGTCATTCTCCACCTCCTGGCAGAGTTTCTTCCAGGAGCGTCTCTGACTGCGCTCGATCTCAAGCCTGTAGATCCTGCGAGCCTCCCTGTATTGCTCCGCCAGGTGATCCGTGGGTGCTCCGCTGGCCTGTGCTTTCTGGTCCTTGCGTCTGGTTTTGTTTGCTATTGTTCTAGCTGCCGCCACTTTGGTGCCCCACCAGCAGACCGCCTTGCGTTGGCCCCTGACATGTTTCACTGGAACAGCCGCTTCGCAGGCCTCCTGGAGGATAGTGTTTATTGTTTCGGCCATCTGGTCGGTTGTCTCCTCTGTGTCGATTGTCCGTAGTAGCTCGGCTAAAGTCTCGTTCAGCCTGTCTGGGCTAAGCTTGTCGGTTGCCCAGCGCTTGGGTGACATGGTTTCTTGTGTTGAGTGCCATCGGGGGGAAGCGGCCCCGGCACACGGTTCGATGTTGAACTGTATGTACCGGTGGTCGCTCAGGGTTTCCTCGTCCAGCTCCTGCCATCCTCTTACTCTTCCCAGGAGCCTAGTTGTTGCAAGAGTCACGTCGATATGGCAAGACGAGTTTCTTCTGACGTTGGTTCTCTGTCCGTGTGCAGGCTACCAGATCCGCCATTTCGGAGATTTCTTCGCCCCTGGTGTCCGTGGATCGGGACCCCAGTGCGCAGACTTGGCGTTTAGAACCCCTACCAGGATTACGTGATCGCCCGAGTTCGGTGTCTGCTCGCATTTGGTGATACCACCCGTAGGGCATCCCCTCCCTCCGGGCGGCTCGACAGTATACCAGCCCAATCCGGATTTTGTCCGAAATGAGCTGATCCGCTCATTTCCCCGATGTGATAACCGTGAAAACCATAGAGCCGTTCCTCGCTGGTTTGGGCTCCCCCAATCTGAAGCTTTCCCTTGGTTTCGGAAAGTTCTTTACCAGTGCTTCCTCCACTTCTTCCTTGGTGGTGAGGCAGTCCAGCCCTCTTACCTGCACCGTAACCCCTGGCCTCCCCACCCTGGCCTCTGACTCTGGCGCCTTCAGTTCGATGGCGCTGCAGAAGGTGTCGACTTTGTTTCCTCCTCCCCTGACTCGGATGCGGAGTTGGCCGTTCTCAGTCCTGTCTACCCGGGTGATCCTGCCCCCACCCTGGTCTACGTCTCTTACGCTCTTTACAAGTTCAGCGTAGGTCTGACCTTCTGTCGGCCTGACGAGGATTGTCTCGTCCTTGTTGCCCTTCGGTGCCCTTGTTCTGGTCGTCTCTGGTGTGCCCTCAGGCTGCTTGGCTGTTGGTTCGCCATTGTCTCTGACTAGTATGCTGGCCCTTACGTCGGCGAAGAGGGGTTCTAGTATTTTTCTTCTCTCGGTTGGTTTCATGTTTGCCAGTTCCGCCCTTAGCTGGAGATTTTCGCAGTCTTCCAGCAGTCGCCTCGACATTTTTGCAGCATGGAAGGAGGACTTTTCCATCTGCTCGGGAGTGTCTCCCTCGCACACCAGGAAGTGGGTAGTCCAGGTTGCAGATGATGTTGTTCCCTGGTAGCAATCCACCTCAATTTTCCTTCTGATTGTGTCGATTTCTTGGAGCTCTAGACCGGCCAGGTCGTGCTGGATCCTCCCGATCTTGGTCCCGTTTGTGTGGGCCCTGATGTCCTTGCGCACTAGTTGCAGGCCTGCGTGCTTGGGCACGGTATGACCTCTGCTCCCTTGATGATTTTCGTTTTAGAGAAGGTCTCTTCTGGCCATTCTTCACCGAGTATCCCTTCCGATTCCAAGTACGTTGCGTCCGGTTTGAAGTGTCTCCTAATTGTAGCCACCTTGTTGTCCTGGGTGTCACTCTGGTGGGGGCGGTTTTGAGTCTCTCTATCTGGCTTCTCATGGTCTCCGTGCTCGACCTTATTTCCGCAGCTTGTTTAGCTGAACTCTCAAGGGCTCCTCCTTGTATAAGGTGCTATTGACCATTAAAGTTGCCGATGGGGAAGCCACTGCGCCGTCAGTCAAAGGTCCAAAAGTAACATAACCTTTTAACGCCAAGTTTTTGTTATTGAATCATTTAAATTTCAGTTGATAATTTGTTAGAAAATTGTATTTTTCGTATAGTGTGGACTCTGTACCTGAGAATCGCCTATTATAAAACCTGATGGTTTATTTGCTTCTCTGGTAATTGCCGTCGACATATTTTACAGCCAAGTTTCTTCAGGGAACGCTAAACAGTTTATGTCAGTAATGACTTTGTACATATGGTGCTCAATTGGTTCGTCTCACATTAGGCTATACTATGAATGTAGAATTATTGTCCAATATTGCCAGTACGTTTAGAAAATTATCAAATTTTCACAGGGCATTTTATGATTAATTATTATCGTACCTAGCTTCAGACATTGCTGTGGTTTAATTAGTAATTACGTAATTGTGATTTTTTTTCATGCAGAAAACTAGGTGAAGAACTTTGGTGGATACTGGGGCGGTAATATAGGAATGGTAAATAAATATACAGCAATGCATACATTTAACAGACCTTAGATATATCCTGAATGTTGGTTACCTGCTTACGTGGACTTGTCTGACGCTAGGTACGAGAATAATTTATCATAAAATGCTCTGTGAAAATTCATAATTTCATTATGTATTGGAATTATTAGACAATAATTCTATATTTTATTAATGTAACTTTTTTTGTTCATGTTTCCAACTCAGCAAAGAAGAATTTCTGCAACATCACAGTATTAACTTTTAAATCTGTATTTATTTTGATTTGAAATAATTTAATTGTTTTTTTATGTAAAACCTGTAACTACTGGACATGTTACTATATTTTTATTATTTGCAATATATAATTAATAATTTTCTCAAAACAATACCGATATTGAAACAGGTTAGCAAATAGTTTCGAATTTGCGGTAAAAAGAAACAAATTTCTTTACGGCCCCTGATACACTGATATGTTATGAAGAACCAGTAAGAAAACACGTTGTATACTTTTTTATCGTCCAGTAAAATAGAAATATCGAGTTATGAGCGTAAAATTTATAAATCGACAAAAAAGGAAATATCATCCCGTCGCAAGAGTGATACATTTTAATAAGAATTATAATTTGTTCTTTATATTGGGCTTTTTTTAAATTAAAATTCCAAATGGAACAGGTTATTTTTTTCAAATACTGTCAACTTGGTCGCCCAAAAAAATAGTTTAAACAATATTTTCCAATTCCTTCCGGAAACTGATATGTTATGAATTAAGATCAGTAAGAAAATTAAACAAAACAGTATTTTGTTTACAGCCCGTCCCCTAAAATGAGAATATCGAGTTAAGTGCGTAAAACTTAAAAACCGACAAAAAAAATAATAAGAATTATCATAGTGTTATTAATATTATATAATTTTTTGCCGTTGCGCGGATTTTTGAGGATAGGATCTTAAAGGAAGTTCACACCGCTTTTTAAACGAACAATAATAATTAATTTTGTATTTTTCCCGATAGAATTATATAAATTCTAAAATATGTATAATAATTAAATCACTTACCTTCATAAGAATAAATGAAAGTGTACTCATAACAACAGATGACATTATGCAATGTACCATGTACATGTCTCCAACTACTGATATAAATCTCTCCCATATGCTGTTAATTGTTTAAATCTAATTAGTAAATTCATATAAACTGCCTTACCTGAGTTACCTAATGATATAATAATGGCGTAATACGCATTTTTTTATATGTTGCTTCCTAGCATATCTATTGTTTAAAGTAGGAATAATAAGTAGTTCGGATTTTAACTTTCTTATTAAGCAACATATAATTGCACTTTCGGCCAGAATTACCCCAGCCGCTAAATATACCATAATAGCATAAGAATAACAAGTTGTCATTTGCACTGTTAGCATTATTTGGCGATAGGGCACCTCATGTATATTAATTCCTGGTACATAAGCAGTCATCATTAATCCACAGACACCGTCAATATTTGGATCACAATCACGTGTAAATTCATAGAAGTAACATACAATACCACAACTGCATATAATCAATATGAAACCTTTAGCCATAATATCGAAGATATGATCCAATTTGTCTATGTCATTACCATAGTCACTTGTTTCTAAGTTATTAAATTCCATTAATAATTTATTAATCGTTTTGTGACCAATAAAGAAATTAATTAGAAAATATTCCGTAACCAAAAATGATAACAAATTGGCAACAGCATAAGCTGTTCGGATTAAGTCGAACTCATCATCAGCTAAAAGTAATTACAACATATAAATTAACGTCCATAAAAGTTTATTATAGGTATACCCAGAACACGTATTAACTGAGAGGTTGATGTTGTTACAAATATGAACGTCCACATTATTGTAGACATGAAACACTTAAACAAATCACAAATGCTATGATTTCTTGGCCATATTCCGTAAAATGATGTTATTGAAATAGAAAACTTTGCCAAATTTCGAGCCATGTTGTTATATGTATTATATGTTTATAATATTAGACTTTCTCTTGCGAAATAATATAATGGAAATGAGATCAATTTTGCCAGGACTGCCTTTATATAACTCTAATGTGTTCGTGCTTATTTATTTAAATATTTAATGAATGAAATAATAACCATATGTTACTCATAGTAACGGGGTCCGATTCTTGACATCACTCGTTTCGAAATATATAAATATTCATTTAAGAGAATTCTTTAAAAGACGAAGATTAATAATAGGCAACGCAGCAAAATAAAGTCCAAACATTAATTAATCAACAATAGGGGTAGTCTTTCCTTTTTGCGGGAAAGAAAGAATAAATAAATAGTTTATGTAAATATGAATATCAAATTATAATTTAATGTTTGTTTTGTTTTTCTGTAATGAAATGGCTAATGGTGGGTTATTATATTATTTTGCTGTAAGGATACTAAAAGATGTATAATTTTTGTTTATTTTTAAGTTTATTACATACTGTGTAGAGGATTGTTAATGCCATTAAAGGTTTATTATATAATTAATCACCTAGATGTTCAACGACTTTCAACGCCGACTACCAAATTTTGCCCATTTCGATATGTGCTTAAACAGACAAGACGTGTAAATAGTTAGGCGGTACTACTACCACCACTTTAACCCAGGTATTGCAGTAACAATTGCACATGGGCATTAGATCTCTTGAGAGTGTACTATTTTATTAACATTAAGCTTAAAAATAGCAGAAATCTGCATTTCTTGGTTAGGGAAAGGAGGCGCGTTATACGGCCTCCCGAGGAGGAGAGGAGGAGGAGGTGGGTTCTGGCTCAGAGGAGGAGCAGAGGAGCAGAGGAGCAGACGAGGAGCAGAGGAGCAGAGGAGGAGCAGAGGAGCAGAGGAACAGAACACACGTATGCAACCATGTATACATAAGCGCCACCTATCGGTGGGCGGCCTAACTAAAAAGCACCACACAACAGTCAGCGCCACCCCGTGGCAAAGAGCCCACTCCAAAAAATAATCTGCACCACCTAGCGGTAGACATTTGAACTACTCGTGTACATTTGGTTGCCAACATTACAGAGTGATAGACTTTTTGCAAAGAACAGACCTGCAAAGCGCAAACTGGTTGACAGATTGCTCAACCGCCCAAACTGGTTCCCAAATCAAATCCCACAACATTCGAACCGCGAGCGCGCGCATTGGGGGTTGTAAAGCCGACATGGGGTGTACAGATTGCGCAAACCGGGGCTGTCAGACGCTTGCTCAACTACGCAAAACCACCTACCAGATTGCTCAGCTGTGCAACCAGATAGCTCAACTGTGCAGCCAGATTGCTCAGCTGTGCAAACCAGTTACCAGATTGCTCAGCTGTGCATACCAGTTACCAGATTGCTCAGCTGTCCAAACCAGTCGGGAATTATTTCCACTGATAAAATATTTCTTATTTCTGATTGGCTTATTGGTATGACGAGAAAGATATAAATACCACAGAATTCTATTAAATTAATTAGTCTTATCATAATCAACGAAAATGTCACAACCAGAGTATCCCGAAGATCAGTATGATTCGGGCCAAAGTTCACCAACTACTTTCTTGGACACCCTACTCCAAGACTTCGATGCGGAAATTAAAAGTGAACGTCGTCTCATAAATGAAGTGCATTACAACGTTTCAAAGACATTAACAATTTCAACAGGGTTCAGCACAGTTCGAGGATATTACCAATGTGTACGAATATTCGATTCAAAAAGTACCATCACACTAATTCCAATTGAGTGGAATGCATTAAAGAATCATTGGGAAAAGGTGAAACGATTCTTTTCAACGCCAAAACCGCAAAGAGGAACTAAAAGGAAGTGTTCCAACTGCATGTGTCCGCTAGATGACCAACAGGAAAAAATATCATATTCAGAAATTGTATCGGTTTGTGATAGCTGCACCATTAGTTTCCATTCGTCGAAGAAAGCACGATATATTACGTTACAAAGCAGAGAGGTTCAGTTCAGTTTAGATCAGCAGACTGTATGCAAGTTTGAAGACTTATTTAAAATAATTGATTATCGTTTGGAGCGTTTGAATACATTAAACTTTGTTGATTACTACAACAAATGTCTACAAAATTTTGTAAATTTACCAAAGGACTGTAACGTTATATCGAAGCTGGAAAGTATGCTACAAAAATCATCTTCCAAGTATTACTATGAGAGCATAGAATGTATGTATGAAATATGTAATGTCTAAAGTCATCAGAGACGCTACAATTGAACAGCAGCAGCAGCAGCAGCAGCAGCACCAAGTGCAAAGAAAAGCCAGATTGGAACAACATATTAAAAAAATACACGATTTAAAATTAGCTATTAAAAACTATCAAGATGTTAAAGAGTGTCACCAGCTTTTATCTAAACTTTGCATCAGTAAATAAATGTTGTGCTTGTCATTGCCGAGGACAATATAAACTGCATTTAATAAGCCACATAACAGCATTGGAATTACATTCTATGTGGGATTCTTTACCATCACATTTTCAAGAAGATGAAGATATTGCTGCTTGTCATTATAATTTACCAGGGGAAAGGGATCATATCGATGGACCCCCACCACCTCGCTACAGATGTTATAAATGTTTAAACATCAAGCAGGAATAGTAGTCAATATTTTACATGCAAGCAACAAGTTGTTAAAACAAAAATTTAAAAAAATGTTGATGAACATTGGTAATTTTGTGTTAATGGTTGGGGTATTTAATAAGACGTTCTATTCTTCTATTCCGGACGCCGAAATTGAGGAATGTCATTTCATCATGGCCGATGGTAAAAATGATACGTGGCCTTTTGGATGGAAGAGAATGATTCTGCTACCTGGAACCCTACCACCAACATGTGTTACACAAATTGATGGAAGTGACATCGAGGATGGTGTTATTAATTTTAAATTAATGTACGTATTTCTAAACCGATCATATTACAAAACCGAGCAATGCTTGCATCATGTGATGAAATTACCCACAATCCCAAGAGAAGAAGATGACATTGCGTTACAAACCAGTAATGCAAGTAGTCGAATACATTCCCAGTACAGAATTAATGGGATCCAACTCTCCCAGTACAGAATTATTCGAGGAGGAAGAATTAAGCTCCATATATACAACCCCCACAGAATATGTATCATCATCAGCCCAATGTTCCCCAGCAAAGAATCCCCACAATTATACCAAAGTAATTTTAATTTTTAGCATTGATTTATGTTTAATTATATGCATCGCTTTTTTAATTCATTATATTCAGATTTTAATTAATACATGTACGAACTAGTGTTATTTACTATTAATAAATAAAAAATATATTAAATAATCATACCCGGTTCTACTTCTTAACCTTCGTCTTCTTTCTCAGCAGCAACAGAATAAATAAAACATATGTTTATGGTAAGTAAAATCTTTATTTTTAAATAAAATAATTAATACATTTTATTCAACATTTATAAGTTCCTAACTACGAATTACAATTAGTACAATAATGTTTGCTATTCTTGAGAGAGTGTATACACTAGGGAATACATGGGGAGCATATACAAATACAACATAATAATGCAAATAAATGTGTTTTATAACTAGATTTGTAGTTAACCGCCGTTATTTCGGTGACATTACAAGACTTGCAATAACACAATTGTGGATGTGGACCGAACATGTTTACACTGTTAGCAGACACAGTAAAATGATTTAAATTTATAAAGCATTCGATTTATGAATCCAACTATTCTGGGATTTATCGAGTCCAAGCCATTTTACGTACACCTTGGCTCCTTTGCGTCGCAGCACCTTTTCAACCTAGTAGACATCTTCATGTTTCGCTTTTTGCAGTTCACACTCGTAGAACGCTCCTTGAATTGGACTGCCCTGCATATCATTCAATAAATATGTTATGGGATTGCTAATCTTAACCTTTTGAATTCGAAATAATTCCGTAGACCAATTTGGCGTATAACCTTTATCAAATAATGCTTTTTGCTTGCTTATACGCACAACATAGCCCACACGAAATTGTCCTTTTCCAGAAATCTTTATATGTGAATACACAGTGTTGAGGAGTTGTTTCTCTTTCTTAGAATCCTCATCTTTTGGCTTCATGCCTGTGGTACTGTGCCTTGTAGAATTGTATTCCATTGTTATCCCGTTCAAAATAGAGTACCAATTATATTTACCATTCAAGCTGAATGCTCGAAACAATTTATCTTTTAACGTTCTAATTACTCGCTCCACCATACATGCTTTCATAATTATATACGTAGAATAATGATTCACATTATGCTTTTTCATTAACCTATTAAATTGTTGATTGTAAAACTCTTTGCCCTGATCTGTTTGCAAGTTTCGAGGAACACGTCCACCAGAAGTTTGAAAGATTTTCCTGAATGCTTCCGTTAAACTTGCTGCAGATTTGTCTTTTAGCGGCATAGTCCATAGAAATTTCGAGAAACAGTCAATCACCACCAGTATGAATTTATAGCCTTTATTTTCACGAGCATATGGACCAAATTCAGCTAAATCCGCCTGCCACAAACCATCCAATCCTTTTAATATAACTCGACGTCTCTTGAAATTTTTACGAGCTGGTTTATGTAACTCATTCACTACGTCCTGCTTGATGGATCCCGATTTTAGGGGGCCCATGAGGAATATCTTTAAAATCCACTACGCCTGCGGGTGCAAGCACTTTTGGTTTACTCTGTGGTTGTTGTGATAATGTATCTTGAATTCTCTTAATATTAGAGGCCAACGTCTGCAACTCCTTTTCAGCTTTGTTTTTAAATGTTGTATATTTATCATGTTTCGTTTTTATATTCGTTGTTAATGTTAATAGAACATTACTTATTTTGCTATCACATTCCAAAGTTTTATCATTTAATATTTTTAAATTATTTTCCATTTGTGCATTAAAGGATTCATAGTTACTATGTTTCATATTTATATTTTCTGTTAACGTTTTAAGTACAGTATCTATTTTCATGTTACATTCTTTTACTTCTAAATCAATTTCAGTTTTGTATCCTTTTAACTCGTTTGCAAATGCTTTTAAATCCAACACTTCCTGACCGAGTACATCACTGACATTTAGCAAGTCTTTATTAATTATATCAGTCTTATCATTAACCTTATTCAAGTAATGATTAACATTTGAAATATTTTTATCAACAAAATCTTTAGTGGCAGCATCTGATTTGTCAAGCGGTTCATTTATATTACAGATTCTTTTATTGTCTACATTAAAATCTCCATCGCGTGTAAAAAGAAACCCAGGCCCAGGGGGGCCGCGAGTTATGCCACTTTTACGGTTTGAATGACGTCCGAACTTGTCAATACTCATTGTACTTCTGATCACAAATTATTCTTTCACTCTATTATATTTGCTTCGCGTAATTCCTCTTCAATGGCAACGATTTCATTCTGATGAGAAGTATTTCCAGCTTGACGTGAAGCATGCAAAAGACACAAACGATCAACTAATTCCTCAAGATTGTCCCAATAGCGGTATTGTACTTTTGTAATATTCAAATTATTATTAGAGTTGACGTCTAAAGAAGAATCAAAAAGACCCCTGCCGGATGCTGATGGGCCTGACCAGGAATGTGTTCTAGGAATAGCTGGTTTATCGAAAAGGGGTTTTATTATACTTGTATATTTGCGTGATTTATTCCCCTGTTTCTGACCAGTAGGTTCATAATTTCTCTTCAAAGCATTCGTTCTCTCTAATATATCTTTAAAATTTCGTGTGTCGTTTTCGTTAAATCCAATGGGAAGTTTTTTAAAAAGCAACTCATACAAACCGGGGGTACCCTTATAGTGAATTCCTTTTATAATTAAATCATTACCATTCAATGCAACTTCTGATTTAGCAATCATCCATTTTTCGGTGTGTGGATTAAAAGTTATACCATATTTTAAATCAAATGCCATCTCCATCTCCATCGCTGATTAACTGCTCCAACTATTGTCTTGGCAGTGGAGCATACTGTTCCAAATAGGACCGCAAAGCTTCGGGTCTAGTCTCTTCAACAAACGTTTGATACATGTTTCGATCACTTTGAAAAATTTCATCATCATCTACATCATCAGGGTTCTTTCCAGCATGCTACACACATATCCTTGAATTTGTCAAAAGACATATCACTGGAAATGTGATCGTTGAAAACATGTTTTATATTTAAATCATCCTGTTTGAAGAGTATTATAAAATTTGCATTATCACGTATTAGATGTTTCGCAATTCGCGTGAACGTTTGACATAAGTAAAAAGAATCAATCTTGTTGTGACGACCCATACTGAAATATTCACGTATCACATCCTGTTTATCACAAGCCACATCGTCGAATATAAAAATTGAATCAGGTTTTGCATCGCTAGGCTTCATGATATCAACGTTCTCTTTAAAAGGAAAATATCCAATACCCTTGAGTGGTTTTAAAACTTTTTCTAGAAACTGATATTTAGGCTGGTATAGTGATTTGGAATATACATAGACATTCTTAAATTTTAATCCGTTTTCATCAAACAGTAGACTCAACATCACGTTGGATTTTCCACAGTTCGATGGACCGCAAATTAGACATCTCAGTGTGTTTGGTAGCAAAATACCATGGCGTCTCTCTTTTGTGAGCGACATACCTTCACCTACACAGTTGTCCAGATTCATAATTGGTAGAGATTGTTTCTGTTTCACAAATCGCATCGTACTGACCATAATTTCCCTAAACTTGCTTATAAATATGATGGTTAGTTTTCCAAATACATCATAGAGTTATGTACACCGGTAGAGGAATCATCAATTCACTCATCAACAAGCTCCCGTTCGAGTTACATGTACCAGGTGGTTATCAGTATTGTGGACCAGGTACAAAGTTAGAAAAACGTTTAGCAAGAGGTGATCCAGGCATTAACGCTCTAGACAGCGCTTGCAAAGAACACGATATCGCATATTCACGAAGCAATCAATTGTCGGATCGACACGCAGCGGATAAAATACTTCAGCAAGCTGCTTGGCAAGGAGTAAAGGCAAGAGACTCAAAGTTTGGTGAAAAAGCGACAGCTTTATCAGTTGCTGCTGCAATGAAGGTTAAACGAAAACTTGGAATGGGTGTTAAACGCAAGACTAAGCAAAAGAAAGTAGCTTTAAATAGTGGTGTTGTCTCAAAAGTACGCAAAGCAATGAAAAAATTCATGTCCATGGATGCTACAGAAGGTAGTAAAATTGCTCTTGCTTCAGCTAGAGCGGCTGTGAGGGAGGTTGGTGGACGTAGAAAAATTCGTACTCCGCGTATAATTCCAATACCGATGCAGGGTGGAATTTTACCATTAATACCACTGTTTGCTGGTTTAAGCGCACTCGGCTCGTTGGCTGGTGGCGCTGCAGGTATTGCGAAAGCTGTTAGTGCTTCAAAGGATGCGAAATTAGCTGAATCAGAACGACATAATAAAACGATGGAGGCAATCGCTTTAGGTAAAAGTGGTCGTGGACTTTATTTGAAACCATACCGACAGGGGTTGGGGCTTTATTTAAAAATGTCAAAAAACTGCTAAGTAAGCTACCTAGACGTCCTCTCACCGATGTCGATATTACAAAATATACACAAAATCTTAAACATTTCCGTGGTGTATTTATGCGTGACACGCTTCCTATCAAACCTTCGCGTACCGAGTGCGCAGTTGTGAATTTAGACTCTGTGAAAGAAATCGGTACACATTGGGTAGCGTACAAGAAACATGGAAAATCTGTTATATATTTTGACAGTTTTGGCGATTTGCAACCACCCGCAGAATTGTTAAAATATTTTCGAGGTAGCAACATAAAATACAACCACGATAGATATCAAATGTTTAACAGTTACAACTGTGGACACTTGTGTTTACAGTTTTTGTTAGAATAAAAGCAAAGACAACTGCACATATGTGTTAGTCATGTCTCAGACGTTCACACTGCAAAGTAATACGAATGTATTATCCGTGAATTATTATCCGCCTATAGAATTAAATCATGATAAATTATATTGCCTTGGATTAGTAGGATTCTATACTTATAACACCATTCCAAATATTGAAGAAGACCGTAATAATTTATTCTGTTATGGTGACGAGGAGAAGCAGATTAAAATTCCAGCAGGTTCATATGAGATAACAGACATTGAACTCTATTTACAAAACCAGCTGCTTGACGATAGCACCACCCACGACAGGGTCGAGCGAGATAAAGTGCTGTCGATTAAACCGAACAACAATACGTTAAAATGTGAAATAAAAAGTAAATACAACATTGATTTCACTTCTAATCGTTCAATTGGAAGACTGTTGGGGCTTTCTGCGCAGAAATTAGCTGCTGGACAATTGCACGAATCCGATTTACCTGTGGAAATTATAAAAGTTTCCAGTGTACGAGTCGAATGCAATATTGTACACGGTGCTTATTACGATAACAAGTTGTCGCATACCATATACGAATTTTCACCCACCGTCGATCCTGGATTTGCAATAAACATCGAACCCCGCAACATCATTTACTTGCCTATTAATGCTCGAGCAATAGATAACATTATAGTGACAATCCTCGATCAAAACGGTCATCCTGTAAATTTCAGAGGAGAAAAAATACTGGTGCGATTAGAATTAAAGAGTATTAAGTGAGAGAGATGGGGATTAATTTTCATTGTAAGCATATAAACAACGTAGCAAGATACAATCCCATCAGTCCACATTTAGCTAGGAAAGAGTTAACACCTACTTTGAAAAATAAACTATTATCTCTAGGTTATAAGTTAAAGAAGCATTAACGTTATGGATAAAGTAAACATATTTTTCAATATTCACTATGAAGAGACTATTACAAAGAATGAATTTCACACATACCATCCTCTGGCTCAAAATTATAGAAACAACGATGAGATTCGTATAGTCATACAACACCAGGACATGTACACTTGTCCTAGTGAAAGTTATATTTATGTGAGTGGAACCGTTCAGTTTCCAGCACTCGTTGCGCCTGCAACTGTACACAATTTTGAATTTGTTAAAAACGCTTACGCGTATTTGTTTGATGAAATTCGCTATGAATTGAATGGAGTTGAAATCGATAAAAATCGTGATGTTGGAATCACTAGCACGATTAAAGGATTACTTTCCAACACTAAACGAGAGCAGCATATACTTGATCTATTTGGATGGGCTGCAAGTGCTACAAATGTTACATACTTTGAAAATACTAGAAAGTTCTATGCTCTGATCCCACAAAAGTATTTACTAGGCTTTGCAGAGGATTATACAAAACTCAGACTCCTATCCGTATGACAATTTAAATCTTGATATGAATAATGGAGATTATGCACAACTCTATTACATGTATGCAGCATTCCAAAACAGTTATTACGGTAACAGCACCAATGAGCCGATACTAAATATGATCGAATTCAGGGAACATGTTCTTTTTGTCTTCGATGTGTCCAAACAGAATGAGAGTATAAAATCATCCACCATTGATTTAAAAGTAGAACTGCACGAGCATTTAGAGCAAACACTCAAGCATATTGTCTCATTTTATGTGACACAGTTGTCGAGTATACTCCGTTGTCAGGAATAGTGCGAAAATTGATAACGTGAGACAGAAATGTGTATCATTTTTAACAGATTCTGGCGGGGTAGATATAGTTGAAATTTTTACTATTGAACCCCAGTGCGAATCTCGAAATGGTAGCGAATGGTTGTGGAGTGCTGCCAATCGTATCCGTTTTCGTGGAAGAATCAATCATTTGGAAAAGCTACTAGCACCGATACTGAGAAAGAAGCAGCAGCAACAGCAGCAGCAGCACAGCATCGCTATGAATCGGCGGTTTATTATCGATGTTCAAGGATTTATTGTAAATGAAAAATTTATACCAAAGGAACTTTTCATCAAATCATTCGATGAGAATGATGTGAACACCTACTCATTCAAACCGCCAACACCATTCCGTTCTCTCAGCATCTCCAATAAAAAACAAACATGCTAGTTGGAGAATAATCATCATGGACTTAAATACAATTCTGGAAATATACCGTTAAAACTTATTCCGCACATTTTAAAATATCACATTAGAAATACGACTAGTTTTAGAATAATAATATTTGTTAAAGGAGCTGTTAAACAAGAGTTTATTGAATCTATTTTAAGTTTGTATTTGTCGCAAAATAATTATACAATTATTAATTTAGAAAATAATGAAGATGAATATTATGATTGCCCGAATTTAATTAAAACCGAACATGTATGTTTAAATCATTTCAATAATTATAGTATATGTACTATTGAAAATGTAAAAATATTATATGATTATTTAAAGGAAATAAAAACATAATTAATTTTGTATGTTTTATTTTATTCTTTCGTAACATTGTAGTAATCAGAATCGATGTAACCGCTCGTTGTTTGCGAATAAGGCGGATGTGGTTTTCCTCCTGATAGTGCAAGTCGCGCATATAAATAATTTCTTATCAACTAATTAGTCAGTTGCATTTTACTCCTCCAAGAGGTACATTGTCCCTTGTTTTCTTGTGAAGTTTGTGTGTTCGTGTGTGTTTAGAAGGAAGCCGATTATTCTCTCGCAAGTAAGTGTCTATTTAATATTTTTATAAATGAGCTGAATACTGATTTACACATACATCAACTAATATGTGTTGGATTAAAAACCGTACTCTCATTAATGATATTTTTCAGTGTTTTCCTGTGAAAAATGTGGACGTGCGTTCTCGCGGACCGATAATCTGAGTCGCCACGTTAAGAGCTGTGCCGGCGGTAGCGGCGAAAGACTTCCTTTAAAAAGGGCGCGACCGAGTGGTATCGCGTCAAACAACAGGTAATTTTTAAACGATTCATTGCTTTATTATGTAAATTAATATAATATGTTTTAGTGTTCACGCTTGTGAGAATTGCAATTTTTCACGACGCGATAATTTGTTGCGGCACGAGCGAGCGTGTAGAGGAGGGCCTAGCTCGCCGAAGAAGTCGAGGCTGGACCACAATACTGTGGCGACGACAACATCCACGTATTCCTGCAACGCCTGCGGGGAGCATTTCTCATGCCGCAACAAATATATATCACCATATGGTGGTCATTTAAAATCGCAGCGACATTTACGGAACATCGCGCGTCCGCTGGAGGATGGTGTAGCGGAGCTGGTAACCGGATTCAAAGGACGAGTTGCCAGCTACCAAGTCAACTCTCCGAATGACATGACGACTGATATCCCCAGCTTCCTTTTAAAGGTAAGTCTTTTTAAATAGTGTAATTAAAATATTTATAAAATTAATTGTGTGTGTAGGTCAGAGAAAAAATCATTCGGTTGATTCGGGGTGTGATGTTGACGCGCTCTGGTGGCGTCAAAGTCGGATTGGAGCTCTTTGCCAACTTTACAATGCCGGCCGATGATGCTATACCAGAGTTGAAGTCATTCAACACTCGCTATGTCATTGTTGCTCATCCATCCGATCTGGGGAAGATGTATGACGAGCAGGCGGTCACGATTCAAACAAAGTGCGAAGAATTTCAGGTAATATTGCTCTGAATTATTAAAGAATACGTGTACTACTAATTATATGTTTTTTTTAGGAGCGCGATAGCGGTTGGGCCCTCCTGAACATCTCGCACTTGGAGGTAAATATCAACAAATATGTTGCTATTCGAGGGTCTTCATACATTGATCTGCCCCCATCGATCAAGAGGAGAAAAGCTTGCATCAATGTACAGAACGGGGATGATGCATGTTTTGCTTGGTCGGTGGTAGCAGCGTTGCACCCTGTAGCGGCATATATGGCTAAACGAACTTCTAGCTACCCACATTACACCACCGTTCTTAATTTAACAGATGTAGAGTTCCCAATGTCGTTGAAAGATGTAAGTAAATTTGAAGTGAATAATAATATTAGTATAAATGTTTATGGATTAGAATTCAATTATGAAAAGAAAGTTCATGAGGTGGTCGGACCAATTTATTTTACTAAATTAAGAAAAGATGTTCATATTAATTTGCTTTATATTGAGGAGGGTTTGCGGGGCCACTATGTTCTTATCAAGAATATGTCTCGCCTGCTCTCTAGTCAGAGATCGGCTGGAAAGCGTGCAACTTTCTTGTGTGATGGCTGTCTGATATTTTTCTCGAGCCCGTGGCAGTTAAACCGACACATGGAACATGATTGCAACCATGTTTACACCATGCTGCCTACCACTGACTTGAGAAAAAATCGAAACGTTGAGGAAGTCAGGGGAGATATTTTAAAATTTGATGAGTTCGATAAACAGCTGCAGGTTCCTTTTGTTGTGTATGCAGATTTCGAATCTATTCTTGAGCCCATACATTCATGTCATCCAGATTCCACTAATTCCTATACTACTATGACACACAAACATGTGCCTTATAGTTTTGCATATTATATTAAATGTTCCTATGATGATTCCCTGTCGAAATTTGAAACGTATACGGGTCTAGATTGCACAAAAGTATTTCTGGAAAAACTGACTAACGACACAAAATTAATTCACAATAAACATTTAAAACCAATAATTCCGATGACGACGATGACAGACGATGAAAGCATTCTTTTTAGATCAGCCACCGTGTATTACATTTGCAATCTTGCCTTAGACCAGGGCCATGGAAGTGGAGCTTTTATTTACGGTGCCCTACAAAAGATGGCGCTAGTGTATTAAGATTTTATTAATTTTTATAGAGTTTTCCAGGTTAAAATGTGTTAGTTCTTTGGTTGGCACTATCATCTTTGACACATTTGGACACATTTTATTTTTTGGTTATGCGAAAGCATGCACAACCGTACGAAAGTTCTGAACGTATTTTTAATACGATTGTCTTCCTAGTGTCGTATCAGTGTTTATTGAATATGTGTGTTATTAATATTTTAAAACTTGTTTTAGTTTGCTGTATAGTGTGTAGTTTCTGAGAAGTGCCTTTTTGTTTTTAAAGTAATTATGAAATTTAGTAAGACTATTCGTAATTCTGTATATAATGTTATTGTTTAGTAGAATGGGCTACAGAAGGTGTATTGTTTAAACCTCCTAAGAACAGCCTGCAGTATTTACAATGGGTTGCAGTAATTGGAAATTCAGGCAAAATTACTGCTAACTCTCGCTGTCCATTTTGAAGGGATTATTAAACACAGGACTTCTGAAATGATACCTACTTTATTTTTGCCAGGTAGAGTATATCGATGATTGTAACCAAGTATTATTGTTGTGGCTATTGATACATATGATAATTATGATGATTATACCAACTAGCTGTGGCTGCTCAACCATATGCAAATCTAGCAATAGAATTGGATTGTGAACCCTGTGACACAGAAGACACAAGTGATATAGGAGCATCAATGGGTGATTCTGTATCATACGAGCTGCCTTCTCATTCAAAATAGTAAGTGTATAAACAATAAAATCAAATATCATTCTAATACTGTTTCTTTAGGGTAGAATCTAATCAATTTTCAAGGATAACACTTCATGATCATCTATACTACAGCTTTTGCCCACAACTATATTAGCTTACTATTCTTAATATCGTAAAATAAACATGCTATGTCATGTACTACAATAGTTATTTTTTCCTGTTACATGTTGTGTTTTCTTTTATTAGTGTCCCAAATATAAATATATATTTAAAAGGAACTGCATTGGAATTTTAAAAACTGTTTACTAAATATTTGAATGTTTTTAAATGTTTTTTGTTGTACATTTTAATGGGAAACAAGAACTTAATGTATTTAAATAATTTAAATATATATCATTGAATGCTTTACAAAAACACTTAATATAAAACATTAAGATATTTAATGAAACAGTACTCAAATTTCAACTGCAGTTTCAAAATACTCTTGTTATTGAATTTTCAGTGGAATGTGGTTCGCGTCTCAGCTTATTAGCTCAGACGCGAACCATATGTTTCAGGTGCCCTTCGTAAGATGGCACCAGAGCCTAATTATTTGACATTCCCATCTATAGTTGTCTATGCCTTAGACCCCTCAGCCAAGGTCGCCGATCACTGCCATCTGACGGGGAAATTTCGAGGTGCTGCTCATTCAAATTGTAATCTAAATTATAAATTAGCCAAACATATTCCTGTCTTTTTTCATAATTTGAGCGGTTATGACTCGCATTTATTTGTAAAAGAATTGGCGTGTGATAATGAGCGGATTGACGTCATCCCTCAGAATAAGGAAAAATATATTTCCTTTACTAAATTAGTTCAAGTAGACACTTATACCAATAAACAGGGTCGTGAAAATAATGTTTATTTAAAATTGAGATTTTTAGATTCGCTCAGGTTTATGGCATCTTTGGATAAATTAGCTAGAAATTTAAAACCTGAACAGTTTTTAACTGTTAGAAAAATTTTCCCCGACGATAATAAGTTTGCTCTGGTGACTAAAAAGGGTGTTTTCCCATATGAGTACATTGACTAATATGAAAAACTGACTGAGTCGAAATTACCGAAGAAGGACAAATTTTTCAGCTCATTAACAAACACCGACATTTCTCATAAAGAATATGAACATGCACAGCACGTTTGGCAAACATTTGGTTGTCGAAATTTGGGGGAGTATTCAGATCTTTATTTGAAAACTGATGTGTTGCTTTTGGCTGACGTATTTGAAAATTTCCGTGCTGTTTGTCACAAAACTTATAATCTAGACCCGGCCCACTTTTATACAGCCCCGGGGCTTTCATGGTCGGCCATGTTGAAAATAACAGGTATCGAATTAGAATTATTTACAGACATAGACATGCACCATTTCGTTAAAAAAGGTATTAGAGGTGGGTTGAGTCAGTGTTCGCTGCGTTATGCTTGTGCAAATAACAAGTACATGTCAGACTATGACTCGACTAAACCTACGACATACTTAACGTACTGGGACGCAAATAATTTATACGGGTGGGCAATGTCACAATATCTACCATGCGGTGATTTCAAATGGTTATCAGATGTTGAAATTCAAAATTTAGATTTATTATCCGTTCCTGATGATTCATCAATTGGATATTTTTTGGAGGTGGATGTAGAATATCCTGACTCTCTACACCACAAACACAACGACTTACCATTTCTTGTCGAAAACACTGTGCCACCTACATCAAAATTTAAGAATACAAAATTAATTGCTAGTTTGGATAATAAGAAAAAATATATTATACATTACAGAAATTTGCAACAGGCTCTGCGAAATGGTCTTCAACTCACAAAAATTCACAGAGTCCTTCAGTTCAAACAATCAGACTTTTTAAAAACATACATTGATTTAAATACATATCACAGACAATTAGCTAAAAACGATTTCGAAAAAGACTTTTTTAAATTAATGAACAATAGTGTTTTCGGCAAGACAATGGAAAACGTCGATAAGCTTGTCGATGTCCGATTGGTGAATCATTGGGAAGATATAGGACATAGACAGGGGGCACAATCTTTAATAGCAAAGTCGAATTTTAACTGTATATCTATTTTTGATGAAAATTTGTCTGCAATACAGTTAGATCGGTTAAAGGTTGTGTACAACAAACCTATATATATATTGGTTTTGTTGTTTTGGAATTGTCGAAATTATTAATGTATGATTTTTATTACGATTACGTAAAGCATACATATGGGGATAAAGTGACATTGTGCTACATGGACACAGACAGTTTGACGCTACTGTTTGAGACAGACGACATTTATGAAGACATGAAACAAAATTTAGATAAATTTGATACTTCTAATTTTGATCCTAATAATTCCTACCATATCCCTCTTGAAAATAAAGCCGTTGTCGGACTCATGAAAGATGAGAACAGCGGCCGTATAATGACTGAATTTTTGGGGTTGAGGGCCAAAATGTATATTAATAATGTTGAGGGCCATCATACGAAGAAAGCAAAGGGTATCAAGAAAAATGTGGTTGCAAATGATCTTGATATGGCAGATTACAATCACTTTTTCATCAAAATTTAGTTTTTAGGAAGCAAAATTTAATACGGTCAATTAAACACACCATCTTCTCTCTAGAGCAGAATAAATTGGCTCTATCATCTCATGATGACAAGCGTTATATATGTTTCGATAATATACATACTTTAGCTTGGGGTCATAAAGATATCCCCAAACCTGTTGATCCGAAATCTAACCTTGATTTATTAATAGATATGATGGAGGAAGGCCTGTAAATATTTATACTAATAATTATAATATTCAAATTTTCATTCGTCTTTCAGTCGGGGTGGAGAACAATATGTATGGTCTTTTATTCCTTGTGGTTGGTATCTAATGTGTAATTAGCTTCTATTAGTTGATGGAATACTTATTTTTATTAGTTTGTACAATTTATTTTATATATTTTAATATATGTAGTATTATTTTAATCACAATTTTCCCCATTTTTACCTATATTTATTTTTTTAGTATGCAGAGGCCCAATTTATATCCAGTAACTGGTTTGCACAGCTGATCAATCTGGTAACTGGTATGCACAACTGAGCAATCTGGTAACTGGTTTGCACAGCTGAGCAATCTGGCTGCACAGTTGAGCAATCTGGTTGCACAGCTGAGCAATCTGGTTGCACAGCTGAGCAATCTGGTGACTGGTTTGCACAGCTGAGCAATCTGGTAGGTGGTTTTGCGTAGTTGAGCAACCGTCTGACAGCCCCGGTTTGCGCAATCTGTACACCCAACACCATCTGTATATAAGGCCGAACCTCTCTGACGTCACATGGCATTGACGTCACACGAGCTAGGCCCACCATAAGCACAGTAAATAGTGTTCAGCGTGCTTGCTTCTCGTTAAGTGTGCTATTTTGCTTATGCTACCTTGTTTATTACGTTGTTAATACCACGTTGTTCGTTATATTAAACTTACGTTGTTTATTGCTTTGTTGTAATATACTTTTCGGTACCGGTACAGTGCTAATTGCGCTGTAATTGTAATTTATAATGCCATATAAGTGTTGTGTTCCTGGCTGTCGGGGAAATTACAATAGAGGACCAAAAGTGCAAGTGTTTAGTTTCCCTAGTGATACAAATTTGTGTAAAAAGTGGATCGCTGCCATCCCTCGAAAGCATTTTATTCCATCTAAATACAGTAGGGTCTGTGAGTTACATTTTGCGAAAGAAAATATTGTAAGTGTTACAACAGCTTTCTATTCCAAGACTGGGAAAACTATAACCGCGAGATTAAAAATTCCTAAGCTTAATCGAGAGGCAGTACCAACTAACTTTCCTAACTGCCCATCATATTTCTCTAAAAAAATAATATGTCGTCCAAGCCGAGCCGAAAGAATTGAAAGAATTGAAAATGCAAATGTTGCAAAAGTGATTGCAGAAAGTAAAAGTAAATTAGAATCTTATCAAAAATCAGTTTGTTATAAGGAATTTAAAGAGTTTCTTACTGTGTTAGAATCATTTCAACTACCTATACCTTGGTTAAAAATAATCGATTTCGAAAAAGTGACATTATATAAATTAATTTATTCACCAGGGCCCACTATTACATATGCGGTTGTTATTAATTCAGCACTGGAAGTAGAAACGTTTTTATATGGGCGGGAAATTTATTTGCCTGTGCATAACATAAATAATGTACAGAAAACATCCTTCGTTTCTAGTAACATAAATGAAATCAAAGATTTGTTATTTAAAATTGATACGATTGAATTGGAAAATTGCCACAACAATCGAAAAAGTATTTTAAAACATCTTTCAGATATATTGGACTCTTTGATATTCAGTGAAACAGGTTTGAGTACTGAAGGAGATTCTGGATTATCTTTCATCTCTGAGCAATTAAAATTACATACATGTTACAAACAAAGATATCGTTATTCAAGTAATACCATCGTTTTAGCTTCTATCATTCACACAATTAGCCCACATGCTTACAAATTTTTAAGGCATTCAGAAGCACTTATATTACCACATCCAGGTACGCTCAAAGATATTTGCAAGTCTTTATTAACTGATCCGACATGTGAAGAAAAAAATGTGTCCCTCAATTATGCTAAAAATATATTCAAATTATTGCAAGAACGTGAAAAACATGTGATTTTGTTAATAGACGAAATTCATATTAAGCCATATTTGGATTATAAAGCAGGAAATATTGTAGGAACAGCATATAATAATTCTTCTTTGGCGAACTCTGCATTTGTATTAATGATATCAAGTGTTATGTCACCCTTGAAAGAAGTTGTTCACATAAGTCCAGTATCGAAAGTAGACCACCTGATGATTTTTTCATTGATTAGAACTATTATAATGAAATTAGAGGAAATTGGTTTCAAGGTATTCTGCGTTGTTAGTGATAATAATGCTATCAATAGTAAGGCTATGAGTAACTTTACAGAAAATAAAAGTCTTAGTATTGTGTATCCTCATCCTGTAGATAAAACACGTCCGTTATTTTATTTGTTTGATTCTGTACATTTGCTGAAATGTGTACGGAATAATTGGCTGAATTCCAAACCAGATCAAAAATTATATTATCCTAGTTTTGACACTGGGCTTGAAAAAGTAGCTGATTTTCAATGCCTGAAGACACTTCACAAGATGGAACATGATAAATTGTTGAAATTTGGTTATTCATTAAGTCTAAAAGCTTTATTTCCATCAAATTTCGAACGACAGAATGTCGCTTTAGCGCTAAAAATATTTAGTCCTTTCGTGGTACAAGCATTGTTACAATTTGGATCTAAAATAGATAAATGGAAAGACACTGCAGATTTCATTGACATCATAATTAGGTGGTGGAAAATTGTAAACGTGAAAACACCTCTTAAAGGAAAATAATTATCTTTCGGATAAAAAATTTATATTTTTAAATAAAATAATAGATTGGCTACAAAAATGGAAAACAGAACCTTTCAGTAAAAAACTAACACCACAAACACATACCGCTCTAAGCCACACGACATATGGAATGACAGAAATTATTAAATATTGTTTTGATGAATTAAAAATGAATTATGTTTTATTAGGCAAATTCCAAACTGATGAGTTAGAAAATAGGTTTGGACAATATCGTCAACTAGCAGGTGGTCAATACCACATCTCTATTAGACAGTTATATGAAACTGAGAAAAGGCTTAGAATTCAGTCATTACTATCCCTAAACTCAAGTACTTATGGCAACATACATATTAAACAGTTTTATGAAAGTTCTGATATACCTGAAGATATCGAAGATACTAAATTATTTAATCCCATTATGATTATCGAAAAATCCGATTTAGATAATATTGGAAATTACATGCCCGTAATCACTTATTTAGCTGGGTACTGTTGTTATATCACCCTAAGAAAAGTACAGTGTGACATTTGCAAACAAAATTTAGTTTATGATGAAGAACTGGCCGTTGAAGATAATTATACTCTTATCAGAAATTTGAGCCGGGGAAAATTGCTTTATCCGCAAGACTTTGCAGTGCAGATTGTTTTATATTCATATGTTATTTTCAACAAAATTCTCTCAGAATTTGAGAATGATTTTTTGAGTGTTTATAATAAGCGTCAATTTATGTCTCAGTATATTTTAAAATTTATTTCAGTAAACGGTTATTTGCCTAATATTAATGAATGCACGATTCATACAAGGGAAAGTATTGCAATTGTAATAATTACATGTACTACCAACACCCTATTGAAGAATTATTGTGGCAAAACTAACGATCGGTTGGGTAAAAATTATAAAAACAAAAAATTGGGAACACTCGCCGAAAAATAAAACGCCTCTGTTACTTGCCTATCCACTTTTATAATTTATGTCTCAATATCTATTATCTGATGTATTAATATTACGTACTAAATGTGTCACTGTCATCTGGTGACCGTCCGTCAGTTCATAAAAGACAAATAGAAGAATACGATTTTAAAGGCATTGCATATTTATGACTATGGTTTTTGCTTTGAAATTTCGTTTTTTCCCATAATAAAATCGAATGGGGTGCGACGAAGGGCTCAGTTGACGTCTGGCATCCTCTTTCTACAGAAAGCCCTTCATAAATTAACAAAACTCATTCTTAAAGTTAAAATTCCAGTTAAAATGTATGCGTTAATACGATATAAGAGCCGCGGGCGTTCGTTTCAATAGCCTACGCTTAGTGACGTCACCCGGCAGCGCTCGGGCCTTTTACTATCGGTGGTGGTGGTACACCCCATGTCGGCTTTACAACCCCCAATGCGCGCGCTCGCGGTTCGAATGTTGTGGGATTTGATTTGGGAACCAGTTTGGGCGGTTGAGCAATCTGGCAACCAGTTTTCGCTTTGCAGGTCTGTTCTTTGCAAAAAGTCTATCACTCTGTAATGTTGGCAACTAAATGTACACGAGTAGTTCAAATGTCTACCGCTAGGTGGTGCTGATTATTTTTTGGGGTGGGCTCTTTGCCGCGGGGTGGCGCTGACTGTTGTGTGTTGCTTTTTAGTTAGGCCACCCACCGATAGGTGGCGCTTATGTATACATGGTTGCATACGTGTGCTCTGCTCCTCTGCTCCTCCTCTTCTCCTCTGCTCCTCTGCTCCTCCTCTGCTCCTCTGCTCATCCTCTGCTCCTCTGCTCCTCTGTTCCTCCTCTGAGCCAGAACCCACCTCCTCCTCCTCTCCTCCTCGGGAGGCCGTATAACCCGCCTCCTTTCCCTACTCATAGTGTTGCTTTTTAGTTAGGCCACCCACCGATAGGTGGCGCTTATGTATACATGGTTGCATACGTGTGCTCTGCTCCTCTGCTCCTCCTCTTCTCCTCTGCTCCTCTGCTCCTCCTCTGCTCCTCTGCTCATCCTCTGCTCCTCTGCTCCTCTGTTCCTCCTCTGAGCCAGAACCCACCTCCTCCTCCTCTCCTCCTCGGGAGGCCGTATAACCCGCCTCCTTTCCCTACTCATAGTGTTGTGTGCGGTGCTGCTGCTCGTCCCTTACCTTGTCTTTGCTGTGTTACCTATGGTTTAATAGGTTCTGTTTAAAGAACCAAAGGGCTACTTGTCGCGGCTAAGTGTCGCTGAAGTGAAGGCTGATAAACAGTGACTGATGTCTTCTTCTGTGCTGGGCCAAGTACCGCTTCTACTACGTAAGTGCTGGAGGTACACCCTCTTATGCCCGTTTGCACCGCACCCGGTTAAAATCGTCAGTTGCTAAATCAGGAGTTAAGCTTAACGCACCCCTTCCTTTGCACCGCTGCCCGGTTAGTTAGCTGGCGGTTAACGTTTGGGGACATAAAATACGGTTGGTAAATGTTAGGGTTTTTTCAGTTTTATGGGTTGATTACAGGGTTTTCCGCCATTAGACAGACAAGAAACAGATGTTTCTGTGTTGAATTCGAAATCTGCCCTTGTTGTTTTACATTTATCATTATTTTCATATATATTTTTTTCTGGGAAAATTTAAATTCAGAATGAGTAATTTTTTTTTTAATTGCAATGAAACACTCATAAAATTTGATAAATAGAGTTTACTAAACATGTGTTCAATTATTTATTTTTTTGCGAGCGCCCTCGGATGGCAATCCCGAACAAAGCTACAGATGCATCCCGGGACGATACAGCATGGGAAAAAATAGCTTTCTCTTTTATTGCCAAACCCTGCATTCCAAGAATAACAGAAAATTTAAAAAACGAATCAATTATCATCGATCTCTATTTTATGTATGATAGCGCTTATCCAAACCTTTTTCTACCATTCATATCATGTAATATTTAATTTAAAAATTATGATTCACACATTTAGTTGCCTGCCGGTTTAAATTGAGAAGTAAGCAACATGCGAAAATTGAAAAATGTAAATATAACCTATAAGTAGCATGATAGCGCTCGAGGCGCATGTGCATATCCTTAACCAGGGATTTAACTGCTCGAGTTTGGGCAGCTAAAAATTAGGCGTTTACCTGGACCTTAACCAATAGTTAAATGGCGGTGCAAACCGATTAGGGATTAACTGACGATTAAAACTGGCTGCGGTGCAAAAGGGCATTAGAGTGTTTGTGGTACTCTGTGAGTGTTGGGTGCACTGCGTGAGTGCTGGAGGTACACCCTCTTGGAGTGTTTGTGGTACTCTGTCTTCCTATCGGCTCTCTGGAGCCCTCGAAGACTTGGATGCTGATGCGGCGTTCCCATGGCCTCGGGGCCACCTGGATCAAGCTCCTCTGTGTAGAACGCTGAGTTGCGTTTCCCGCGGTTTCGTACCGGATGGCGTTATCAGCGCCGGACGCGATTATAGCCCTTACATTGTAACACTTTGTTGTATTTAATGGGATATTTCATATAAGGAGGTACGCGGATTACAACAACTCCCATGTTAGAAAAAGATTCGTCCCGGATCTTAAAATACTCAAGATATATCATAAACATAAATCCCAAGAAAACTAGGCAAAATATATAAGTAACTGACGTGTAGGTTTAAACAAATATAAAGATACAAAGTAAAACACATTATCTAATTAATTTTAAAATATTCAGAAATTTAAATAACTACTAAAATATATCTACGAACCCAGCTCAGTGGCCGAGTGGTTAGAGGCGTCGTCCGTCTCGTACTGAACATTGGGGAGCCTGAGTTCGATCCCCAGCGGGGAACGAATTTGCGCGAATCACCATTCACAGTTTTTCAGAGGTTTTCTGTGAAGTTAAGGTAAATACCGGGTGATTAAACTCCTCTGAGCTTCTCCCTTGACCGGCGGAAAAGCCTCACGGCTAATAGCCCTATATAGATAGAAGTTTTTTTATATCTACGATAGCTCGCTCCGTCTACCAGTTATCTGGCGAAATTTCTTAATTCGAGGGTTATAATCCTCACCTAAAGTGACATTTTCGTCTTCTGCATTATATCTAGCGCTAACATTGTGTCTTGACGTTAACATCCGTGTCAAAATGTTGTTTGATTTTGATACAAATACTCGCTGAATTACATGGGTTTCTAAATAAACGAAACTTACAACAACGACAAAGACAACAACAACATAACAATGGTATCAGAGTGAATATTACAACATAAAATAAATTTGAATAAGATGCATTAAAAGCTGGTAACCAATTTATTTTTGAAATAGATCATCAATTTCTGTTAGTTTCTTACTAGCCAAATTCAAATCGTTCAAATGTAAATTTGTAACCTTAAAAGTTTGTTTACATACATAATCAGAATTCACATAATTAATGCATTTAGAAAATTCCGATTCACTCATAAGAAAATAGCTTTGGCGAAGCTCATTTATAGCTAAATATTGTCCAGAAGGCTGAATAAACGTACATTTATTTCCTATAATATGTATAGGCAGTGGTATAAGTTTATACACATCGTAAGACTGAGTTTCGGCTAATGGCATAGAAATAATATAGACTAATCTATTATCCTTGTAGAAAACTTGTAATGTAATCTGTTTAAGCAAAGCATGAGCATTTTCCAACGTAGTTGGAATAGACATATGTATATTACTATAACTTGTAATTTTCTGAAGTGCTAAAATTACTTTTGCAGGAGGCAAAATAAAAGGGCGCAATTGACCTTGTTTAGCAAATAAAATAGCATCGATAAGCGTCCGAGTCTCTAACTGAAACTGAAACATAACATATAGAACGTAGAGAAATGTTCGTTAATCTCTTCCTTTAATTCCAAGAAGGAGACCTGATTTGATTCATTTGCCACAATCTTTAATAATTTACCAAAGTTTTTTGATAACACGTTTTCGTTAAAATTTAAAGAATTAATCGTATCGTTACAATTGGTTATTGTAGTTTGTTTGATCCTTAAGAATGTTTACTAAATTCTGTTCATTTGTAGTAAATTCGTTTATTTTCTCATTATAATACTTCGCGTCGATTTCGTCAAGGTTTCCGAATAAGAATCTTGTGTAATTTTCAATAATATTAAACAATCCTCGTTTGTTTCTGAGGCTTTCACGACTGCCAACTAGTTCGCTTAAAATTCCACGTTCCTGGTCTAATCGGTCCATCAAAGGTATAGTAATTTTAAAATGATTCTCACAAAGTTCATGTGTGTATTTGCTATCTTTACAAATTTTCTTAGATGAGGTAAAAATTCGTTTTAACTGCGTTAATTTGGAAAAATGTGTGGATAAGTCCACATACGTAATTAAGTTCCAATAATCGTTATATAGTTTGCAATTTCCTACTTTTTCGTAGTAAATACCTGCCGAACGGGCTAGTGTCTGAATATCATGCGTTTTAGTAGCCTTTGCTTCCGTTGTAGTCAACAAAGGTATAAGGACAACGAACCAAATTCAGAAATAAAATATAATAAAATAGTATACTTATCTAGCTTATCTGAGAGTAAAGATTCTTACGTGACTAATTTAACATATTTCTCAAAACTACGATTAAATAAAAGATATACCTATCTTTTTCCTTTAGGAAACAAAAGGAATGTAACTTAGCATTTTGTGCTTTTAATTTATGACCAAAACGGTATCTAAATTCAATAGTAATTCCTGCTTCCATTTTTAGGTCTGAACTGATTGAATGTGCTAAAGAAAAATCTTTAGGGGCGTTAAACAAATCCTCATTTTTCTCTATGATAGTTCCTTTGATAATAACTTTATTTTGTATTTCCTGACAGAAAATATTATAATCGCTCAATTCCTTATTTACTATCTTTACGTCGGAAGATGGCCATTTAATTCGACTTAAAGCATCGGCATTTACATTTTGTTTTCCCTCTTTATATATTAATTCAAATTCATAGTCTATTATCTTAAAACGTTGCTTAACTAATCGAGAACTTGGATCATTCACTTTCTTAATCCATAATAATGGTTTGTGATTGGTCACAATCAGTGGCGGCTCGTGGCTTGATATAATGGTAGGGCGACAAATAAAAATGATGATTAGTATGTTTTATTAATTACTTTTATTAAGTCATAAGTAATAGTCGAAATAAACTATAGCCTTATAGTTATTTATAATATTGATATCAAGAACTGGATTGATTTTCAACGAAATCTGACTGTAAGAAAGTATTTTGTATTTAATAAAAAAATACATTTGTTTGTACGGAAAATTGGTACATTAAGATGTATTTTTATTTATTTTCATTTTGTATAATAGATATACATTTAATTAAACGATATAAATCAACACAACACGTCGCCCTTTTTGTTGCGAACAATGATACATTTTCAATAGAGCATATAATTAAAGCAGAAAGTCATGGTACTTCTTAAAAATGTTTTAATGCGTTTAAAAGTTAAGAAACTGCGTTCACTTTTAACGGTGGTCATAGGAATGTCAAGATATTTTGTATTATTTTAACTGTTTCTGAAAATGCAGCGCATATTTTGTTTGCGTAGGCAAAATCGCTGGCGGGGCGACATAGTATTTCGCCCCGCCGGAGGGCAATTTTAGGCTAAATTTCGCTCGACTGTTTGGTGGTCTAAATATTAGGCTGAAACGGGGCGAGTGAGCTTTCGCTCCGCCGTGACTGCGCATGCGCTCCGTATTTATATCCCCATTCAAAATGCTGCCCATTGAAACGTTTTAATAACTTTATTTATTAATTATATATGTGTAATAAAATTAACTAAAATTTGGTTTCCCTTCCGTACATTTTGGCGGGGCGGTGCCCCGTCGCCCTCCCTGCACCAGCCGCCACTGATCACAATGTAGAATTTCCTTCCGTACAAATATGGTCTGAAATGTTTACAACACCAAACGATGGCATGTAATTCTTTTTCGAGATGCATAAGCTATGAGTAAATCCTTTCCGATTTCTCCCTGTGATAAAATACCTCCGATCGCGTTACCGGACGCATCCGTGGTAAGAACAAAAGGTATAGAAAAATCAGGGTACTGAAATACTGGGGCATTAATTAATTTAGCTTTTAATTCTTCGAACGCAATATTGCAACGCTCGGACCATTCGAAAACAACATCCTTTTTTGTTAACTCTATCATTGGTTTTGCAATTTTAGAGAAATCTTTTACGAATCTTCGATAGTATGATGCTAATCCTAAAAATGATTGGATTTCTTTAACTGTGGTTGGAATGGGATAATTTTTTACGGATTCTATCTTACTTTCATCGGGACGGAATCCGTTTTTCGTTATTTTATCACCTAAATATAAAACTTCCTTTCTTAAGAATTCACATTTAGCTGGGTTTAACTTTAAGTTTAATTTTCTCTCAAAAATCTCGACTAACTTATTTTGGTGTGCTTCTAGAGTATTACTATATAAGCAAATATAGTTCAAATAAACAAATGCTTTTATACCTTGAATGCCCATTAAAACGGTGTTCATTAAATGTTGGAATGTAGTTGGGGCTGTTGGACCGAATGGTAACCTTGTAAATTCATATTGTTTGAAATTTGTACTAAATGCAGTGATATGCCTATCTTCTGGGGCCATTTCTAACTGGTGATAACCGTTCCTCAAATCTAACGTACTAAAATATTTAGAGTTTCCTAGTTGATCTAGAATATCTACTATATTTGACAATGGAAAAGTATAACCTACTGTATTTTCATTCACTTTCCTGAAGTCAACAACTACTCAATTTATTTTTCCCTCAAGTCCCGGTTTCTTAGGTACAACTAACATTGGTGAATTATAATTATTGGGTAATCACCTTTTTTAACATATCTTCCGTTTGATTTTGAATTTCTTTTCTTTGACTTTCGGGAAGGCGATAAGCCGAATATAATAACTTCTGTCGTTTGCGGTCATACCCGGATCTATTTAACTCATCATTTATTGTGTTTAAGTCTAGAATTGCTGTTATTATTTTTAGTGGTTAGTGGTTTCTTTTTTATTTTATTTCTATTTCTATTTCTTGTATATTGTATATAACATACATGTAAAGTAAAACGTATGTCTGTGGTGCATTGTCATAGGGTTGGGGTATATCTATCCCATACCTGTTATGTACCCGAAACAAATAAATAAATAAATAAATAAATATTAACTGGTGCCGAATTCTCTTTTAATTGTATTTTATGCTGAACTGCATTTGTGCTTGACAAAATTTCTCCCGGAAGGTGGAATATATCTGAGAACTCTTCCGTTAAACTAGCAATTGAATTATATTCTTCTTTGTTTAAATGTTCTAAGCGCAATAGTTCTAAAACTTTATTTGTTCTATCTTTCTCTTCATAATTACTTGCATTACAATGGTAAATTGGTTTACTATTTGTACCTGTCTGATTCATTTATACATTCTAATTGGATCACTGGTACATCTATTCTGATACTGTTCTCTAATGTATTTCCTATACTAACATAACACATATTATCTCTTATTTTCGTTAAACATTTTCCTATAAACACTCCGTCTGTAATCTTCTGAGAATTACACAAATATACTTTATTTATATCACTGTAATCGGCCACTGTATTTTCAGGCTTTTCGCATAAAGCTTTAATTATTTTCTCACACCTTGGTGGAATTATTATCATATTATTTTCTTTATTTGTTATATACTGCTTCTCTTTTATTTTGATTGGTTTATTTTCACTGTACGTTACCTGCTTATCTTTTTTCCCATAATTATTTTGATTCCCATTTATTTCTCTTGATTTCTTATTTCTTTTATTATTGTAACATGGTGTCTCTTGACCATTTATTTGTAACCTTACATTTTTATTATTATTCTTATTTCTATTTACTTGTTGTGCATTATTATCTTTATTCGCGGCGTGACATGGTTTCCGTTGACCATTTGCCTGGTAACTTACATTTTTATTATTATTATTATTTCTATTTACTTGTTGCGCATTATTATCATTATTCGCGGCGTAACATGGTTTCTGTTGACCATTTTCCCGGTAACTTACATTTTTTATTATTATTATAACTTTGTATTTTATCTTTCTTAAAAATCATTCGCACTGTATTAACGTGATTACGTTTTTCTAATTCATTATCTCCAAAAAATGCTATCCGTCGGTTATTTATTTCAATAAATGATCCCTTGTATGAAATATCTGCTAAATTGTTTTCTAGAAATTCATTACCTATAATCCCATCTGAATTAATTGGGAAATTATTTTGGACAATGTGAAATTCACTAATTTTACCTTCGCATTCTAAACTTATTACTCCTTCTGTTAAATTAGTATTACTTGAAATTCTGCGTATCTGAGTTTTCCTACTTAAATCGATTTCTGCGATATTGATTACTTTTGAAATTTTGAGAATGTTCACATCGGATCCCGTACCTAATAAAAAATTTTCTTGATTAAATGTTACTCCTAATAAATTTAACGTTAGGTATTTTAATGAATACTTTTGTTTACTTAAGTATATAAAATTTCGCGGTATCGAGTTTAACTGCGTTTGTGATTTCGGAACTTGTTGCTGGGTGTATTGTTTGGCGAATTGTTTGGTGAATTGTTTGGCTGTCGAGCACGGTTGTCGTTAGACAGACAGCTGCAGTTTCCCCGACACAAATCCAGGCAGATCTATTAATTTTGATGTTCGCGGTCGGACGTACGGTAACGGAACACTCGGTCTCGCGGTTAACGTCGGACGCGGTGCGAACGTCGATGTAGACGCGAAATTTCGCGACATGGAGTTTATAAGCTGCATTTCTGCAATTCTCTTTCGGCACTCACCGATTATGTGCCCTACTTTTCCACAATAATGGCACAAGATAGGAGAATTTTGATTTGTATGAACATTTCGTTCCTGCTTAACTAAAGGTTCCTGATGAGTATGTAATTTCTTTAAGTAGCATTGCGTAGCTTTGTGACCGATTTTATTGCAATTTATACATACTATTACCCTTATATTGACTACATATTTGTTCGCGTTCATCGGATCTGACGAGATCAACCGCGTGTTACAGTTCATCCGGATCTCTCGCTTTAATAAACATTTTTATAGGCTCTACCAACCCTTGTATAAATACATTTAGTGCCTGATACCTTAGTAATTGAGATATTTCCTCAGCAAGCCCGACTGTTTTCCCGGACGTGGCCGCATCAACTAGCCACAGAGTAAGACAGAGGGAGCATAAGCGCATTCGGCATGTAGTCCCAGAGGGCAAATGCAAACGTGGTATGCAACTTCAGGAACAATTGACAGTGTTTGAAATGGCCATAAGGCCACATGTATAATGTTACTGCTCTTGTTGAGAAAATTCGTACAATTTTAATTGTATTGCGGTGCCTAAAATTCACAATTGATCATTAATGAAAGTACAGTACTTTAAATCGGTATTTTAATACTAGATATTTGATTAAATGGAAATTATTAAGCACATCTGCATCTTTTGTATACATCTAATTTACTAAAAAAAACGAAGGAAGAAAACGTGATATAATCAGCTGATAATTCAGCTGCTAAGAGCAACAGCTGAAGTATATTTTAATGTTCGATTGTATTTTATTGCTAAAAGTAATAATTTTAATGCCGAATCCAAAAGGTAATTATATAATAAATTGGTGCAATTTTGTAGTGATTAGTATATACAAATATATATATATTTATTGTTCGTTACATAACTACATATAATTAGACATATCGTCGCCTAAGCAGCAACACCACACACCTACATTTTGTTCGAGGTTGACAGGAGAGAAAAAAACTGATTTATAAAATGTTTATAATCAGAGTAATTAAAATGATCCTAGTTCAAATAAATAAAATATAAGCAAAAAAAAGTAAAAAATGCATAACTTGTTGTAAGAGTAAAACCAATAAACATTTTATAATCAGTTTTTCTCTCTCCTGACAACCTCGAATAAAATATTAGATAGATGTGTGGTGTTGCTGCTTAGGCGACGATATATTCACAAAAGTCAAATAATAACGCATTTTAATTAATTAATATGCTTCAAAATGCTGCTCAATTGAGTAGTAGGCTCTTTGAATTAATAGCTGATGTAGTTCAACTTTGAATATCTTCATCTCTTCTTTAGTTTTGAAAGTAGCTGGTAGCGCATTATAATGTTTTATCATGGATTTAGGATCTATGATTACTACCTTAAGTCTCTCATAAGGTATGTGCAGTTCCTGACAAGATCTGGTGTCATGAGTGTGATAGTGATCATTTTTTTTGTAATGTCTGCTTATTTTGATTCAAATGTAGTGATAATTATAGATATATAATTAGGGCACCGTTAAAATATGTATTCTTTCTAATAATGGTTCGCTATACTCTCTGGAAGAAGCTCCGGCCATGTATTTAATCACTCGTTTTTTGTATATTAATTTTTTTTAATGTAGCTGCTAGGTCTCCATGATAATAAACCATATGCCAGTAAGCTCTGAAATGTGCCATTGTACGCTAGTCGTAATACCTGTGACTACATGTAGATTTTAATTTTTTTATTAAGTAATATGCCGAACTTAGTTTGTTGCTACATAGGTATTCGACATGATCTAGACAGTATATACATAATTTACCCTTTCTATTTTAAATTAAGGTTTCTAATATAATTAATTTAATTAGCATGTAAAGGGTTCTTTGGTATACACATAAGTAATACACTTTGTTGTTTATATTTCAAATTCTAGTGTATTTTTTCTGTAGAAAAGAGATTATGGTTTTACTATGCAAAATTTCTATATTAAATTAGACGTAAAATAAATCTTTAAAATGAACTAATTATATCCGCTGTAGTCCAGTTTAAATCTCCCAACCTGATACTTGATGACGGTACCCGAAAATCGACCGGTGAGAACGTGTTTCATTTCGGTTCGTTGCTTTTTCGTGTTTCGCGAGTGTTATTAAGTAATCAAAGTGTTTCGTTGGCCGTAGTGAGTTGTTGCGATCACGAAGTATCGTTTGCACAACCGCGCATCTTTGTTTTAATACGTTTCTACGTTTTCTTTTATCTATCGGTTGTTTATAACCTCAAATATTCAGCGCAACAACAATAACATTGCAATTTTGGTGTTGTGCATCTCTTGTTTTCACGGGCCGGAGGTCATTATTTAAATCGGTGGACGTTCCTGCACGCCCCCAGTCCACACGCACCCCGCCCTGTATGGGCCAGGGCCCCCGTCCCCTTTTCTTGTCCCCAGAGTAAGTGAGCCATCTATCCGCTACCCGCTGGACTATCCGCCATAGTACACGACATGGCAGTAGCGTACAGCTCTTAATAGCGCTCAAGACTGATGCCGCCACCACAGAGTGACGGGGAAAAGAGGAAGGCAGAGATCTCTCCGAGCTTGGCAGAATAAGAAGAGGATTATCCTCTTGAGGCCGAGAGGACGGCCGAACTAGGGGTCAGGTTAGCGTTATTTGCGGATGACACAAAAAACCTGCGCGTGGCGGCCAAGGTGGACATCGCCAAGTTAAAGGAGCTGCGCGACCAGATTGCCCGGGACAGCGAGGCCAGAAGAATGGCAAAGCGAAGAAATGTAATGAGTACGGCACACCAGATTGAGGAGCGGGCTCGACAAGTGGTGACAATGAAAGGGGAGCTGGCAGAAATGGACCGATTAAGGGCCAAATCTGCGAAACTCGAAGAGTGCGTCCGGGAGCTCAGGGCAGGGGCATCAGGGGATAGGGTCGACATGGGCTCAACCGGGCTCCAAGCCCGAAACGAGGAGCAAGACGCGGATCAGAGGGCGGCAGACGCAATCAAGGTTCGTATCGAGGAGAACGGATCCTATGAGGAGGCCCGCAACCTGTGCGACGAGGAATGGCCGCAGGGCACTTTCGAGGCAACAAGCCTAAACTGGGAGGGGATAGGCCGAGGAATGGACACGGTGCGTCTGATTGGGCCAGACCTCAGAGCACTGGCGTCGAACGGGTCCCCGAAGGGGGCACCCCACGAGCACCTCACCGATCAGGAGATAGCCCTGGGGAAAGCACTCCACTCGGAGAGGCAAGGGAATCTGAGAGGAGGACGTATTTCCTTATGGTAGATACCGAGAGTCCGGAGACAAAGGAAAGGTCACTATTCTCTGCTCTGGGAGGACTCAGGGAGCTGACCGCGGAGGGAGCCAAGACCCACATAATAATGGAAGCCCCCGGCATCAAGCTGGACATGCTGCGTAAGCTCGTGGAGTACCGCTTCGCCAGAACTGGAATGGTGGTACACATCCACCCGGTCGGGAAGCAGCGTAGCGGGATTCAGAAGCCAGAGAAGGCGCCACAGCCGCAGCGAAGAGCGGCAGAAAAGACCGCACCCCACAGAGACACCAGGAGCGAGGCCATAGTGGTTCAGGAGCAAGGGACCACTTACGCCGACCTACTAAAGTAAGTGCGAGCAGTCAGCACTGTAGGTCTGAAAGTTCAGGTGTCCCGGCTCTCGAAGACCCGAGACGAGCTTCTTAAAATTGAAGTGAGAAGGGGGAAGAGCGAGCAACTCCAGGCAGCAATTGAGAAGGAATGCAGCGGCGTTCGGGCGACCGTAAAGAGACCCAGGGCGGCGGTCATCATTAAAGACATGGATGAGGCCACGCAGAAGGCCGAAGTCGCGGCAGCGCTGGTAGGACTCACTGGTGCAGATCCCCGCGCTTTTTCTGTTGGTACATTGAGGCCGGCTTATGGGGATACTCAGGCTGTCACAGTAACAACGTCCGCTGAGCTGGCGAAGCAAATCGCCGACACGAGGGTAATACGAGTGGGACTGGTCCACTGCCGGGTCACGAAACGGGAAATGACCACGAAGTGTCATCGGTGCTGGGAGTCAGACCACTGGAAGGCCAAGTGTAGAGGGCCGGACCGGTCTAAGGACTGCCAGCGATGCGGGGAGACGGGGCATTTCGCGAGCAGGTGCGAAGCAGAGTCTCCATACTGCATCTTCTGCAAAGAAATGGGCCACAGCGCCCTAAGCCTTGCATGCCGGCGAGTTAGAGACCGCGGAGGGCTACGCAATGATCCGACTGCTGCAGATTAATCTCAACCGCTGCAGGATGGCTCACGATCTATTGTGGGCCACAGTGGAAGAGGGGGCCTACGGTGTGGTCCTGGCCAGCGAGCCGAATGTCAGGGCAGACGAGGGCTCGGGATGGACGAGTAGCAGAGATCACAAGTGCGGGTGTTACAATAGTGAGCACCGGGAAAAATGTTGTTGTGGAAAAAGTGGGTCAAGTCAAGCTGGTCAGCGTATACATCTCCCCAAATAGCATAGACGGTACCATGGAGGAGACGCTTGACGGAATTACCCCCCATCTCGGAAAGTACACAATTGTCGGTGGGGACTTTAATGCAAAGTCCCACGAGTGGTGGTCACCGACAACCAACAGGAGAGGGTTGGCATTAGCGGAATGGGTGGCCACGAATACCATGGTGATTCACAACCAGGAGAACACATTCCCAACATTCCGAAGAGGCGACTACACTGCGATCTTGGATCTGACTCTGTCCACCGAGGGCATTACAAGCAGGGTGAATGAGTGGCAGGTACTGGAGACCGAAAGCCATAGCGACCACCAGTACCTATCATATGTTATAATGCCTAGGGAACAGAACGGACGCCCGGAGGGGGCAAGAAGCCGAAGGAGCAAGACATTTGACGCGTCACGCCTCAATAAAAACCGGCTAATAGAGGAAATGAGTAGCGAACTGCTACAGTCGCAGGCAGATGAGCCAGAGGACCTGGACACTACGGAACCTTTCTCGGCTGAGGAGGTCGAGCGAGCTGGTAGCAGAATGGCTTCTAACAAAGCACCGGGGCCGGACGGCGTACCTCCCGAGGTGATAAAGGTAATCGCGGCTGAATTTGCATCCGAGTTGGCAGTCATCTACAGCGAAGCCCTACAAAATGGCACCTTCCCCGAGATCTGGAAGGGGGCTCGCCTGGTGCTTCTGCCGAAAGCAGGGAAACCGTTGACATCCACGTCCTCGTACCGGCCGATATGCATGCTGGGCACGCTGGGGAAACTCCTGGAGTATCTAATCTTGGGGAGGTTAACCAGCATGGTGGAGCGACCGGGTGGACTGTCAGAACGCCAGTACGGCTTTAGACCAGGAAGATCCACGATTGACGCGGTGGAAAGGGTGCTCCAAATAGCCAGGGAGGCAGGGGAGGGCCCACGGAGATCGAAGCAGCTCACGGCACTAATAACAATAGACGTGCGTAACGCATTCAACACCACGAACTGGGAGCTCATCGTCGATGGATGCCGAAACATTGGGATCGGCGGTATGCTACTAAAGATGATCAGTAGCTACCTGGAGGGGAGGACAGTACAGCTTACCACCGGGATGGCCAACATCACCAAAACACTTACGTGCGGAGTTTCACAGGGATCGGCGCTGGGACCAACACTGTAGAACATCATGTACGACGGCGTACTGAACCTTACTCTACCGGAGGGGGCCACGATTATCGGCTACGCCGACGATCTGGCACTGGTGGTTGTGGCAAAGGATGTGCCGGAGATCCAGACTCGAGTGAGCGAGAGCCTAGCACGTGTCAGCGAATGGCTAGCAGGGAGTGGACAGCAGAAGCATGGCCACGGAAAAGACGGAGGCGGTCATGCTGGTAGGTAGAAGGCGACTTGAACAGGCCTCCTTCATGATCCAGGGAAAGACGGTCACTCCCAAAGAGTCCATCAAGTACCTAGGCATCAGAATTGACCGGGCAATGAACTTCGCTGCGCACGTGGCAGAGGCGGCCGGAAGGGCAAGCCAGGTCACAACGGCTCTTGGCCGTCTAATGCCGAACATCCCAGGGCCGCGTGAGAAGAAGCGACGGATGCTGGCGCGAGTAGCCGACAGCATCATGCTATATGGAGCCCCAGTCTGGGCCCATAAGATGACTGTAGAGAGGACGAAGAATTTTATGGGAGCGGCCCAAAGACGAGCGGCCCTCAGAGTGGCAAGTGCCTACAGAACCACGTCTAGGGAGGCAGTGCTCGTGGTGGCCAGTAGAATCCCCATCGAGCTCCAGGCAAGGGAGCGAGCGAAACTGCACGGAAGGAACAGGGAGTTGACAGCGACTAACAGGGCAGAGGAGAGAACTGAAACCCGAAGGCTATGGCAGGAGCAGTGGGAAGGGATTACCGAGCGAGCTGCGTGGACCCGGAGGCTAATCCCGGACGTCGAGGCCTGGACAATAAGAAAGCACGGCGAGGTCAACTACCACCTCACCCAGGTCCTCACAGGACACGGCTGCTTCCGGGCATACCCCCACCGTATGAACCGGGCAGTGACGGACATGTGCAGTTATTGCGGAGACCGCAGGGATAGCGTGGAGCATACCATCTTTGCATGCCAGCGATGGGAGGGCCAACGGTCGGCTCTGAGCCGGCGGATAGGGACCGAGATAACACCAGACACCATGGTGCCGCTGATGCTGGAGGATGATGATAAATGGGAAGCCATCACCCACTGCATCAGGGAAATTATAAACCGTAAGGTAGAAGAGGCGAGATAGGACGGAGATCTACCCAGGCCTGAAGTAATGCGCGAGCGGTCCCGGGCCTGGCGGTGGAAAGAGGTGGGGGTTTAGCTGGTAGGTCGACTCAAGAGAGTCGGAATCCAGCACATCCCGGGGGAGAATGCCAACAAGGCCCCCCGGGCGTCTATGAAGATTCCCCCCCTCATGCAAAAAAAATAAATATCTGATACTTGATATGAAAATACTCAATTCGTGCGTATTTATTAAAAAATAAATAAAATCCATATATCTCTTATATGGCGCAATGTAATACTGTCCATAATTTTGCGGGTTGCATATAGTTTCAGCCGACTTCCCCTTGCGTCTGGGGTTTCGAGGTCATTGCCAACAAGCTGCCGGTATGTTCCCCCTGTGCTGTGATCCACAGAGTAAGATAGTGGGAGCATAAGCGCTTTCGCATGTAGTCCCAGAGGGGAAATGCAAACGTTATATGCGACTTCAGGAACAATGGACACTGTTTAAAATGTCCATAAGGCTACGTGTGTAATGTTTCTGATTTTTTTCGAGAATATTAGTTCAATTTTAATTTTATGATTCATAATTTATCGTTAATGAATGTACAGTACTTTAAATGGGTAGTTTAATACTAGATATTTGATCAAATGGAAATTATTAAGCACATGTCTGTATCGTTTGATTACATCTAATGTACGTTTTGGCTTAAAAAATGACTGTATAGTTTACAACCAAATTTAGCATGTGGCATGTTAATTATCTGATATAACTTAGTCTTGAATAATGTTTGGTGGAAACCTACAAACGAATGTTTATGTTAAACAACTCCGTTTACCGGATTTGAATCAAAACTTCATGCAATTTTTATGATTTTTTCCCTACAATATTCGAATTCATTATTTAGATATTTTATTATAATGATCAAAATTATAATCTCTGTCTGAAATAACACTGTACCTGTATTGTTTTTTTTAAATTAAAATTAGTTAGGTAAAGTGTATTTATTGTTTATAATAAATTAGTAATGAATATAGCAATATTTTGTTATAAATAATGGAAAACAAAACTTTTTATTTCGAACAAGAAACTTGATGTATTTTAAACAAAATATTCCCTTTATTTTTTATTAAGGTTTCTAGTATAAATAATTTAATTAGCATGTAAAGGGTTCTTTGGTATACACAAAACACTTTTATGTTTATATTTAAAATTCTAGTGTATATTTTGTGTAGAAAAGAGATTATGGTTTAACTGCTAAATTTCTATATTAAATTATCAAAACTTGCAGTTTTTATTAATTTTTTTTCCACAATATTCGAATTCATTATTTAGATATTTTATTATAATAATAAAATTATAATCTCTGTCAGAAATAAAACTGTGCCTGTATTGTTTTTTTTAAATTAAAATTCGTTAGGTAAAGTGTATTTATTGTTTATCATTATTTAGTAATGTATATACCATGAATTTGTTAAAAATAATGGAAAAGAAAACTTTTTATTTTGACCAAGATACTTCATGTATTTTTAACAGTATATTCCCTTTATTTTTTATTAAGGCTTCTAGTATAATTAATTTAATTAACATGTAAAGGGTTCTTTGGTATACACAAAAGTAATACACTTTTTGTTTATATTTCAAATGTTAATGTATATTTTCTGTAGAAAAGAGATTATGGTTAAACTGCAAAATTTCTATATTAAATTAGACGTAAAATACATCTCAAAAATTAACAAATTATATCCGCTCTGGTCCAGTTTAAATCTCCCAACCTGATGCTTGACAAGAAAATACACAATTCGTGTGTATTTATTAAAAAATAAATAAAATCCATATATCTCTTATATGGCGCAATATAATAGTGTCCATAATTTTGCGGGTTGCATATAGTCTCAGCCGACTTCCCCTGGCGCCTGGGGTTTCGAGGTCATTGCCTACAAGCTGCCGGTATGTTCCCCCTGTGGCTGTGACCGTACCATTGCACATTTCAGAGCTTACTGCCATATGAAAATAGTACAACTTACCCTGGAAGAGGGAAGTTAAACGCCATCTGGCGGCACCACAGCAATTAGCAGTGCACACCCATATGGTAATAACCGTCAACATGTCTTCAGGATCACCGGGTAGTGCCCTCTAGAGAATAATATTCCAACAGAGTGCTTGAGATATCAGCACAAGGCCAATCGTATAAAACATATATAAGTGTGAACCCGTCTCTTAGCAATCTACATATCTAGATTTCGATCTTATTAGATCTCGTCAGTGTAGTTCAGTAGTGAGGATGAATTCACACAATATCTCGAGTGATTATATACAAAAATAGTACAACTTACCCTCGAAGAGTACAGTACAAAAATAGTACAGCCAGATGGCGCTTAACTTCCCTTTTCGAGGGTAAGTTGTACTATTTTTGTATATAAACACTCGAGATATTGTGTGAATTCATCCTCACTAGCTGAGCTACACTGACGAGATCTAATAAGATCGAAATCTAGATATGTAGATTGCTAAGAGGTGGGTTCACACTTATATATGTTTTATACAGCCATATGGTTTATTATCATGGGGACCTAGCAGCTACATTAAAGAATTTTTAATATACAAAAAAGAGTGATTAAATACATGGCAGGAGCTTCTTCCAGAGAGTATAGCAAACCATTATTAGAAAGATAATATATTTTAACGGTGCCCTAATTATATATCTATAATTATCAATATATTTTAATCAAAATAAGCAGACATTACAAAAACAATAAAATGAACACTATCATACTCATGACACCAGATCTTGTCAGGAACTGCACATACCTTATGACATACTTAAGGTAGTAATCATAGATCCGAAATCCATGATAAAACATTATAATGCGCTACCAGCTACTTTAAAAAATATAGAAGAGATGAAGATATTCAATGTTGAACTACGTCAGCAATTAATTCAAAGAGCCTACTACTCAATTGAGCAGCATTTTGAAGCATATTCATTAATTAAAATGCATTTTTATTTGACTTTTGATAATATATCGTCGCCTAAGCAACATCACACATCTAATATTTTATTCGAGGTTGTCAGGAGAGAGAAAAACTGATTATAAAATGTTTTACTCTTACAACAAGTTATACATTTTTTACTTTTTTTGCTTATATTTTATTTATTTGAACTAGGAGCAATTTAATTACTGTGATTATAAACATTTTATAATCAGTTTTTCTCTCTCCTGTCAACCTCGAACAAAATTTAGGTGTGTGGTGTTGCTGCTTAGGCGACGATATGTCTAATTATATGTAGTTATGTAACGAACAATAAATATATATATATATATATATATATATATATATATATATATATATATATATATATATATTTGTATATACTAATCACTACAAAATTGCACCAATTTATTATATAATTGCCTTTTGGATTCGACATTAAAATTATTACTTTTAGCAATAAAATACAATCGAACATTAAAATATACTTCAGCTGTTGCTCTTAGGAGCTGAATTATCAGCTGATTATATCACGTTTTCTTCCTTCGTTTTTTTTAAATAAATTAGATGTATACAAAAGATGCAGATGTGCTTAATCATTTCCATTTAATGAAATATCTAGTATTAAAATACCGATTTAAAGTACTGTACTTTCATTAATGATCAACTGTGAATTTTAGGCACCGCAATACAATTAAAATTGTACGAATTTTCTCAACAAAAGCTGAAACATTATACATGTGGCCTTATGGCCATTTCAAACACTGTCCATTGTTCCTGAAGCTGCATACCACGTTTGCATTTCCCCTCTGGGACTACATGCCGAATGCGCTTATGTTCCCTCTGTCTTACTCTGTGCTGTGATCGTATACATAACCTCTGTTCTTCTGGAAACCGTTCGGCAACATTTGCAGCGGTACTGAATACAATGTTGAGGATGTAATGTAAGTAACTTTATTATGTAAATAATATTTAATGTACGTTAAATATGGTAGCAGTTTTTGCTGTATTGTTCATTTTTATATTTAAAATAATTATTATTTACTATTATTATTATTTACTATTATTAAATCAATTTAAATAACTACGAAAAATGTTATGTTTTATAGTAAAACTTGTCTTCCTACTTTAAACAAGCTTATTTTTCATTTAAAAGGATTTCATAGCTTATAAACTAATTCCACATTTAGGTGTGTTGACTGTACAACACAGCAATATTTTAGATGGCACTGTAAAAAACCAAATTTAATAACATTAATAATTCGATAGAATATAACACTCCTAAATTACCCCATTCATCTCTGCCAAATAATTCAATCAGTGAATGTGTCTCCCAGGATGTTTATGAAGTGAATAGTATTTCAACTTTAAATAATAGAAATCTAACAGAAATAGGTGATAATATGACGAAAAATGACATTGGCTTCGATGCATTGCAGAAAAGAAATATTAATTCTGCATTAGAATTTTTGCTTTATCTTCATACTAAAGATAATTTTTTGAGGAAAGATGTAATCGAAATTCAACACAATGCTAGTAAATATTTATGAAATCCATTATTTGATACATTAATGACTTTTCTAAATGTAAACTAGAAAAGGAAAATTCGGTGCTTTTCAAAGAATTTTCAAGTCTATTAATGAATTGCAAAAACCCATTCAAATATTTTAGTTCACATTATTTATTTAATAAATACATAGAAAAAGAGGGCTATATAGACAATCTTACTATCAATAACACAATTAAGCCAATGGATAGAGGAGGTAAATTGGTAAATAAAGAAAATAAAGTAAAAAGAATTTTAATGCCTTAAAAATTTCAATTATAACCAGTTTGTGAAAAAGATAATTTATTACAATCTACTCTGGTACACATGAATCACTTGGAATGTGGTGAGAAATTATCAAATTTTATACAAGGTAATATGTGGAAAGAAAAAGATATCCTGGGAAAACGTTGATATCCTATTTTATTTACATTGATGATTTCGAAATAAATAATCCTCTTGGGTCCAACTCGTCAAAAGATTCTATATGTAATATATACTACTCATTTCCATGTCTACCCATCAATAATCTAAATTGGAAAATATTTTGCATGCTCCAGTTACAAAATCTAAAGATTTGAAATGTTTTAGAAATGAACAATGTTTTGAATATCTTGTCAATGAAATGATTGATTTAGAAATAAATGGAATAGTTATTAAAAATTCTAATAATATAAATGTGAATGTGCATTTCATACTTGGCCTAGTAATCGGATATAATTTAGGGTTAAATTCATTTTTAGATATTAGTAAATCATTTTCTAGTAACTATTTCTGCAGACTTTGTCGAGCTTCAAAGGTTGATTCTCAAAATATGTATTTTGAAGACAATGAACTAATTCGCACTACTGAAAACTATTAATTGGATCTATCTAGTACACATAAAAGAGGTGTAAATAATAAATGTCAACTAATTAACATTCCATCATTTCATGTTACAAAAACCTTCTATGCTGATATCATGCATGATTTATTTGAAGGTATTTGTCATTACAATCTGTGTCACATAATCTTGTACTTTATGAATACTATGAAGTATTTTGATCTAAATAGTCTAAATGCTAGAAAACAGAATTTCGATTACGGGCCAACAGAAATCGACAATATTTCTACTGAAATAGTTGTACGTCATTTAACAAAATGTAAATTGAAAATGTCTGCTAGGGAAATGATGAATTTTATTTTATATTTTCCTATTATGGTTGGAGATTTTGTTCCTTCAAAAAACAGTGTTTCTTTTTTAGTTGTTTCTTTTAAATTTCATAGAAATTATCGATATATTGGTTTTCTTCGAAATCAGTGATCAAAACATTATTTTACTTGAAAGTAAGATTAAAAAACACAACTCTCACAAATGCATAACAATCGACATGAAGAAAATACAGATAATACAGCGCTGGTAGGCTTGCTGACTGATTGGAAACTAGAAGAACTAGCTAATCACTTAGTTGGTGAGTTAATTTACTCGTTTTAATATTAAGGGAAAATCAGTTTACATATAATATAATTTTGTAGGGCAAAAGGTTTCTAACGACATTTTAAAAGTCATGAAGCAACACCATATTGAAAAATTGTTAAATAAATTTGCAATGGGAATTTTTGTTCGAGCATAAGTTGGTACAAGGGCGAGAGTCTATTGTAGTACCTTTAACATCGTCCACTGAAAATATCAGAATTATAATCAGTTGTTATCTACGTCATTCTCTTGGTCACCGAGGACACGTACACCCTCACGTACTACTAGTCCATATGAAAGACTCTTGACACCAGAAGAAATAACACCAGTAATAGAACTCGAGTCACGATTCTCAACGATTCTTCGAAAGGACAGATGATTGTAGAATATTATGATATATTTTTAAGAGGAACAAATATCCTCATTTATTACGTTAATTGCAAAGCATTATGATGATAGAGGTATCATAATGACACTCTTTGCCAGGCATCAACTTGAGAAACAAATTGTGGGTAGACTTCAATCCGAAAAATTAGTAAGTATATAAATTTATAAATAATATTTTTTTTTTTTTTTTTTAATGTCTACTATAATATAAAACCATAGTTTAGAATAATGTAAGGCTAAATTGTTAAATGGGATTTATTTATTCATTGGATGGATATGTTCACTTTTGTTAGGATTATTATCACATAGGCGAAAGAGGAAAAATATATACGAAGTGTAACAATATGAAGGCGTCATTTAATGCAGCTGTATCAAAGTATATAGCAAATAAGAAACACACACACACAAATAAAAACAGATGAAGACTTCTAGATTCAAACAATTTTAGGTAGGTAACAAAATATTCACTTATTATTAGTAGAAAAAATTACGATCGTAACAAATTTAAAAAGAAAAACAATCGACATATAAATCAACGGTCTTTAATTAAAATATTAATTAATTATAATTAAGTACCAGAAGATGACGCCGAGAGCTGTATTCGTGCCCTTAAATTCGACAATTCAACTTGCGAACAATTTGATAATACGCGGAAGGCATGTTCGCATTATCGACTTGAATATATAAAAGGACATACAGTGTACAGATGAGATAATGGAAATCGTCTGGTATCGTCTTGTAAGATTTTTAGTTCTTTTTTTTTACTTTTATGAACTTACATGCAGAATAATATTTCCCTAGATTGAGATGGATTTTAAAGCAGGCTTCCAAAATAAGGATGGATTGCTGGCAAAATGGGAACATTGTTTTGATAATTTGCTAAACTTTTTACAAGATCCTAACAATGTTAGAGATAAAAATATAATATATACATACAATATATCACCTGCTGAAAGTTAAAATTAAACTGATTAATTTTGTGTTGCCGATGGTCGCAACGCAGCTTTACGTAAGTATAAAAACACAAAAGAAGTAATTTAAGAGTTATCAATGAATTAATTTCATATACAGTGGCCCATAAAAATGTACCCAACATTTGTTTGGTTGTAATCATTAGCTTTGTATGTTCATACTAAAGCTAACTACCACAATTTAAAAAAATGTTTTGTTTATATTTATGGGCCATTTTACTTCATATATACAAGTGTTATATTCATTTAGTAATGTAAAATATTCATAGAAATGATGTCGTCCGTTCTTTGTGATAATGAACGAATTCATTACTGATAGGAAAACATATTCCTTAGGTCAATTATACTGTTCGTTAAAGCAACGAAAGTTATTCATTGATATGTGATATAGCATTCATCAATATAATGAATAGGTTTCCTAAATCTAATGAACACGAACAAGTGTTCATTATATTAAGGAACATCGTCGGTGAAAATTTAATGATCAAATTCCTTGATTCAATGAATATTTTCGTTGTATTTAGTGCGGATTTTTCTCAGTGTACATATGCAGACTGGTCCCAATAAAAGTTAGCTATTATACGAATATCACACCGATATTCTAAAGTTTGCTGATCGATTTGTCGGGATGTACTCTGTCGAATGCCTTCTGATAATCTATAAAACAAGCGTAAATATCGCAATCTCTGGAAAAATACTTGGATCGAAAATAAAGCTTCCCTTGTTCCCAGTGAGTTTCGAAAGCCGAATTGCGTGTTGATAAAAGTTTCTTCACATAGATAATTCGCGACCGCGCCCAATTATGCGCCGCGCATCGTGTTGATCGTGATTCCTTCGCTGTTAGTGAACCGATTCTGCTCAAATTTCCACTGAATTGTCCCCGTGTTCGCAGATATTTGCTAAATTTGGTCGCAATCTATTGTGCCGTTTTCCCGGAATTTTGTTCACAGATATACAGACATACCACACACAGACATGGCAAAAATCTGGTTTATTTCCTTATATTGTAAATTTTTTCCCGAAAAGTTATCGCATATTTCCAGCAATCTTAGTTTGAAAACGTGAACACGTTTTCGGTAAAACAATATCTTCCTTTACATCAGTGATGTCTAATAAATCTAATACAACTGACAAAAACGCATTGCAATTAAAATCGGTGTTAAGACCGCTCGGTAATCTCCCTGAGCCACTTAATATATTTAGGATTAGTCGTAAACGGGACAGGTCGCGACCGTTGAAAGTGATTTACGCCAATTTAATAACTGTTAACCAAATATTACGTTATAGTAAATTAGTCAGTTATGCCGGACCGCACGAAACTACAGCAGACTACTTATAAGCTAGCTAGACAAGATCTGCAAACGAGACTAGCGGCAGGTGAAACTCATCTATATGTTTAATTTATAGTTTTATTTTATTATTAACTCGTGTTGTGAGTTTGCGCCGTGAGTAAAGCTCCGAATCCTCGGCTTACTAACTAACATCTCCCAACAGCTTATCCACTTACTATCAAAACATGCGTGGTCTTAGAACTAAAACAATGAATATCTTCACCTCCACTACCGACACCACCTATGATATGATTGCTCTAGACGAAATATGGCTCTCACCTGATATTTTAGACGCTGAATTATTTCCGCAAGTAAGTCCAAATTGGTTTACAACTGAAATTAAATCAGACTTTAAGCTGAAGAACCACGCCATATTTACAAAAATACTAAGTCCACGTTAGCTATAGAACATTTTCGCAGTCTAAGATCCAAAACTAAGGCCCATACTAAAATAGCGTATTGTGAATACATTAAGAAATCTGAATCACAGGTCAAAACCAACCCACGTGAGTTTTGGAAATACATCCAAGCTCAATAGGAAGAGGATTTCCAATGAGTTGAGTGATGACGGCGGAATTTACACCGACCAGGGGGATATTGTCCACTATTTTGCAAGATCCTTTAAGAGCGTATACACCTAACTGCGCTACTGCTGGATGGAACGAATGTGCCAACCATTAATGAGTTAAATTCCACAGATGTGCGGAAAGCTATTTGCCAACTAAAAAATAGTTTAACAGCTGGAGACGATCAAATTCGTAGTTTTTTTACGTGACTGTGCTGATGTATTTTGTGCCCCATTGCTGTCGCTGTTTAACTGTATTATTCAAACATGTACATTCCCGGAAATGTGGAAACTTTCAAAAGTGTGCCCTATACTGAAAAGTGGCGATATTAAATATGTGGCAAAATATAGGCCTATCTGGATCATAAACAACTTATAGGCAGGAACAGGTAGATGTTATCTATACAGACTTCTCTAAAGCTTTCGATACAATCAACCACGATATCTTATTGGATAAACTTGAACTATACGGCTTTGGCGTAAACCTTAAAAAATTGAATTGTTCATATCGCCATAATCGTCAGCAATATGTTTTTTATAACAATTATAAATCTGCCAAATTTACCTCAAGCTTTGGGGTACTACATTGGTATATCTAGTGGTGTACCATGTTGGAGCCAGATAGGGGCATGCCGATATGAGGTGCTGTATGGTTTCCTCTTCCTTGTAACACAGTCTGCATTTTGTGTCTATGTTCGCTTCTTTGATGATATACTTCTGGTACGGACGAGTAGCGACTACTTGGTCTTGTATAGTTGCAGCTCAGAGAAGTTTCGGTCTATTCTACATAGTATCTGAGTCACAGGCAAGTTTTTGCTGTGAAAGTAAGCCCTCAAGTCGGTCTTTGTCTTTTTCAGGGAGATTTCTAGGTTCTGGAGGCATCTACCTCCGATGGATCTTGGTAGGTATAACCGTTCCATGCATGATTTCGGATGGTGCATGCGATATGAGGTGAGCGTGGTTCTAATTTTACGGTCTAGTCTCTGAATCTCTGTTTTGGACCAATTAAGTATCCCCATTGTGTACTTGATGATGGGAATAGCCCAGCTGTTTATTGCGGTTATCTTATTCTTAGAATTAAGCTCAGTTTTAAGGATGGTGCGCACTCTTTTTAGTAGTTTGTTTTCTACTTGGGTTCTGTTCATATTTTGCTCTATGTTTAGTTGCTGACTAAATCCTGAGTATTTATAACCTTCTTCTAAAAGAGCCTGCTTTATCAGAAGCTTGTTCAGGAGCTGGATGCCTTGGAATTCTGTAACTTTTCCTTTGTGTAGTAGTAGGGTGGCACACTTTTCTAGCCCAAACTCCATATTTATGTCACTACTGAAAGCTTTAACAATTTCAAATGAGCTTTGGAGGCGTTCAATGTTATTGCCATACAGCTTCAAGTCATCCATATAGAAAAGGTGAGTAATGGATGTTTGCCTGTCTCTCTTATATCCATTGGGTACTTTGTTTAAGCTGTTGCTCAAAGGAGTAAGGGCTAAACAGAACCATAACGGGCTTAAGCTGTCGCCTTGAAAAATGCCTCGTCGTATTTTGATTTCAGTTGTTGTATATCTGGCAGATCCTGCTCTCACGTTTAGCACCGTGGCCCACGCTGTCATTGTCTGCTGTAGGAATTTTTTGATATACGTTGTATAGGTCGACAACATCTAGGAGCCAACTATGAGGGACACTGTCAAACGCCTTCCTGTAGTCCACCCATGCTAAAGCCAAGTTTCGCTTTGTAAGACGTGCTTGGTTTCCTATAATACTGTCTGTGACAAGTATATCTTGGCATCCTCTTTTACCATCCGTCTTGTTCCCAAGCCATTATTTTATTTATTTCGATGTGTTGCCCAATGACAGATGATAATCGAAGTTATGATCTTGTATATAGTGGGTAGACAGGTTTTCGGTCTAACATTTTTCGGCTGAAAGAGATCCTGATTCTTTGGAAGCATGAAGGTTATTCCTTTCGTTAAGAATTGCGGGGTAGTTTTAGGGTTATCTATCCTATGTGCTACAATTCTAGCAAGAGCATGATGGGAGTTGGTGATTTTTTTCCACCAGAAGTTTTGTATTCCATCTATTCCAGGGGCCGTCCAGTTTTTTTATTGCTATACTGATGTCTGCTATGGAGATTGTTCTTTTTGGGCATGCTTTCTAGTACTTGCTGTTTTTCTTCTTCTTTTCTCAACCACCATGCATTTTTGTTGTGTTTGTTGTTCTCTACCCCATTTTTCTTCCCAAAATGTGTGCATTTCCGTTGGTGCTGTAACTATACAGGTGCTTATCGTGGCATCGTCTGCGTCTAGTTGTCTGTAGAAGAGCTGTTGGTTGTCCATGAATGTTTTATTTTGTTGAAATCTTTTCTTTCTGAGGTTGTATCTTCTCAGTATGCAAGCAAGTGCCGCCACCTTTTGTTTGAGTGCTTCTAACTGCTTAGCTAGATTATTCTTATAGTCTGGTCTATTTACTTTAATTTTCTGTTGTATAGCGTACTTTCTCACATCACGCTTTACTTTTGGACCGAGATTATTATTTAAGAAATTTTGTAGGGTCCCATTAATTTTTCTTGTGTCTGTTATTTTCTTCTCCAGTCTCAGGAGCCATGGATCACCGGAGGGTTTTGGTCTCTCCCCTTGTACAGGTTCTTTATCTAAGAGATATACCACCGTTAGTGCTGCGCAGTATATAGTGGTACAGATTTATTCCATGTCTTCCTGTGCCTCAAATATGTTGTTAAGGGTTTGGTTGACCTCGTTAACCGTCTTTGCTGCTTTTCGGTCATTTCTTAGTTTCGGCAGTCTTGGTCTATTATGCTGGTTCTGTCAAATGGTAATTGATTCGCATGGTTTTAAGTCCAAGATTTTGTTCGGTTCCTCTTCTGATATGTTTGTGTTGTTTACAGGTGGTGGCCTTACTAGAGAATTTCTCCAACTAGTACGTCTTCGCTCTTACGGTATCTGATTCTGCTGTCCTCTAAGTAATTGTTTTATATTTTCGAGTTCAGCTTCCGACAGTGCATGTCTTCTTATTACCGATCTAACTTGATCTGATAATCGTTGCTCGGTTACTTCTATATTTGGGTGTATGGTTATCCATTCATCGTGTTGACTAGATAGTAGTTATAAGTCCTATGCCGTTGGAAATTTGATTGATTCTTGTGCTTTTAGGACCGATTAAGAATATTATGACAAAGGAGTGCCTCTCCACTTGTTGGTTTGTTTACCCATAGCTGTTGACCTCCTAGTGAGGACTAGTTATCCACTACTACTACTATTCGGTCTACAGAGCCTTGTTTGTCATCTGACAGAATGTACCACTTGCAGGTAAGGTGGTCGGTTGGATTGGGTCATCTAAGCCATCACCCTTTGCACTCACCTCTAAGCTGACAGCTTCTAGTTATACATAGCTACTATTAGTAATAAAAATACCATATATCCAAAGCGCTGCTGTAGGAGATATTAGGATAAGAACATGTTAAAAAATGGTCAAATATGTTGCAGTTGTATTTAATTTTAGTGTAATAAGTAAATTTAGTTTAACATTCAGAATGTGTTCTTAGAAAAATGTGTATGTAAATTAAGCATCAATTTTTTCTACAAGAGAAATTAATTTTATTAGCATTTTACAATTCTTGCATCTATCCCGCTAATATTGTGCTCACTCTATGCCGACTCAAAGGAAATATTGATTAATTTGTTGTTTGACATATAACCTTCAATTGCATCATGTGTTCACTTGTAATCGACATAACCAACGTTCTCAAGCCAGGCAATCATATGTTTTACTACAAAATGGTTTGTTCTAATCACTATCTTTATTGTGTACATAAATATTTCTAGATCAATGAAGTTGGGTTTGAACTAGAATAGTGTTTCATTTTGATAACGTTCTTCAAGTAAACTTATTCCGTTGTATTAAACATCAGTGTCAGAAATGAGTATGATACTCTCATCATCTAGAATAAAATAGGCAAAATTACAATAACATACAGTTCTCTAGTAAATAATTTAAACCAAAAATGAATCGGTGAGTTTTGCTTATCTATATTATAAGGAAACCGCGCGAGAAAACCGTGCGTATTAGTAGGCTTATAAGAAACAAACACAAGAGGCAAGTCAAGGCAGTTTCAGGTCAATTGTATTTGTATACGCTCTCAAAATGCCCGCCAGTTTAGTTATAAAGTTTGCTTGGAACTTGCCTGTCACTGGCCTAACCCGATAACTATTTGCAATAAATTTAGATTTTAATAAGTTGTTATGCTCTGCTTTCACAGTACACTATACACTAAACACGTTCAAACGGCTTTGTTCTCTTCAATCTCCTGACGAGATGTTGGTTGTCAAACAGTTGAAGGGCCTCAGTATTTACATGTCGGTGCAGTATGTCATCATGTTTACCAGTATATCGCCTAATTTCTTTCCTAACCATTGGAATATTTAGATCCTGATGTAGGTACTTGTTGAGAACGTGCCATTGAGCATCCAACATATTACGTAACAATTTATTTTGTAAGGTCTGGTCATCCCCATACCATAGAGCCACACAGGCTTGATTTGATTTTATATACTTATTTTGCTGAGTAATGTCAGGTTGGATTTTCTTCCAATCAGCACGTAATATTCTTTGGATTTTATGTCGAATTCTTTACGTTCTTTTTAACATGCTGATCCCAGCGGATTTCAGTATCCAGGGCCATGCCTAGATATTTATCTTTATTATTATGGGGTACATTTACCCCATTTATCATCTCAAGTCGTTTGTTTTCCTCTGATTAGTGCAGGTTATATTTAGATTTACTCTCACGTAGCCTAATTTTCCATCGTATTATCCATTTATGTAATTCGTGCAAGGACTGTATCATCTGCAAATGTTGCTGTTGTCACTCCTTCGGTTTCTGGTATGTCTATTGTATATAGCAAGTATAGTATTGGCATTCCTGCAGATGACAGTATTTATCTTCTTTTTATGCGAAAAAGTGTGCCTGTCATCTTAACAATATAGCGACATATTGTTTGGATAGTATTTTGTCTAGTTTATGTATGAGCCCTTGGTACCACACTTTATCGAAAGCCTGAGCAACGTCTAAAATACAGCTGCAGCCTATTTTTTCTAGGGGATTTCCAACGATGTTGGCCATGCACCTGGTCATTGTTTGAGTGTTTTTGGCGAAATCCAAATTGGTGATTGGGATTAGCTTTTTCTTCTCTATTATGGGTCTCATTCTTTTCAGTAGTAATTTTTCAAATACATTTGTGATAACTGGCAACAATAATAGTATCGGTCTTATATTACTTAACTTGCATGGTTTGGACAACATTATAATTTCTTCTATTTACCATACATCTGGGAGGTACTTGAGTCTTATTGCTGCGCTGTACACATAAGTTAGCATTAGTATTCCCTTCTTTGGTATTTGTTTTAGAAACTCTCATGTAATGAGGTCCAAGCTAGGGCTTTATTTGGATTCAAGTTGCTTTTCATTTCTTGAGCCACTTCTTTTGTCGTGATCAGGGGAATATTTTCCATGTTCAAGTTTTGTATTTCTTCAAGCTCTACGTTCTTTTATCTTTTGGATTTCCCTTTTGTCCATTGGGCTTCTTATTTATTGCCATTTTCTTCTCGCTTTCCTTTATTCGCTTACCATTTTCTTGATTTCCTAGAGGTAGTTGTTTCCTTTTGTTATGTATGTTATATCTCTGGTATTGCAATGCAATAAATAATAAATGTCATACAAGAAGTTGACCTCAGCTCCGACCACTCACCAACCATACTAATAAAACAACGGACTGGGAAGGCTTCAGAATAACAATCTAATGTAGTGTTAAACTAAATGCCAAACTCAAAACCAAAGAAAATCTGAATAAAGAAGCAGAAAAGAAAAAATAATGTTAGAGTATAAAGAGACTAGAAATAATTGGTTTAATTTCAAATAATTTCTCTTTGATGAGGTGCCAAGTGAATTTCCATAACATCGTGCCAAATCCTGTGCCGTAAGTAGGCATGGCGATTACATAGTGATTAATACTTATAATTGAGAGAGAGAGCGAGACTGACACGCATGGCACGGTATTGTCGAAAAAAAAAAACTACTTAAGATACAAGTACCTATAAAATTTATTAATTTATTATACGAAATATAGAAGTATTGCAATTGTTCGGAGATTTTTTGCACACATCCTATTTATTTGGTCTTCTAATCATTTTAAGAATCTCTGGAAAATGTCTGTTCGTCGTCAGTCATCAGTGATACATTTTTCCACCACATTTTCACAAAAACTAGAGGATATATTTTCAAATCAAATGGATTTAGCTCTTATTTCACGCAACTCAGTCTTGGTTGGTGGAAATCAGCAGTGGAACAGTCCATGTTGCATACTGCTATTCAGATTTTGAAAACAAACAAAAACATCACTACGTTTACGATATTTTGTACAAAATTATTAATTAATATTTCGAGTATTTGATTAAAAATGAAAAATAATTATAATAATTGAAATCACACTTTCAATATTTCAAAAATATATATTCAATTCAGATAAAGTATGTTTTTTGTTGAAAATATCGGAAGTAGTTATTACAACAAATGATTTAGAATTAAAAATTAGAAATATGTACTGATTTTCATAGAAACATTATAAAAATTAAAATTAAAATTCAAAATATAATATATGTTATCTATTATTTTCTTTTAAACAAAAAATATTGAAATCATTATAATACGCAAAGTAAAGTAATGTGCACTGCCACATCAGATTTGTATTTGTTTGGTGCCATTAAACATTCCGACGGTTTCAAAGTCTCTATATTATAAATCGCTCCAGCATAGAAACTATGACTGTATGAATATATAAATCAATTAAAATGTTACAATAATGATCCACGAAATGCTAGGCTAGACAATGCCTAGCATTTCAAATTGGTTATGTGGTTGTGATATAAGAAAGCCTTTTTTTGTGATACATGTGTAATAATAAATGCTGGTCCATCAGATGCTTGGACGGAAAATGGAGTGAGATTTAAAAAATTGTATAAAATTCTGTGGCGCTTTTGATGTGGCTTTGAGTGGACATGATGAAAGTGAAGAATCTAAGAATCCCGGAACTGACGAGACAACAGATTCTGCCAATAAGCTACTGATGGTATTAATATACAAATATGTACTTTAAGGAAACATTTACGAACGACTTTGGGGATTCTTCTGCCCAGAAAATAGTACTGCTGACGGCCTTAGTAACGTCATTTTACAACAGTGCCAGGAAGTCAACATTTATTGAACGCCAAATAAACTGATAAGTCAAAGTTATGACAGCGCGGCGGTAATGATAGGTAGTGCCGGTGGTGTATAGATGAAAGTAAAAAATATTTATAAAGAAGTATATTTCATACACTGTTATGCCCACCAATTAAATTTGATAATGAAAAAGGCAGCATCCCAGAATAAGAAAGTGACAATATTTTTTGCTAATTTGGAAGGCTTTCCTGCATTTTTGTCTCGGTCAGCTAACCGTACGCATTCTAAATACGTTTATGAAAAAACGAATACCAAGAGAATCGTCCACTAGGTGGATTTTCCATATACGATCGGTTACTACAATTTACATTTATAAGCAAGCCTTACTACAATGTTTTGATGAAATTATCAACATGGAAATAGATAATTCGACAATTAGAAAAACAATTGGGCAAAATAATACTTTGCATGATGCATTTTTTGGTTGCAATTTTTTATAAGATTACGCCCCATGTATATTTATATAATCAATTGCAACAAAGAAAAATTGATCCATTAAAAGTTAAACAATATGTGTCGTAGTTTAAAAAAACGTGCAAGTAGTTCGTGATATTGTTGATACTATTTGTGACACTGTGACACTATGTGTGATTCTGTCGATTTCAACAACAAAATGATCGCAAAGGAAGTGTGCGATATTATTTCAACCTGTGCTAAGATATTTAATTTCTCTGACCATTTATCTCTTGCTTTACTTATGTACCTTGAAATATTTACAGAATATAGACTCAGTTTTCCAGAAAATACGTTCCAAGCAGCTACTCAAGTTTACACATGTCTAGATAAAGCTAAGCTAAAGCCAGAATTGATGGTTCTCTACAGCAGAGAAGACTTGTTCATTTTCTTCAGCCCAACATTGTTACAAATATTCCCTCAAAATAATATATGCGCTGCACTTTAAAACAAATTAAAACATTTTCAAGAAGCATAATGGCGCAGGATCGACTTTCTGCGTTAGCTATGTGCTCTATTGAAAAAGATTTAAAAGAAAATACGCCGGACTTCAATACTAGCGTAATAAATTATTTTTCTCAACTAAAGGAGCGACGTGTTGAATTTATATTTAAATCTAAAATAGTTTATTTAAACTAATATGATGTGAAATTTCAAAATTAGCGAATCGAAAACATAGTAGCTGTTCGTGAAGTACCAAATATATAAAAACATTTAATAAAACATACAAATGGATAACTTTTAGTTGTCGCCCTCCCATTCCGTAAAACCATGAGCCGCCACTGCTGAGTAGCAATATTTTTTTCAGATTCATACAATCAGTTCTAGGTTTCTTTGTATAAGACAAATATTGTCAATCGTTACATCAAGTTTCATTGTTTACTTGCTACTTACTATCCCCGGCCAACTATCTAATGGTATAACTGGTAGTAGTTTAGTATGATATTATTGGCCACTGGAATAATTTCTTACTAGAAATTGTTCACTGTCATTACCAAGGAGGTGACAGGGGAACAATTTCTAGTAAGAAATCATTCCAGGGAAACTGCTGGTTATTAAATAGCTACAGCAAAATTGGCCTATTAACAATTGTTCCAACTCGCAAACAAATGCCAAGTGTACATTTTGGACGGCGTAGCTTTATTGTTTATGGTCAATGCCGATATAACGCAACGCAAATTCTTATCCACTAGAAACGGAGAGGAATATTCTAATAACAAATGAAAATTGAAAATAATTGGCGATTCAAAATGGCTACAGCCAAACTATCCAATGATATAACTGGTAGTTGTTTAGTATGACATTTAAGGCCACTTCGCCAAGTTGAAGGTGAAAATAACTTCTACAAAATCGAATTACAAATATTGTTCCAACTACAAAATAAATGCAATGTGCATATTTTGGACGGCACAGCATAATGTGTTATAGACTACAGGCGGTTAAGGTTGGCAAAGTGCGCAGACAGGCAACTTGTGATGCACATATAATAGCATAGGCCCAATGCGTATCAAATCAATGCCAGAATTTCTTTAACGAGTATATTGTTGCAACCACCGAACACTAGGCTCATTATGCCATTAAAATGATGTTGACTTTGCCTCTTTTTTTATAAAAATGCTTACATAGCATATTTTCTCTATAAATATGCTGCCTTAACGCCACCAGAAGTCATTCACGCGTCACTTCTCTTGCCGCCGGGTTAATTGCTATCCAAATGTACCACGATTGTAACTCCTAAGCTATTCAATAAATATACCTAGTATACTGTGTTGTCGTTACCCTTTTTGGAGCGCGTACAATCAACTTTCAACAAGCTGCGGAAGAGCTATAAACTTGCCCTGGTGTAAGAAGCCGGTTGGTATTGCCAATATAAATAGATAATATTAACCACCATTGGTTGCTATCACTTTGATCCTGATAGTGATAGTAACCACCAGAACCCAGTTTGTGTATGGACCTTCTAACCCTACCTGGATCCAACACATATTTTTTGGTGTCAGAAGTCGGATCCGAATAGGAGTCGATAGGACGTTTTGTTCCTTAACTTCGTCACCCTGGACTACGAGACCGGTGTGAAGTTATCCTCTAAGATCCCAGCCCCTATAACGCAGGGCGGATTGTTTGCGGGTCTGTAATGACCGATTGGGGTGACCAATAAAACACAAATTTTGAGGATTCTTATGTTTATGACTTGTGGACCATAATATATAGTTATATATTTTTATTAAAAATTTTATAGGTGTTGTTGTATAATATATGTTATGTAAATTATTATTTTTTCAAATCAATTTATGACGGAAGCATGATTAACAAATCAAGCCTCAGTCATAAATTGATTTGAAAAAATTAAACAATATAAACATTGTGTAATTTTTTCAATAAAGCAATAGAAATTGGAAAGTCTCAATCGTAGCAAATTTTAGAGGCTGGGTGGATAAAAAAATTATGCAACATGTTTTGGTTAATTTTTTGCTGATCTTAGTGCAAAACATATCAGCGCACCCAATGCCCGAAAGAAATTGGAAAATTTTGATTATAGGTATTTTTTTTTCATATGACATTATTATTATTTTATACCATGCCTCCGTCATACAATTCATTTGAAAAAGTGACACAATATTTATAAAAAAAAACAATAGAAAATGGAAAGTGTCAATCGTAGCAAATTGTTCATTCTATTTATTTTTAATTTTTAACTTTTCCGCTCCTATCTGGATATACCGATTTTAGAGGCGGGGCCGATAAAAAAATTATCCAACGTATTTTTTTTTTTTACTGACCTTGTGCAGAAAATATTAGTGCAATAGATGCCCGAAGGAATTTGGAAAATTTGTGTTATAAGTATTTTATTTTCGGCGACCAAGTCGAACATATATCATTTTATTATTTTTTCCATGTCTCCGTCATACAATTGATTTGAAAAATGACACAATGTTTATAACAAAATAACAATAGAAAATCGAAAGTCTCAAAGTTAAAATAACCTAGTTTTGAAGTAAACGAAATTTCCTTGTGGAATGGAAATTCTATTGATAATAAATATATTGCTCCTAATCCAAAAAACATACATTCAAAGTTTAATTACTGAACCGATATTAAAATATCCTGACTTTACTAAACCGTTTATTCTTACTACTGACGCTTCTAATTATGTTATCGAATCTATTCTATCACAGGGAGATATCGGAAAACATCTTCCAATATCATATTTTTCTAAAACCTTAAATCATGCTGAACAAAACAATCAACCACGACAAAAGAACTTTTAGCAATAGTCGAATCATGTAAACATTTTAGACCTTATTTTTTCGGGACTAGATTTAAAATAATAACGAATCATAAACCTCTTATATGGTTAAATAATTGTAACGATCCATCTTCCCGTTAAGTTAGATGGAGACTAAAATTAATGGACTATGATTATGAAATTTTACATAAAAAAGGAACTTCAATATCTCATGCAGATACATTAAGCCGTATACAAATAAATGAAATTTCTTATTTTAAATATGAAGACTATATTAAAAAGAATATTCCTCTTAAAGATTTAGTTATCGATAAGAATGAAGATTTATTTAAAGCACTATCAGATTTTACGTTAGCACATTCAGTTAGTAGAGATTTAGAAATTTAAAAATCTATGAAGAAACGCTTAATTAATGGTTTGCAAATAAAATATAAATGGTTATTTGGAGTACCAGATGCACAATTTTACGATGATTCAATAAATGCTTTAATGAATGTTCAAAGACGCACTGAAGTATTAATGCAACAACAGGTTACAATGATTTCTGATTACAAATTTTAACATTTTTTTAATACGAATGAATAACAACATTCAAACTTTGCATTCGAACCTTCAAGTATTTAATAACTTTGGAAATGAAATTAAGGATAATTATAAAAGACAGGATCTAGAAGTTGACGTATCGAATCATTTAATAACTATGATCGAAATGTCTGATGAAATACAAACTCTTTTGTCAGATTACGTAAATGACGTATCAATAATTCAAAATGGAATAATTAATTTCCATATCTTACTACCTTTTTTTTTTTTTTTTTTTTTTTTCGTCTGGGGTGGAATCTTCGAAAGACACCCATGCCTCCACTATCACCACGCGATGATTGGGGCGCCTACCGACTAAACCAAAACCCAGGTTCTGTCACCGCGGGGGCTTGACCGCCTAACAGGCATCCCTAAGCCCCCGGGTCCGTCTGTCGTTGGTCAGTTCCGTGTCTCATGTCTGGTATGGAGCAGGGTAGTGTTGCAATAAAAGAAGAAGAACGAGAACGGGGCTGTCACTGTCGTCCGTCCTCGTCATTCGGTCTGTGGGGTCGCAAGTCGTCGTCGAACTTCCTTCCCATCACCGCCCGGGAGAAAGCCGCGAACGCGTCCCACGCGTCACTGTCTCGGAGGATCCTGGCACCGATGGTGTCGGGATCGGTCTCGCCGATCTGCAACATTAAGGAATGTCGGTTAATGTGCCAACGGGGGCAGCGAAAGATAGTGTGGGCTGGATCATCAGCCCCACCACAGTAACGGCATGTGGCCGAGTCTGCCTTCCCTATCCGGAAGAGATAGGACTGGAAAACTCCGTGTCCGGATAGGGCCTGGGTGGACCAATGATCCCTGGTGACCCACGGTTGGACGTGTGGGATCACCCTCCTCGTCCATCATCCGTTGATGGCAGACTCCCACCTCGCCTGCCACTTTTGGAAGGTCTCGCTTCGTGCGGTGTCGTGAGCCTCCTTTTTGGTGGCTCCCTCCGTCCTCTTGCGGTATATCTCCGCCCGCTCCTCGACGAGCAGGTCCCCTGGTATGGTACCAGCTAGCACCTCCACTGCGTCGGTTGAAATCGTCCTATATGCCCGGCATATTCTGACCGCGCTGGTGCGCAGGGCCCGTCGCAGCCTCTCCACGTTGCGCTTGGTGTTCGTGGCGCTTGCCCATGCGGGGGCTGCGTATACGAGTTGGGCCTGCGACACCAACGATAGCAGCCTCCTCCGGCCTGTGCTCGGCCCCCCGATGTTAGGCATCAATCTGGCTAGGGCCGCCTCGGTTCGTGCCGCCTTCTTCGTCGCATCAAGTACCTGGGCGGTGTGGTGCGCGTTACTTTCCAGTAACGTGCCCAGGTACTTGATCTTCCTCCTGATGGGCAGGGTCTTCCCAAGGAGTTGCATGACAGCCGTGGCTTCGTGGACGCCTGCCCTCTTGGTGGAGAGCAGGGCGACCTCGGTTTTGGCAGCAGCAATGCTAAGGCCGCTGCCCGTCGTCCACTCGTCCACCGCTGCCACCGCCTCCATGATTTGGTCTTTCGCCTTGTCGAGGGTCTTGGCCGTGGTGGTTATCGCCAGGTCATCTGCAAAGGCCAGCATCGTGGTCTCCTCCGGCAGCTCCAGCCGCAGGACCTCGTCGAAGGCGACGTTCCAGAGGAGGGGGCCCAGGACAGAGCCCTGTGGTACCCCCCCCCCCGTCACGTCGTACCTCCGAGGCCCTGCGGTGCCTTCATAGGTGATGCTCCTTTTTTCCAGGTACGCCCTTATGGCCGTCCTCAGTGGGCCTGGGATCAGCTTCCTTGTAAGTGCACTGTTGATGGCCGCCCATGGTAGCGTGTTGAACGCATTTGCCACGTCCAGGGTGACCATCAAACAGTGGGAGCGTCTCTACCAGGGCCTGGTGTTGGCTGCCTCTGCGATCCTCCTCACGTGCAGGATGGCGTCGGATGTCGACCTGCCCTTGCGGAAGCCGTACTGGTTCTCGCGAAGGCCGCCCGCGGCCTCCAGGGCCACGCCAAGCCGGTCGGCCAGCAGCCTCTCCAGTGTTTTGGCCAGCCCGTCTAGCAAGCAGATCGGGCGGTATGCCGTGGGGCTCTCCGGCGGCTTCCCTTGCTTCGGGATCAGGGCAAGTCTCGCTGTCTTCCATCGGGTTGGGAATGGCGTAGTGCGGGGGCTATCCCTTCCGCCGCTGCCTTGAGCAGCTCATTTGGCAACCCGTCTGGCCCTGGCGCCTTGTTGCTGGGCAGGTGTTTCAGCGCTTGCGTCACTTCCTCCTCCGTCCACTCCTCCTCGTCCATTGGTGTGGGCGGGGTTGTCTCGCTGTCAGGGGGGTTGGGGAAGCAGCTTGGCGGGAACAGTGCCTCCACCACAGCTGCTACTCCTCCCGGGACCGAGGCTTCCGGGCCGGGTCGGCGGGCCACGATCTGCTTCGTCACCAGCCTGTACGGGAGTCCCCACGGGTCGTCCTCGACTGTGGCGCAGAGTTCCTTCCAGCATCGAGCCTGGCTGGACTCGATAGCCTTCCGGAACTCTCTCCTCTTCGCCCTGTAGTCCTGCCGAAGGAGCTCCGTGGGGGCTCCCGCCGCCCTGGCGCGCTGCTCCCTTCTCCGGGCCCGGTTGGATAGAGCTCTGGCGTCTGCTACCTCTTTGCACCACCAGTAGACGCCCCTCTTCCGTCTACTGGAGGCGTCGGACGGCCTGGCGTGGTCCATGCATGCCGCCTCGATGCGGCTGGCAAGGCGGTCGGCCATCTCTTCCGTGCTCGCTGCTTCCCCTCCGTGGTTGTCTCCTGCCTCGCGGATGGCTGTGGTGAGCGCAGCTTGGTCCATTCCTTCCAAGTTCCATCTGCGCCTTGGAGTGGGTGGCTGGGATCGGGCCTGTGCTGTGTGACCTCGACCTACCCTGTACGAGATGTACAGGTGGTCGCTCAGGGTCTCCTCTCCCAGTACCCTCCAGTCTCTCACTCGTCTAGCCATTCCAGGGGATGCTAGGGTGACGTCTATGTGGGACACCGACTCTCTCCTGGAGAAGGTCGGTGCCCCGGTGTTGCATATCAGCAGGTCCAATGCTGTGGCCATCTCCAGCACCGCCTCTCCCCGTGCGTTGGTAGCGGGGGAGCCCCATGCCGTGGCCTTGGCGTTCAGGTCCCCGGAGATTATGTAGTCGCCCGTGGTGTTCCGCGCCGTCGTTTCTAGTGCTCGGATCCACTGTTGGGCCTCGTTCCTGCTGCAGTTTGGGGACAGGTAGACGGCTATCAATGTCCAGCCGCTAAATCTCGCCCAGGCTATTCCCCTCCCGGGGGAGCCGAAGGCGGTGATGTGCCAATGGAGGCTGCCAACCGCCTTGATGGCTACGTCCCCCATGGGCCCGTCGGACACCCAGGAGGGGTCCAGCCTGGCGTGGTTCGGTTCCGACACCACTAGTGCGTCGGCCCCCATCCTGTTTGCCTCCGCCAGCAGGAGCTGATGGGCAGCTCTGCCCCTGCCAACGTTGGCCTGGATGATGGTGGTGTGGGTCATTTTCGGTCCGTTGGCGCCAGTCCTCCGGCGCTGCGTTCTCTCGCCTCTTGTGCGCTCCTTTGCTTGGCTGGGCAGCGGAAGCTGCTTGCTGCATGTCCGTCGGCGTCGCACACGGCGCAGTGGGGGGCCCCAGTCTTGCAGCTCCTGGCTTGGTGCCCCTCCTTGCCGCACTTGAGGCAGAGGTTCCTCCTGTCTGGTCCCTTGCATGTGCTGGCTTGGTGTCCTTCAAGCCAGCACCTGGAGCATCCAGGGGGTGTATCCTGCCTTCTGGTTGGCTTGGCGAGCACCAAGCCCACCCTAAGGCTCTTCCCAGCCAGGATTTCCGCCCCCTTGGCCGTTGTGGTGACGGTTACTGCCTGGGTGGAGTTTCGGGAGGGTCGCAGGGGCCCTACCCTAAACGGCTCTTTTTGTAATGGCGGCAGTGCCGCCTCGATGGCCTCTGTCACCTCGGAGACCGTTGCGAGCACGTCCAGCCCCCGGATATGAATTGTAGATCCTGGGCGGCTGACCCGCGCTCTGGCCCCCTCGGCTTGGGCACTGATGGTGGTGCACAGGTCGTCCACCTTCCCTCCGTTGCCCTTCACCCTGATGCGGAGGAGTCCACTGTCCGATCTGTCTATTCGTGTGACGCTGTCGGCCATGTCGATGGTGCGGACCCTCCGCACCAGGTCGGCGTACGTCTCCCCCTCTGCCGGGGTGACCAGTATGGTCTCCTCCTTCGGCTTCCGGTCTGGGCTCTTAGGGGGTGGCTGTCGGTTTTCGTTGGGTGACTTCGGTTCTTTTGGTGGGGGCTCTTGCTTTATGGCGACCCTCAGGTTTGTGCCCGCGAGCCCCATCTCAAGCAGTTTTCTGGCCTCTGTGGTGGTGGCGCCACCAACGCAAGAGCTGAATGGGAGCTCTTGCGTTGGTGGCGCCGGAGGCAGAGATGGTTTGTGCCGCCTCCCTGGCACCGACGTAAATTGACTCCCTCACCCCTCCCTGCGACGTCGTGTCGCAGGCTATGAAAACGGTCGTCCAGACCTGCCGGCTGGGGGGGCCGCCTCCTCCGGACACCTCGATGGTCTTCCTTAGGACCGACACTTGGCCTCCCTCGGATGTTCTGCCGGCCAGGTCCGTAATCTTGCGGCCTGGCTTGGGGCCCGCGTTGATTGACCTGGCGTTTAAGTCCACAAGCCTGATGAGTGGGACGTCAGGGGATGGCTTGATGTCCTCCGGCCGGACGAGGTGGGTGGCGGTGTATGCCTCTTCCGGCCAGTCCTCGCTCATGGCGGTCTCGGCCTCTTGTAGGCTCTCCTGGGCTGCAATGGCCGCTCTGACTCTGGACGCCCTGTCGGCCGGGGTCTCGGCTTTTGATTTGTTCTCGTCAAGCTGCCGACGGATGTCCCGAAGCTCCGCTTTCATCGCCTCGATGGTATCGTCGGCCCGTCTTTTTTCCTCCCTGAGGTCGTTGAGTTGTTGCCTCAGGTCGGCGTCGCGGTCTGGGGATTCTGTCCGCTCGTCCTCGTCTGACGGGGGGCTATGGGTTCTGGGGCTGTAGCCTCCCCAGATTCTCCCATAGGCCTCCCTTAGCTGGCGGGCGTCCACCTTGACTTTACGCGGGGTGTTACGCGTTGAGCCGGCTGTGTCGGTGAGTCTCCGAACGAGGTCGCGGGTCGCGGCCAGTTCTTGCAGCATCGCCTCCGCGGGTGGTTTTGTTGACTTCCTGCGTTTTTGTGTCTTCTTTCTCCCAGCCTCTGGTGTGATCCAGATGTCTGGGGGGGACATCGCTTTGCGCTTCCCAGTCTCTTCTTCCAGAGCCTCCCGGTCCGCATGCTCCATGAGCCATTCCGCGATTGTTTGGTCTTCCGACGGGCGGCGACCGGCTTTTGTGCCCGCACCCTCGGGCGTTGCGGCGACGATGTCTGGGTCTTTTGTTGGGTTTCGGTGGTCGTTGGATGACGGTCGGGGGGCACCCACTCCGATGCCTTCTCCGACCGGCCCCTCTGGGCGGTAAGTTCCATTTCGAAAGTTGTGTCAGTCATGTTTATTTTTGTTATTTGTCCGTGTGGTCGCGCATTGTCGTCGTGGTGAATCGTGGTCAATCTGATCTGGCTGTCGGTTTTTTTTAGCGCAAGAGAAGATGCTTCGACCCCTAGCCCTCGAATGGCTCTAATAGCGTCGGGGTCGGAAGGTAGCCAAGAGAGGCTGAAGAGGTTGGCCAAGAGAGGCCCACAGTTCAAATGTGTGAGAGATTCTGTAGGCTCTGCACACCGCGCGATGAGTTGCGTTGTGCAGCAAAGTTGAAGGACAGTTGTTTGGACCCCTAGCGATGGCGTCGGGGTCGGAAGGAACCAGAGCGGTTGAAGGGGGTTGGCCAAGGGAGACCGATAGATCATAGGTGGTTGAGTCTAGTAGGGAGACCCATTGTCGCGAGAAGTTGCAATGGGTCCCGAACATCTTAGCAATGAGGCGACCTTCTAGTCCCAGCTATGTATGTCCTCATAGCTGGGCCGTTCCGGATGTCGCCTCACTGGGCCCCACACCGCGGCAAGGTGTGTTCTGTCCGTGGGGGCATATCTTACTACCTGAGCAAGTATATATGGAATTAGAGAAACTTTCTATTAAATCTAAATTACCAATCCCAGTTACTATTGAGAGTACCTATCACTATTATAAATTAATTAAACTTACTTCTTTTATTCAAAATTCCTATTGTAAATATGTATGAGTATTATTTATACCAAATATTTTCCTTACCAACACCACACCCAAATGATTTTAATCTATTTTCCTATATAGATCCAAATATACCCTATATTCTGATTTCAACCATGAGAACTTACTACTCAACATTAAATAATTTGGATAAATGTGTTGAATATCTGCCAAAACAATGGGTTTACAAAGAAATAACTTTAAGAAAACGAATAAAAAATAATGCGAAATTCAATTATTCATGAAAACAACTATTCCAAAGATTGTCAAACGAGAAACATATTAAAGGATTTAGAAATTTGGCACTTTTTTAAAATAATCAATGGTTTTATGCTCTATCAAGTTCATTTCAACTTACAACCTTGTGTCAAGAAGATAAAGACCCAACAGACATTATTCTAATCTAAGATTGGATTATTGCAATTGTGTAAAACATTTACAAAACACAAAAACTAGTTTAGGAAACTTTAATATTTCAAACTCCATTTTAATGCCAACAAATAATATTGAAATGAAAAAAAATAATTATTGCGGTGTAAAATTTAAAGGAAATATTACTGTTAATGAAATACATTTCACCCAATTAAATTAACAAATATTGATTTAAATCAATTGAAATATGCCCAGCATAAATTGAAAGAATTTGATGAACAATTACAACAATTAAATAAACCTTTTATAATCAAATAATCAGATTGCTTCCTAACATGTTTATCTGTATTAGCAGGAATGATAATAATAATTTTTGTTTATATTTTTGCAAAATGGTGTGAAATGCTGATATGGTTATATTGCTTTACGAAAGAACCTAGAATACCCATGACAACTAAAAGTTGCAATTCTTCAAATCTTTAACCAATGTCACACAAAACCTGTACAACAACCAGTTTTCTATGACGCTGAATTACAATACATCACTTACCCCAAGACTTCAACATAAACACCATCAATTCCAGAAGATCTACAATCTACAAGTTCAACACTACAAAGATCACAACGTCTCACATCTAAAGTACAACTTAGCCAGTGTTAGTGTAGTGAAACCCTATGGCCTTTGAAGTGAACGTTTCTAATCTATGTTTATTATGGTAATCATACTTATTATTAGATTTCTGTAATCTCTAAAGATGTTTTGTTTTTTTAATAAAAAATAGCAAAAATCTGCATTAACCCGGGAGGTGTTGCAACATCCAAAACAATAGGCTCATTGTGCCATTAAAATGCTGACTTTGCCCTTTTTTATAATAATGCTTACCTAGCATATTTTCTCTATAAATACGCTGTCCTAACGCCGCCAAGTTAGTTCATAGTCAGATGTCATTCGCGTTTCAATTCGCTTGTTGACGGGTTAATTGCTACCCAAATGTACCACGACTGTAACTGCTAGGCTATTCAATAAATATACCTAATAATTTATTTAAAGTTGTGCTATGTTGTCGTTATCCTTCTTTGGAGCGCGAACTTTCAACAAGCTGCGGAAGAGCTATAAACATGCCCTGGCGTCAGAAGCCGGTAGGTATTGCCAATATAAATAGGTAATGTTAACCACCATCGGTTGCTATGACTTTAATCCTGATAGTGATAGTAACCACCAGAACCCAGTTTGTGTTTGGACCTGGACCTTCTAACCCAGGTATCCAGCAATAACATAACACCAATAAATTATGAATTATGAATATAAATTGGTTGCAAAAAATATGTATGCTAAAGATTAATATCTCACTTACACAATAGAACTCGGGATACTGTCCATAGTCCATCGGGAAAAAACTACCCTCTATATGCATCCGCAACAAATTAATTTTTGTAAAAAAGTATGGCGTATTTCAATGCCTATTATTGAAATAGTCCTCGATAGCAGCTATTATAGAACGTATTAGTATAGAAAACCATAATGAAATAGGCTTCATTAATATTTATTCTGGTTCTAATGAGAATTTCAAGTATAATTAATATTTACAGAACTATTCTGTACTATCTAGATAAAATGTAACTTAAGAATTCTATTTATAAATTATTCGGCAAACGACTACCATATTTGTATGCGTCAGTTCTATATGTCTATAATAAAGTATATCTAAAACATATGAACTATTTCATATACACAAATATAATCCTTTATGTGGCATCTCGCTCTCTTTATCACCATCTACCACCAGCACCACAACATATTATAAGCATCAATATCACAACTAATCTTTTTTATTATCTGCTATAAGATTTAACATAACACAACAATTACTTAAAGAAAGACAACGGGGTCCATTGCATTGGATTATCGGTCGCTATGGGGGTGGTAGAACAATGAAAAAGGTCCCATATGAAAGCGTCATCCTTCTAGATGTCGGATAAAAATGGGTCTGGCAATTTGGAGCTGAAGGGAAAATCGTGAAAAGCCGGGAAAGCACGAAACATGAAATTCATCGCATAGAAAAAATTCCACTGTCAGTTTGTGCGCTCTAAAAAGCTAAAGAAAAATTGAAAAAAGAAAATGATTACAAAATTTCAACCAGTGGGCGTGTACTCTCGCAAAAATGAAAAATAAAAAATGAAGTTTCTCCGAAAAAATCGAGTTTATACTCATCCCAAACGGACGAATAAAGTTTAAATTATAATTACCCTAAGTAAAATATCTAGGATTAATCATGGATACAAAACTGAACTGGAATAAGCATATAACATGCTGGAAAAAGCCTGCATCTCATTTTGGCAATGCCGCAGGGCGGTTGGTAAAACATGGGGCCTGTCTCCCAAGATCACCCAATAAATATATACCGCGATCATAAGACCAACTATCGCATATGGTGCTATAGTCTGGTGATCGAAAAACAAACAAGTCACAACAATCTCAAAGCTATCACACATCCAGAGGATGGCGTGTCCTGCCATCACCGGCGCTGTGAGAACAACACCCACAGCAGCTCTTGAAGCACTGTTATGTCTACAACCACTCGACCTTCTTATAAGGGAGACTGCAGTAAAAACAGCATTAAGGCTATCTTCACTCAGCCTGTGGCATGATACAGGTAGAATTATTGGACACAGGAGCATACTGAGAGAAGCTATCAAACTAGACCCCCTCATAGAAGGTAACTGCGACAGAATTCTACCCAAATACAGTTTCGTCAAACATTTTCAGACCATCATTACAATGGATGGTATCCCAAAAGGCGCCAACATAACCATGTATAATTATGGATCCAAAACTAAGACGAGAGCTGGCTATGGAATATTCTCACCAGAACTCGATCTCAACATAAGTGCACCACTTGGAAGACTCACTTCAGTCATCCAAGCTGAATTAACAGGAATACTAAAGTGTGTTCAAATTTTAGCTGAACGGAATATTAAGGATAAACATATCCAAATACTCACCGACAGCAAAGCAGCTTTAAACGCACTATATGCCAACACATTTGTGTCCAAAGAGCTATTCATGTCTACACAGCCTAGAGGAGCTAGCGAAGAATAACAAACTAGAACTCTGCTGGATCAAAAGACATAGTGGCACCGAGGGGAAAGAAATAACAGATGCGCTTGCCAGAAAGGAATCCTCACATCCACTAACAACCCAAGAGGATGAAATACTTTCTGCAGGTACTCTGAAAAAATAATAGAGCATAGGACACATGCTCTTCACAAGGTAAGATGGCGAGAAACGCCGGGCTGTAAGTAATCAAAGGTGGCAATTAGGCAACCCTGTAAAATTGCAGCCACCGCCCACCTTAACTTATCTAGAACTAATCTGAAATTACTGACGAACATCCTAACTGGCCACTGCCGGCTAAACAAACACCTACACACGATGGGTCTGGTAGACAGCCCGTTATGTAGAGGGTGCAATGAAGAACTAGAAACAGCAGAGCATGTAATGTGCCTCCGCCCACTCTAGTAAACACTAGGCATCTAATATTAGGGTAGTGCTGGCCTAGTATGACCAGCATTAGCAACTCCTCACCCGCCAGGGTTTTGCAGCTCGTACGCAAAATTGACTGGTGGGACGAGTGAGTGGCCTTAATGAAGGTTTCACAATGGGCCCATTTTGAAGCCGAAGTGTCTGTAGCTATGCTGCCCTCCAGCCAACTATCCATAACTATCCATAATTACCCTAAATTTACCGACAAAGTTAATAAAAGCACTAATGCAAAATGTCAACAAAAAAATCGGTCAGCGTCACAAAACTATAGTTCATTGCGTCAAAGCAGGGGTCGTCCGAAAAGTGACCTTGAAACTAATGCCATTTGATTTAAAATATATTCTAATTTATCAAAGAAAATACCATAACAATATTGTTATAAAAAGTGTACCGTTGTGCTGGTAAAGCCGAAGAAGTAAAGAAAAATAATATAAAAATCTACTTCTGCATGTTTGTAGACAATTTGAATCAAATCAAAAACCTGAATAAATCTTTACCTTAAAGCAAACGTGAAACCCTATTATAATGATGATTGCCGCAAGCATATTTTTTGTTGCACGATTACATTACTTCATAAGCAAGTTGTTTTCCCATTGCAGATTTTGTTCAACAATTATTCCTTCGTGGCATTAAGGTAATAATAACAATATCAATTTCTTAAGTTAGTCAAAACACAAGTGAATTTTATATTAGCTGGGATTTGGTTTTCTTCACACAGGATATTTTACAAGCAGTTTTTCTCTGTTTGTTAAACAATCAGTGTTACGATATATTGTCACACTCTGGGTTATAGCGTAGGTAAAAAGAAGTTGATATGTATTACGAAGAATTAAGAATTATGTTTGATGTCTTGATCTATCTATCCATTCGTCAAAGTAAAATACACTTATAAATTCGGTTGCATAATATATTGCCTCTAGTTTAGTATTATAACATTAACTTTGTGAGTAAATCTACGGATCCCCAAATTCAGGAAAAGTATACTGAAGCAGTTCTGATCAAAGAATGATGATCATTGAAAAGGATGTTTTATCATGTGAACATGCTGGAGAAGCGAAGTTAATTTTTTAGTAGTAATTTTTTTGTCATTTTATATAAAAAATTGACTAGTGTGATCAAGTTACTTTTCAAAATGTATTTTCGATAGAAATGGGTCATCAGCCTCCTTCATCATCAACTTCTCATGGAACATCAAATAATACGATAAGGAAGAAAAGCTATGAAACGCATATATCATAGTAATATCATTATTGATGGAGTACATACTTTTTTATTAATCATGGTGTTTAATATATCATCGCCCACTTTATTAGATAAGTTGATGAAGCAACCATCAATTTCAACGGTTCTACTCCGCTATTATGAAAGATTGAATGAATAATATGCACCAGATTCAATAAAGGACATAAGAATTGTTTCTTTCAAATTCTGTATATCTCGTTTTAAGACTAAATGATCGAAATTTCTTTATAAATATTTTTCCGTTCAACTTATATATTTTTACATTATTCCAAGATTATGTCGAAATTTATTTATTGTTATTTACGGCAGGTAAATGTTTTATTCGACATTTTTCTTGTTTGTGTATTTAAATAAAGAAATGTACAATTTATAATTCTTTATTGCAGCAATTGCAATGGGCCACTTGTCTATGATTGGTTAAATAAGCGGGAACAGTACTCGCACATTGTTTTATTAAAAGAAATTCTCATGACGGATGTTACATAGTAAAAGTTGTTAATAATGTTAAAACCTTTCTTGGCGAGGCAAGAAACAGCCATTAGAAATTGTATTTCTGCTGATGAAAGATTAGCAGTTACTTTAAGATAACTCGCTACGAGAAGGTACTTTGAGTACTGGTACCAGCATTAGGCAAGCTGTGGGTGAAACATTACTGCTTCAATATACATTTTTTAGGGTCTTTTAATTCCTCATTATCATCACATACTTCTTCATAGTATGTTTCTGACAAAAAGGGTGTCTCATCATCCATTATTGTAGAAATAAGTAATAATATATGAGTACGCAAAACACACTGTCACAGAACTGTCGGTGAGATATTGAAATACTGACGCTTAGATTACAAAGTATCCGGATTTCGTCAGTATTTTGTTCAATCCATCTATACTGCACCTTACACGATCAGTAATACTGTCAATATTTTAAAATACTGACAGTATTATTGACCGTGCAAGCTGGCTGTATCATCAGAAACTTCTTCATAGTATGTTTCTGACAAAAAGGGTGTCGTTATTGACCGTGTAAGGTGGCTTTGAGAGACCATTTGAGAATTTAGCGGATTTAGAAAACAAAATTAGATATAGTGTAGGATATATAAACAATAATCCGAATATCATTGAAAACGTTATTAGAGATTTTGATAGACGAACAAATTATTGTATTGAAATTTAAAATAAAAAATCAAAACAATGTAATTAATAAAATAAATCACTCGATGGGCATCATATCGAGTGATTTATTTTATTAATTACATTGTTTTGATTATTATTATTATTATATACTTATCCTTAAGTATTTAATTTTTTTTTCATATGTTATTTGTTTTGTGTTTTTAATTAGTTTTGGATGAAGCAAACTTCTATGAAAAATAATATTTCGTGAGAAATCACGAATAAAAAACAATATATATATATATATATATATATATATATATATATATACACTTATGCTGTGTTAGAGAGCCCAATTGATTTTTACATTTCATTCTGTTCGGCCGCGTTGATGTGTAATTAATTGGAATGTGAAATTTTCTAGTTGTTATTTTAATTTCAGGAAGGTATTAATCACCAATATTATATTATAAGACACATTATTACCATTCAGGCACCTGAATGACTACTTATCAACAGAGTTAAAAATTATTAAAAATTTAATATAAAGTTAACGCTCAAAAATTTTACTCTGCGGTGGGATTCGAACCCACATCTTCGGCTAATCAACTGTGCCGTAATTACGGGATATAACGAACATCTCTCACGGTAACCAATATACCCTCCGCTAAGGTAAATTATCCATTTCCTCGTAGAAGAAGGTATTAAGCATTTGCAGATATTAAGTTTGATTCCCAGTTCCCTCAAAAAAGAATGGCCCAATTATGCCACGGTAGGTAAAAGCGCACCAAACGTTAGTTTTAACGTAGTATTGGCTATTCGTGGTTTCTCTGAATCCCGAATTTGTCAAGTTCCAGTGTCGTTTCATCAAACATATGATATGGTACCGATGAAACGGATTCTGAATATTTTCAAAATACGGGATCCAACCCATAGACAAAAGTAAAGACGTTTTGCGTCATCACCTTCTTCTAACGTGTGAATTCTTACTGGTTTGTATGGATGATATTAATGAGTTTTACGGATTCTATAGATATGAGTCTTACTGATTCCAGTCTCCCCTAATCGGTTTTTTAGCGATAATCTTGGCCTATCTTACACAGAGTTCAGGGCGAGGACTGCTGCTGCATCATCTTCTTCAAGAATGCGTTTTGTCTTTTTCATATCCCTCACAGAACCGAAGATAGGAACTTTTTTATTAGTTCCGTAGCTCCATGGAGTGAAATGTGAGCTTCTGGAAATTTTTCATTGAAACAGTCGGCGTTCATGACGACATACTTGATGCTCGCCTCGTGTGTCCCGTAGCACTGAATTAGATAAATTATCTGTAACAGTGTTGACATTCCAGCGGAACAATGTTTCATATGAAAACGTCTGTTTAAAAACGTCTAACCTGTTACAACATTCCTAAGCTATCATAGTTTTGTGACAGAGTGATGAACTTAAATACGGGGTCCATTGCATTGGTTTAGCGATCGCTAGCCTGCCCTGGGAAGCCTATAATTAAAAATGTTTTTTGAGTACTTTATTTTCATCTGAATATGGTTTCATTATATGATTATTTAATGAAAATGGCTGATCAGCAACCAAATCTAATTTAATTTGGGAGACTTGCAAGTAATCTGGTGCTGGTATATTGAATTGTACAGTTAATAATGCTTCATCAAATTTGATTTCTTTTAAAATTGTACTGTCATGTCTTAGCCATATGCTCCAATATCAATTAGAGTGAATTTGTAAAAAAAAAACATAAACTCCTAGCAAAACAATGCCAAACAGTTTCTTATAATTAAAATATTGGGTCCCACTATGTTTTCGTGCCTTATTAATATGCATCCATCCATACTGCCAATGCAATTTGCCATATTTCATCTATAGAAATAGTCCTGATTTATGCTTTTGCAGTGCGCCTTTGATGGAGGTCATTTTATTGCCACAAGCAATTCCCATAATTCTCAATATCACATGTTTCCTATATCACACAATGAACAGTGGTCTTTCTGATATGATAACTCCAAGCAATTTCTCGCATGGAACATCCTGCTGCCAGATAGATGCAATACAAGATAAACATTATTTTATAAAGAGTGTCCCAAAATTAACGCAAGATTTGAATTAAATATACAACACAGTTTTTAGTCTTTAGATTGTAATTTTTTGTATTGAATCATAAAGTACATAGGATGAAGTTATTTAGGGAATAACACATCGGGGAAATGGCCTCCTCGTCGAATCTATGATTGAACATCAACAAGTGGATACTGAATTTTGGAAGTTATAAAACATGGAGAAAAGTCAACATTAGCAATTCGAATTTATTCACGAAACCAATACCTTGCTTATATAGTGCTGTATTCGGAAAGTAATAAAAGGAAATTGTTAACACTGTGAATATCAGAAAACTATCCTATTTCGGCCACGTAATGAGAAATTTGCCAAGGCCTGTAGCTTTTCCGTCATTATTTGAAACAATCTTCACATCTTTCGCGCCATCTAGGCTATGTTTCCAATCAAACGCCATTAGCTTCACTGTCAGTCCCCTTCTACGACGACCCCAATTTTGACGGGACGAGAGATAGTTTTGGCATTACATACAGGTTTTAAGCACTTTTATAATTTACCACCTGACGGGATTGTCTTTTGTTTCGCGGGAAAATTGTACTAAGATTTTTGGTTTGGTTCAAAATTGTCTATACAACACGCTGAAGTTGATTTGTATTAGTCAATTTATATTTTATTTTTCTTCACTTTTTCTACGTTATCACCACAACGGAAAACTTTTCATTTTAATACATTTGTGGCGTTTTCTTTAGAATAAATGACCTACAAAATGAGTCCAAACACAACTATCATAAATGAAATACTGTCCTGTAGCTTTTCCGGTTCAATTTGAATCAATCTCGATATTTTCCCGCCATCTAGACTATAGAGTGTGTCCTTGGAGTGGAATACATTCCATAAAACCTTTATGCATGATTTTTGCGAAACAAAATGCTCGGTCTCGTCTATTTTTAATTTTAAATTTTTGATGAAAGGGTCAACTTTTTTTTCATCGACATTTGTTTGACACCGTACTTTTTTATTACGGATTCTGAAAGGGATAATTTTTTTTAAATAGGTATTGTGGAATTGGCAACTTCAAATTAAAAATCAATGTGACCGAGTATTTTTTGCAAACATTATGAATAAAGGTTGTATCGAGATTGTTTCAAATTGAACCGGAAAAGCTACAGAACAGTATTTCATTTATGATAGTTGTGTTTGGACTCATTTATAGATCATTTATTCTAAAGAAAAAGTCTCAAAAAACTGATACGAAAAATTTTCCGTTGTGGCGATTACGTCGAAAAAGTGAATTTTGAACCAAATCAAAAATCTTAGTACAATTTTCCCCTGAAACAAAAGACAACCCTATTAGATGATAAATTATAAAAGTGCTAAAAACCGGTATGTAACGCCAAAACTATCTCCCGTCCCGTCAAAATTGGGGTCGTCGCAGAAGGGGTCTGGCACTAAAACTTATGTCGTTTGATTGGAAATATAGCCTAGATGGCGGGAAAGATGTGAAGATTGTTGCAAATAGTGAAGGAAAAGCTACAGGCCTTGGAAAGATTCTCATTACATGGCCGAAATAGAATAATTTTCTGATATTCGTGAAAGAAATCGAATTGCTATTTTAGATTTTTCTCCACTAATCCATTCAACGAGGAGGCTATTTGCCCGGTGTTATTCTGTAAATAACCCTATCCTATGTACTTTATGATTCAATAAAAAATTAAAATCTAAATACTAAAAACTGTGTTGTATATTTAATTCAAATTTTGCGTTAATTTTGGGACACTCTTTATAAAATAATGTTTATGTTGTATTATATCTATGTGGCAGAAGGATGTTCCATGCAAGAAATTGCTTGGAGTTATCATGTGAGAAAGACCACTGTTCATTGTGTTTTAGAGGAAACATGTCATATTGGGAATTATAGGAATTGCTTGTGAACATGGCAGTACAATGACCTCCATTAGAGGTGGGTGGATGCATATTAATAAGGTACGAACATATACTAGGACCCAATATTTTAATTATAAGAAACTGTTTGGCATTGTTTTGCTAGAAGTTTATGTTTTTCCCAAATTCAGACTAATTGATATTGGAGCATATGGCTAACTCATGACAGTTCAGTTTTAAAAGAAAGCCAATTTGGTGAAGCATTATTAAATGGACAATTAAATATACCAGCACCAGATTCCTTGCCTGGCTTTAAAAGTAAATTAGAACATTATTTGGTTGCTGATCAGCAATTATCATTAAATAAGCATATAATGAAACCATATCCAGGTGAAAATAAAGTACTAAAAAAACATTTTTAATTATAGGCTTCCCGGGGTAAGAAGAAATATTGAAAACACATTTGGTATATTGGTGCCAGAATTTTGCGACAGCCTATAGTTGTGTGGCGAAGCAATGAGGAGCCAGGAGGGAATTATGTACAAGAATAGTAGCCAACTATTTATTTCCAAAACCAATTGTAAAAGTCGCACCAAAAGTACATACAATTCTTGTAAAGAATAGTAAAGTGCAAGTTCTTAATAATCGTAATCTGACTCCAAGGTAAGAACCTGAAATGTACAGAGCGTGCTACAGTGGCTGCCGCAGGCTGCAAAAAGGGTGGACCGCTTACCTGAATGGCAGGCACACACTTCAAAGTTAATTAAGGGGATATCAAGACAATGGCACCGGAGGAGTTCCGGCAACCTTGACCCTGAACGCGAAGGCCGGCGCACCGCGGCACAGGCAACCCACTCTACAGTTCCGGCTCAGTTATGTAAATATGTCAAAATTCCACATTTCAGACCAGCTGCTCGTCTGTCCTGGCAGTCCTGTCAACAGGGCCAGTTTATCTGCGTATCCCACCAGTTTCGCTCGATATGGAAAGGGATAATTGTTCGATTATTGGTGGAATAATGTAACACGTGCTCTTTCTAGAGTTATCAGCTTGAGACTAGCGCACAGAGCATTATAAGAGAGTGTTCAAGTCCATGTTAAAAGTTGGCAACACTTTGCAGCACCGCTCGCAACGACCCGGCGGCGTAACAGCAAATTAATGACGAATATGAGGTTGCCTATGGTTATATTTGTGATAATATTGCATTTAAATTAAAACTATCTGTAAATAATGAATTATGGAGGAAAATACAAATAAACAAATTTAAGGTTGGAAAATATTTATTAATATATAGGTGTGAAGAGTTCATACATTACTGCTGAAAACACATACATATATATCTGTTAACTTAACTTCATTAGCATTTAAATACAAAAAACAAAAAACACATACATATAAATATATTTGTTTGCAACTTCACTTCATTAGCATTTAAATACATATAATATTTAAAATACAATGAATTTGCAGGAATAATATACTCTATATCAGGAAACCTAATAAAAGAGATTTTCAAAATAAAATTTAATTCTATATCACAGAAATAAAAACTAATTAATATAAATAATAATAAATAATACATAATTCTAAATCACAGAAAAAATCACAGAATGATAATTATAAATAAATAATAAATAAATTCTAAATGAAAATTATATAAAAAAAGAAGAAATATTACACCTGTTGTACTAAAGTCTTTAAGGTCCTTTAAATATGAAAAAGTTGATAAATTTTGCCTACAAATTGCTAACTTCTTCTGAAGTTTACAAACTTGAGATTGGAAGTTTCTGCACTTATGTTGCTGCCTAGATAATTTATATTTGCCATTAGTGGCTAGAAATTTAGGCTTGACTATGGATTTCACATAAAGGACCTTAGAAATTTGTAAACTATAATTATGATCTGACTCAATACTAGAAAGTCTTATTCTCTTACATGGTATGGCAGGGCTATCTGAATCTGATTGAATAAATGTTGTAGAAGACTGAACTATATTATTATTTCCCTCAAAATGTCCATGTAATACTAAATTTTGAGTAGCAGCATTGTCCAAATATCCTGTATTAAATAAAGTAGGAGTGGATAGAAAGCGTAGACGTGTTTTCAAAGTATTAGTGAATGAATTATCATCAAAGTGGCATACACAAATAAAAAAGTTACCATGTGCTTGAACATTACTATTTAAAGCTGACTTGATAGAATGTAGCCATCTCTTTCTCCGTTCCACATGTCCACTTCTAAAAAACGTTGGCGGATTACATCTAACTCCAGCAATGTAATTAAATGTATTCCTACAATTGGGCACTATACACATATATTTTCTACCTGAAGCCATTACGTCTATTGTTGATTAAACAAGATATAACAAATAAATAAACATTTATGATTATTCACACCAAACTTTTACATATTTAGAATTTTGAATAAACACGAGCACGTGCACGCGTGAAGCTAAAACAAACAATATAACCTAAAATTATATTAGCTGTAAGGTGGGTCATCTAAATTATGTTTAGTTCCCTGTTACGCCGCAGATGGCGGTGCGGCCAAATCCCAAATACTTTGAACCCCCCCTGGACTAGCGTCTAGCGCAGGGCCATGGAAGTGAAGCCTTTATTTACGGTGCCCTACAACAGATGGCGCTAGTGTATTAAGATTTTATTAATTTTTATAGGGTTTTCCAGGTTAAAATGTGTTAGTTCTTTGGTTGGCGCTATCATCTTTGACACATTTGGACACATTTCATTTTTGGTTATGCGAAAGCATGCACAACCGTACGAAAGTTCTGAACGTATTTTTAATACGATTGTCTTCCTAGTGTCGTATCAGTGTTTATTGAATATGTGTGTTATTAATATTTTAAAACTTGTTTTAGTTTGCTGTATAGTGTGTAGTTTCTGAGAAGTGCCTTTTTGTTTTTAAAGTAATTATGAAATTTAGAAAGATTATTCGTAATTCTGTATATAATGTTAGTATATATATTAGAGATGGGCTACAGAAGGTGTATTGTTGAAGCTTGCAATAATACCTCACAACACTACTTGTGTAACCTACCTCCTAAGAACAGCCTGCAGTATTTACAATGGGTTGCAGTAATTGGAAATTCAGGCAAAATTACTGCTAACTCTCGCTGTCCATTTTGAAGGGATTATTAAACACAGGACTTCTGAATTGATACCTACCTTATTTTTGCCAGGTAGAGTATATCGATGATTGTAACCAAGTATTATTGTTGTTGCTATTGATACATATGATAATTATGATGATTATACCAACTAGCTGTGGCTGCTCAACCATATGCAAATCTAGCAATAGAATTGGATTGTGAACCCTGTGACACACAGCTTGTGTCTTCTACAAGCTGTGATACAGGAGTATCAATCGGTGATTCTGTATCATACAAGCTGCCTTCTCATTCAAAATAGTAAGTGTATAAACAATAAAATCAAATATCATTCTAATACTGTTTCTTTAGGGTAGAATCTAATCAATTTTCAAGGATAACACTTCATGATCATCTATACTACAGCGTTTGCCCACAACTATATTAGCTTACAATTCTTACTATAATAAAATAAACATGCTTTGTAATGTACTGTAATGTTATTTTTTCCTGTTACATCTTGTGTTTTCTTTTATTATTGTCCCAAATATAAATATATATTTAAAAGGAACTGCATTGGAATTTGAAAAACTGTTTACTAAATATTTGAATGTTTTAAAATGTTTTTTGTTGTACATTTTAATGGGAAACAAGAACTTAATGTATTTAAATAATTTAAATACATATCATTGAATGCTTTACAAAAACACGTAATATAAAACATTAAGATATTTAATGAAACAGTACTCAAATTTCAACTGCAGTTTCAAAATACTCTTGTTATTGAATTTTCAATGGAATGTGGTTCGCGTCTCAGCTTATTAGCTCAGACGCAAACCATATGTTTCAGGTGCCCTTCGTAAGATGGCACCAGAGCCTAATTATTTGACATTCCCATCTATAGTTGTCTATGGTCTAGCGTCTTTATTCAGATATATATACAATATGGTGTAAAACATAGTTAGTAGATGGCGCTACATACATAATGTTGATATTAATTCAACAATAATACTGTCACGTGGTGATATTTCTATAATCAAGTTAAATTATATTTTCCAAAATAACTAACTCCGATCTACGCGGAAATTGATGAGTCTTATTTCGTTGAATACAACTGACGTCAGGAGTTCTTATAGGTGGCACGTTCCCTGTTTCCATTCGGAAGCGGCGTTACCGCATCCGAAGGCACGCACGCGTGTTCTAAAAGCGCCATACTGCACAAGAAAAACGTCAGAACTTCCAGAGTATAAATACTGAGACCAAGCCCTAAATCAGTAGTCAGCCGAGAGTCTGCAGTTAACATAAGCCCAATAGCCACCCACAACCTAGCTCAAGCCATTCTCAACTGTCACATGTAAAGTACAGTAATCTTTCGTAAGATGTACTATACCTTTGGTAACGATAAACTATATTATTTGCAATAAGTGTCGTATCATAATTGTAATAAACATGGAACTTGTATGTAGACGTGGTGGACTTAATAAGTAAGTACCTTGTATTTCTAACTAACATCCCGGTGTGTATGTCTCGTCACCACTCGTAGGCAAAGTGATCTCTTACCGCTACCCCAATAGTTATTGGGTAATGCAGTAACAAGCATAAATTATATAATTTCTAATCTAGAATCATACAGAAAACCCCGTAGTCGTGACAATATATACATACAAGTTTGCGCTCCTCCAGATAGCATTGGATGAGTCTTACAAGATTTCCAGCGTTTCCCATCTATGTGCACCATATCACAATTAGCAGGAATGAAGCTGCCATAAAACGTTTCTGACACCGAGTGTATACATTTGCCGGGTACTCCTTTGCTCGCGCGAGCTCTCCCATGTCAGCCACCAGATTTTCAGGTCTTTCCCATCCTCTCCTAACCATTCATTCAAATGTCTATAATCTTCAACTCACTCTGCTTTCACTATCACACATTCTTTGCTAAAGTGCCACCACGTGTCACTCCCCTTACTCCACAACGCACATGCAGTGTACCCCAGCCCCATCCACAATTTTCTTCCTCTCTCTTCTCAACCAAACCTTGCTCTTGCCATGCACACTTTGTCCTTCCTGCTTCGCTCTCCCTTGGCTAAATATCACTGGAGTTTCCCATGCGCTTGCCACTGTACGTAGCTTGTATGAGCTCTCAGCCATTCTCAACTGCCCCTCTTGCCACTCAGTATCCCGCTATCTTTCCCTTCCTATGCTTCCCCTTTCTCTACCCACACCTCATATATACCCACTTTTTCATACATCCTTCCTCTATCCTTTCTCCATTCACTCCCCCCCCCCCTACTCTTACACCTCATCCTCCCGCAACAGTCTTTCCTCATCCAAATTTTGCTATCTTTCTTAAAACTTCACAACCCTCACACATGACACCCACCACATACTCATAGATTTCGTTTCATGCAACAGTACTGCCCTCGGTGTCGACCTGTAGAGACCTAGCAGACTCTTCAGGACCCAACCTTGCTAACTTTCTATTACATACTACTCACGCAATCCATACAACAGTATACGTTTTACCGCCCCATAAACGAACCCATTTTCTTCTCGCAATTCCCCAAGACATTCTCGCTTCTGCCTGCATACACTGCACATGCTTCCTAAACCCTCCTCCACAGTCAAACCGAAAGCTCAAATATTTAAAACAATTCACTCTCTCATCATTCTTCCCATCCATTTTAACTCATCTACTCTACCACTCCTACCCCATCCATTAGGTATTTTTTATTTTCACCACTAGCCCGTTTACCTTCCCATTCTTTCCAACATCTCTTATACCCATACACTGAACCAGTTTCCCTCTAGCAAATAAGTCATACGTTACACATCTTACACTCCTCGTCACACCAACTCTCCATCTGGTCCTGACTCATCTTCCTCACCAACGCAGCCACCATCACTCGCCAACTGCAGCATCGAATGTACCTCCAACTTCACGCTCTTTACCCTTTTCTCATACACAGCTATTTCTGGCAAACCTTTCCACGATCTCACGACCACCTCCACCGGTACATGATCTGAATCCCCCCGCCCCGCAAAATATCTATATATTCCACCTGTACTATATAGAAACTGACAAAACATATAATGGTACAAATGGTAGTTGTTTGGTATGACATTTAGGGCCATTTCACATCATTGGAAGTGGCAGGGGATTACTACTAATCACTCCAGAGAAACTGCTGGTTATTACATAGTTACATCAAACTTGTGTTGTCAACAATTGTTCAAACTAGCAAACAAATGTCCTGTACTCATTTTGGACGGCGCAGTTCTATTTGTTATAAACTATAGGCAGTCACGGGACATAAAATTCTATGCGAGATGGAAACCTCTATAAACGGGGAAAGAGACTCTAATGACAATTGAAAATTATAAACAATACGCCGATGCATATAGAAACTGACAAAACATATAATGGTACAACTGGTAGTTGTTTGGTATTACATTTAGGGCCATTCTAGATCATTGGAAGTGGCAGGGCATTACTACTAATCACTCGAGGGAAACTGCTGGTTATTAAATAGTTACATCAAACTTGTGTTGTCAACAATTGTTCAAACTAGCAAACAAATGTCCTGTACTCATTTTAGACGTCGCAGTTCTATTTGTTATAAACTATAGGCAGTCAAGGACCATAGAATTCTATGCGAGATGGAAACCTCTATAAACGGGGAAAGAGACTATAAAGACAATTGAAAATTATAAACAATACGCCGATGCATATAGAAACTGACAAAACATATAATGGTACAACTGGTAGTTGTTTGGTATGACATTTATAGCCATTTCAAATCATTGGAAGTGGCAGGGGATTACTATTAATCACTCCAGATAAACTGCTGGTTATTACATAGTTACATCAAACGTGCGTTGTCAACAATTGTTCAAACTAGCAAACAAATGTCCTGTACTCATTTTGGACGCAGCAGTTCTATTTGTTATAGACTTTAGGCGGTCAACGTCAATAAAATACTATGCGAGATGGAAACCTCTTAAAATGGGGAAAGAGACTCTAATGACAATTGAAAGATATAAACAATACGCCAATGCATATAGAAACTGACAAAACATAAAATGGTACAACTGGTAGTTGTTTGGTATGACATTTAGGGCCATTTCACATCATTTCAAGTGGTAGGGGATTATTTCGAATCACTCCAGGGAAACTACTGGTTATTACATAGCTACATCAAACTTGTATTTTCAACAATTGTTCAAACTAGCAAACAAATGTCCTGTACTCATTTTGGACGGAGCAGATCTATTTGTTATAGACTTTAGGCGGTCAAGGTCTATAAAATACTATGCGAGATGGAAACCTCTTAAAATGGGGAAAGAGACTCTAATGACAATTGAAAGATATAAACAATACGCCAATGCATATAGAAACTGACAAAACATAAAATGGTAAACTGGTAGTTGTTTGGTATGACATTTAGGGCCATTTCACAGCATTGCAAGTGGTAGGGGATTATTTCGAATCACTCCAGGGAAACTACTGGTTATTACATAGCTACATCAAACTTATCTTGTCAACAATTGTTCAAACTAGCAAACAAATGTCCTGTACTCATTTTCGACGGCGCATTTCTATTTGTTATAAACTATCGGCAGTCAAGGGCCATAAAATTCTATGCGAGATGGAAACCTCTAAAAACGGGGAAAGAGACTCTAATGACAATTGAAAATTATAAACAATACGCCGATGCATATAGAAACTGACAAAACATATAATGGTACAACTGGTAGTTGTTTGGTATGACATTTAAGGCCATTTCACATCATTGGAAGTGGCAGGGGATTACTACGAATCACTCCAGGGAAACTACTGGTTATTACATAGCTACATCAAACTTGTGTTGTCAACAATTGTTCAAACTAGCAAACAAATGTCCTGTACTTATTTTGGGCGGAGCAGTTCTATTTGTTATAGACTTTAGGCGGTCAAGGTCCATAAAATACTATGCGAGATGTAAACCTCTTAAAATGGGGAAAGAGACTCTAATGACAATTGAAAATTTTAAACAAGACGCCGATAGATATAGAAACTGACAAAACATATAATGGTACAACTGGTAGTGGTTTGGTATGACATTTAGAGCCATTTCACATCATTGGAAGTGGCAGGGGATTACTACGAATCACTCCAGGGAAACTACTGGTTATTACATAGTTACATCAAACTTGTGTTGTCAACAATTGTTCAAACTAGCAATCAAATGCCCTGTAATAATATTGGACGGTGCAGTTCTATTTGTTATAAACTATAGGCGGTCGAGGGCCAAAAAACGCTATGCGAGGTCATAACCACTATAAACGGGGAAACATACTCTAATGATAATTGAAAATTATAAGCACTAGGCCGTTGCATATAGAAACTGACAAAACATATAATGGTACAACTGGTAGTTGTGTGATATGACATTTAAGGCCTCTTTGCCATATTGGAAGTGGCAGCGGACTACTAGGAATCTCTCGAGGGAAACTGCTGCTTATTACATAGCTACAATAAACTTGTATTGTCAACAATTGTTCAAACTAGCAAACAGTTGCCCTGTATTCAGTTTGGACGACGCAGTTCAATTTGTTATAGACTATAGGCGGTCAAGGGCCATCAAATGCTATGCGAGATCGAAACCTCTAAAAACGGGGAAACCGACCTAATGACAATTGAAGATTATAAGCAATAATCCGTTGCATATAGAAACTCACAAAACATATAATGGTACAACTGTTAGTTGTTTGATATGGCATTTAAGGTCACTTCGCTCCATTGGAAGTGGCAGCTTATTACTAGGAATTACTCGAGGGAAACTGCTAGTCATTACATAGCTACAGCATACTTGTATTATGAAGAATTGTTCAAGCTAGCAAACAAATGTCCTGGCTTTATTTTGGAAGGCGCAGTTCTATTTGTTATAGACTATAGGCGGCCAAGGGCCATAAAACGCTATGCAAGATCGTAACCCTTAGAAACGGGGAAACAGACTCTAGTATCAATTGAAAATTAGAAACAATAAGCTGTTGCAAATAGAAACTGACAAACCATATAATGTTACAACTGGTAGTTGATTGCTATGACATTTAAGGCCACTTCGTCCGATTGAAAGTGGCAGGGAATTAATAGGAATCTCTCGGTGGAAACTGCCGGTTATTAAATAGTTACAGAAATATTGTGTTATTAACAGTTGTTGCAACTAGTGCGAACACTATGGGAAATAGTAACCACCTGAAACGGAGAAGAAGATTCTAATATCAATTGAAATTTATAAACACTTCGCCCGATTGGAGGTGGCAGGGGATTACTAGGAATTATTCGGTGGAAACTGCTGGTTATTAAATAGCTACAGCAACATTGAGTTCTCATGAATTATTTCAACTAGCAAACAAATGACATGTCTACATATAGGGCGACGCTGCTTTATTTGTTATTGGCTGCAGGCGGTGAAGTACGATATAAGGCAATGTAAAATCGTAACCACTGAAAGCAAGGTGAAAGATTTTAACAACAATTGAAGATTATAAACAATCGAACGTTGTAATTGGAAACTGTCAAACTGTCGGGGATGCGATTCCTGACACCGCCCTATATATTCGCTTAACCTACGACAGTGAAAAGAATCCGCAAAATACGCACAATTCAGGATGTTCATTCGAAAAAGGATGGAAATTTGGTTTACTATTCTTTAAAAACACTAATAAATTAAAGTTTTGACAGTTAAACTAATACGTTCGGAACAAAATGGACCCCTGATAGTAACACTACAGGCGGTTAAGGGATTGTTTATTGATTTGTTTCTTTCATTTAAATATAATAACACTAGTGTTGTATAAATACGATATGGCGTTCGGTTGCTTGTTCAAGTTTATGAACTCGGTGTGGATTGGGGCCGCTTATTATTATCGCCCCGTACCTATTCAAAACTACTTGCAAATGCCTCACTATAAATTTGCTCATATTTATGAAAATATGCTCAATGCTCATGTTCTGTGGTACCAAGAATATAAGAAGCACAGACAAATTTAAAAGTGTGCAAGGGATCATTAAATCAGTAAATAATTAAAATCAAATAATAGCATCTATTCAAAGTCGTTTCAGGATTCTGTTTTGTTAATACACATAAATCAGACAACTGGTGCCCTAATAAAATGGAATACTAAATTGTTGCTAATAAAGAGAGCCGGAAAAATTCACGTACTGTTAATTGTTAATTGCTTGCTTCATTTAAATGCAGCAACGCCGCTGTTATAAAAATTCAAACTACTCGCAGGGCCAGTAGACAGCGATCCGACTGCGTTTTCCTAGCCGCGTTGGCCGCGTGGTCTATAAGAATTGGCAGTGCGCGCGCACCTCAAATACTTATAGCCGACCGAATACTTATAGCCGGGCCTACATGCTACGAGTAAATATTTATTTTTCTGTATAATATGTTTCTAGTTATTAGGGTAGTGCAGCAATAAAACGCTATTTTACTTGAAGTACACTTTACTTCCTTTTGCCAATATTTCGTAGCTTACATACTTACTTCATCAGGGCTCGGCTACAAAATAGGTATACATATGTTAAAAATTAAAATTAAATTATAGTTTACAAGATATGTTAATTAACGACTTACAGTATGTGAATTAGCTATAGATGTATGTCGCCAATCGCAGAAAATTTATCCTTTTCAGAATCTATTGGGTTGTGATTTGACCGCAAAAAAATGACACTTAAAAATTGGAAATTTTAAATTAAAAATCGACGTGTCCGAGCAATTTAGACAAAGGTTTTATCGAATTTACCAATCTGCATATTAACATAGTTATACACAGTAAATATTATTAAAAAAAATAATTTTTATTGTATGCCACTAGACTGTGGAAACTGCGAATCGATGTAAACACTATACATTAAATATTTAAACTAGGGTTTCCACATACATTATAATATGGCAAAACAAACGATGATAACGCTCAAATATAAATTGTGAGCTTTAATTAAGTGCAATTTCCAAACAGTTTCCCTTACATGATTGTACTCTTCAGAATGACATATGCTTATTATTTCATTCATTATATATTTATATAAATAAGCACGAACCCATTACGCACAAAAATATTCTTAGCAATATCATATCACTTCTAACTGTTCTCGATATTTTTAACAAAACAACACACTTTATCTTAATTTGATATATATTTTTGAAAAATTGACACAGGTTAAGTGCCATTTATGTGAGTGTTATATATATATATATATATATATATATATATATATATATATATATATATATATATATGTATATATATATATATATATATATATATATATATGTATATATATATATATATATATATATATATATATATATATATATATATATATATATATATATATATGTTAGCTTGGATTGCATTTATTGGGATTTTTGGGCGTATGTTTCATCTGACGGTATTAAAGGAAGTTTAAAGTTTTTACTTATTTTTATTTATTATATGATTTATTCTTAGTTTAAATGGGGCGAGTTTCAGTTTCAATCAGCTTCTTCTGAAAAGAAATGTTAGGTTATATACTTTTCATGTCTGTCAATTAGGGCTGCCATCCGTCCGGATTTCCCTGGATTTGTCCAGGCGTTTAGAGGCGTTTAGAGGCGACCAGGTACCCACCCGGGTTTTTTTTTTTGATGTCCGGGTTTTAAGAAGTTGTCCGGATTTTTAAACTTTTTAAATGTTTTCCTACTTTTGAGGCCCGTGTGCCATCTTTTGCCTTTGCGATTTACGTCCGCACATCATTACGAGTTTTTATATTTTCGAATTTGTGATTATTTTGACATTATTAATTTGTATTTTTATAGAAAAAATAGTATGTATGTTTATTTCAACCTATATGGTATTTAAGACAAAGAGAAATGTGATTGATTTCAGTTGGCATAGATATTAATTAATGTATTTTTGACTTTATAGTAGATTATTGTTGCTTTATTATATTTTATAATTTATGTTTTTCTGCATTAATTGTGCCTGCGCAGTGCAGATATTATAGTAGTTATTAAATATTAAAATTAAAACATTTTTTTCTTTTATTTGCTTAAAATTGACTTTACGTTGGAAAGAACGTCCGGGGTTTAAGCTGAACATTTCGGGTTTTTGAAGCGCTTTGTCCTTGGTTAGAGATTTTACACATGGCAATCCTACTTTCAATACTTATTGTTACCTCTTCTGAAATATTTCTGCTATCGTAATTAGAACTCAAATACTTTGATCACGTGACTTTATTTTTCATTTTTCGCAAAAAATAATAGCATTTGTTCAGAATAAAATTTTACACCTGCAACTGATTCTTAAAATTTTCGTACAAGTAGACCGTTACAAAATTATACGCAATACAAGATTTCAGATGCAAATAACTTTCAGGTTACATGTTAGATCTTGGTCAATTTCATATGTCGTCCCAACTCTGGTTCTCGGCCGATTTCTTAATTTGTCGCTATCCGTTGGGCCGTTTTACCGGAATTTTGTTCACAAACAAACGGACACACATATACAAACACAGAAATTATCCAAGAATAGACTATTTCGACTATATTAGTCATGAGACATCAAGAAAAGTCAAAATTAGCAATTCGAAATTTTTCGCGATAACTATACCTATCTTATCAATATTTGGAAAGTAAAATTCTACAATTACTAATAAAAATATCACTTTCTGTAATCGGTATGCGCTTATATATTATGTTCTAATACATAATTCCGAATATTTCATTGTAGTTCCAGCAGTAGCCACTTACAAGACATTACCACCACGAGTTATACAAAGAATCATTATATTCCCTAAATCCGTACCGTGTTGGCGGCGTAAATTTCAAATAATAGCAGTTACCCAAGAATCCTTTATAATAGAACAAATTGCATGTAGTTATTAGCGTTATATTACAAATAATTTCAATTTTTACAATAAATTAATAAATTGAAATATTTTTGTTTGCTAAACTAAAGCTATAAGACGACACGGCCAATTGATTACTGAATACAGCGCCTTTCATTTTATTAAAATGTATTGAATAGTTTTTGCTTTCGGGTATGTCCCAGATATGAAATGAAAAACTCCGATTCTTAAACAAACGTTTCTACGTACTATTGAGAACTAGGTAGGATCCCATGTGACTATTTATATACGTTTCCTCTCAAAATATGACCAAACGTAATATATAGCGCCCTGTTTCTTCCTCTTCTTATAACTATGCAGTTGCAACTTCTAAGGTAACGATAATATTTTTAAACTGAAGTTGATACTGAAAAATATAGGTACTTTTGATTTTGTCTCCCAAACGAAAACTGTTATAATCAAAATGTTTCAAATGTCCTTTCGGCATCTGATACACATATGAATATCTCCCTCCAGGGCCCGGCATCTTGAGATGTTGAGGGGACATTACCGGCCGGAATAACGTACTGCGAATTGAGACAGTTGATACGAATAATGGGCCAACCCCCTGAACTGAGTAGTCGTGGTTGAAGGGGTGTTCCAGATTATCCGCCAGTTTGTGCGTGGTACCCCGTATGGGTGGATGAACGGAATCTGGTAACTGGATAATTTGTGAAGGTATCCCCTCTTTGCCTTCTCAGGCGTTCCTGCCTAAATTGTGTTTGGAAAGTTATCTGGCGGTCATATAGCTTTCTTTTTATTGGATTCTTCTCTTCAAGTTCCGATAGTTCGCCCCGCGCGATTGTCCATTTCCGCATGGATACCCTGTTGTACCTTCTTTTAATTGCCGCACCTGTATGTGTACGCGGAGTAATGGTACTCTCGGCAAAAGGGATTGTCTATTCCGTCTTTATGCCTCCTTCTTTTTGTTGGGCTTAGTGGTAGCTTGTTAACGGTCGGGAGCACCCACCACGTTACCCGTCCCAACCGGAAACGTTTCTTCCTTATCTGATTCCATCATATTTGTGTTTTTGGTTTGGGTACCGGGAAAACTCCAACCCGACTTCTTGTAAGCATGGTCATCAACAGTTGATCAGTCATGGACAACAAAGTGACGGTTCGGTATGCACACAATAAAGAAAATCTAGCATCTAATCTCGCTCTCCACCTTGTTGGTGGTGCCTGCTGTCTCGAACAAGTCGAGGACCCATTTGCTACCACCCAGCCGCCCGGACCAGCGGTGTACCGTTCGGACGAGGTTTTTTTATCATGTATAAAACTATTTGATAACGAAGAAGAAAATATGTGTTGATCCCTAGCCCTCGGGCGACCCTAATAGCGTCGGGGACAGAAAATAATCTAGAGAGGCCTGAAGAGTTGACCAAGGGAGGCCGTCAGATCAAAGATGTCAAATTGATTTTATAGGGGAGGTTCATTATGTGAGAAATTGTGCTGAGCTCCAGAACATCTTAGCAGTGCGACGTCATCCTAGTCCCTGCTGTGGCCTAAACTTTTATAGTAGGGCGTTTTGCGGATGTCACCTCACTGGGCCCCCACACCGCGACAATGTGTGTCTGCCACAAAGCCCCTGCGTATGGTAATTATAAACAAGCAGCATGCATTGGGCCAATTCTCAGAGGAACACCCAACCGTGCTAGAACAATATTTAACTGGGGAGTTGAACAAGAGATTATCCACACCAAGTCTTTAACCGCCAACGTTCAGTGGCCGGAGTCAAGCAATAGAGATCTTACGACATGACTGCGACGATGGTTAATTGAATCGGTGAGGGTGCTCCCACCAATTTGGGTGCGAGCAAAACTCAACGTTGTCCAGGTTGACATACTACCGACATTTAGGTTAGGGTGTCCCTTTGGATTCATGGCAAATGAGAATATTTGAGGTCCCTCCGGACGAGGCATGCCTGAAGGAGATGCCGAAACAGGTAGGGGTAGAAAGGGTAAAGTTGATTTTGACTTTCTATCCTTTCCCCTCAGACTAAAATCATCAATAGAAGCAGAAAAAGACGTTGGGACAGAGTCGACCTGAATGGGGAAGACTCTGCCCAGCTAGCAGAGTTTGCACCAAAGCAGGCTGCTGACATACCTAAGGCTGAAAAGGCAATTGAGTCGTGGTAGACTCCAATGCAGCAAGGACTCGACATAGTTGCCCAGAGTGCTCCTGTTTGTCAACCCACGGGGAACAGAAAGATGGACATGTATAATAATATAAGAGTCGTCTAACGTCTTTCTTTAACCTCTACAGGGGTACGATTACTATATATAGTTTTCAGCAAGATAAAAATATTGGTAACACTAATAATACGTCGACCCTCCTCTGTTTCTGACACCTTCAGCTAGCCGATTAGGTATACTTGAAATGAGCGAATCTATTCTAAACTGAGGTATACCACACCATGCTTGTAAATCCGTTGTTGAAGGCCATCTACATTATTTGGGGGCAGCTGTAAATCATTTGTTCTCCGCCCTACACTATGCCACACTTGTTCGATTGGCGATGAGTCTGGTGAACGAGAAGGTCATGGAAGCAGATCAACTTGGACAGTATTTAGAAACCCCGAGTAACTCTTGCTCTTGCGGCCGCGCATTAACTAGCTAAAAAATTAGATTTTTATTTCTTGCAGATATGGCAGTAGTACTGGTTGGAGTACATTGTTGATGTACCGATTTGCATTTAATGTTCCCTGATTAACTGCTAGAGGAGATCTGCTTACATGACAGATAGCCCCCACATAATCACACTTCGAGTGAGTGCTCTATGCCGTTGTACAGAAACATGCAAATTAAATCTTTCTGCAGGACGTTTTCTAACTAATCTGCGACCATCATGAGCCCATAAACACAGTCGAGATACGTCACTAAAGCAACTTCTTCTTCTTTCAGCCCATTATTGTCAACTTTTGAACGTATGCCTCCTTTATATTTTCGTCTAACCATCTCCTTTAAGGTATTCTGATTCCTCGTTTTGTTTCCCTTGGTCGCCATGATGTTATACGATGTGTCCATCGACAGTATCCGTGTCTGGCAACGTGCTCTGTCCAGCTCCACTGAGTTCTGCATGATATCTGTCACGCCATGATATCTGTCACGCCGGATCTTCTGCGAATCTTTTCGTTCCGAATTATGTTTCTCAAGCTTACGCCTAACATGGCACGTTCCATCGCTCGTTACGTAGTGCGTAATCGGTTTGCACGGCGAGTGTCATGGTTTCTAAACCGTATGTTGTTACCGGGAGGATGGATTTTTCATACACCTGCCGCTTTAAACCATTAGGAATTTCTCTGTTTTTGAGTATGTAGCCCAATTTGCCAAACGCAGCCCAACTATGTTGTAATCGTGTTGAAATTTCTGTCCTCTGGTTGTCTTTACCTAACATGATCTTATGTTCCAAATATATGTATTCGTTCACCTTTTCTATGGCCTGATCTTCGATAGTAACGTTGGTGTTCTGCGTACTCATAATCAGTTTAGTGCCACACTTATGGCATCGTGGACGCGTTGGAAATGCAAGGAATCATCTGACATCATACGGGGGAAATTGTCGATTGTTAAATAGCTAAAGCAGCATTTTGTTGCTCTCAATTGTTGCAATTAACAAATGAGTGCTCTGTGCAACATTGCAGACAGTGCAAGTAGCGAGATAGAAGCTTCTAATAACCATGGAAAATTACAAACAATTTACTGTTGGATGTAGAAACAGTCAGACTAGCTGATATTAACTTAGTGCGAGACTTATGGCATCGTGAACACGTTAGAAATGCAAGAGATTAGTTGACATAATTCCGGGGAAACTATCGTTTGTTAAATAGTTAAAGCAGCATTTTGTTACTATCAATTGTTTCAATTAACAAATGAGTGCTCTGTGCAACATTGCAGACAGTGCAGTTTAATTTCTTACAGTCCTCGGCAGGATACGAGGCGACATAGAGCTATGCGAACCCGTAGCTGCAAGTAGCGAGATGGAAGCTTCTAATAACAATTGAAAATTATAACAATTGACTGTTGCAAGTAGAAACAGTCAGACTAGCTGATATAAGCTTAGTGCGAGACTTATGACATCGTAGACGCGTTGGAAATGCAAGAGATTAGTTGGCATCATTCTGGGGAAACTATCGTTTCTTAAATATATCTATTGTTGCAATTAACAAATGAGTGCTCGGTACAACATTGCAGATAGTGCCGCTTAATCTCTTACAGTCCTCGGTAGAATACGAGGCGATATAGCGCTATGCGAACCCGTAGCTGCAAGTAGTGAGATGGAAACTTCTAATAACCATTGAAAATTATAAACAATTGACTGTTGCAAGTAGAAACAGACATAGCTAATATTAGCTTAGTGCGAGACTGATAGCATAGTGGACGCGTTGGAAATGCAAGGGATCATCTGACATTATTCGGGGGAAATTGTCGATTGTTAAATAGCTAAAGCAGCATTTTGTTGATATCAGATGTTTCAATTAACAAAAGAGTGCTCTGTGCAACATTGCAGACAGCGCAGATAATTTGTTATAGTCCTCAGCAGGATACAAGGCGATATAGCGCTATGCGAACCCGTTGCTGCAAGTAGCGAGATGGAAGCTACTAATAACCATTGAAAATTATAAGCAATTGACTGTTGCAAGTAGAAACAGTCAGACTAGCTGATATTAGCTTAGTGCGAGACTTATGGCATCGTTAACGCGTTGGAAATGCAAGAGATTAGTTGGCATCATTCTGGGGAAACTATCGTTTGTTAAATATATCTATTGTTGCAATTAACAAATGAGTGCTCGGTACAACATTGCAGACAGTGCCGCTTAATTTGTTATAGTTATCGGCGTAAAGGCAAGAAACAAGCTGGAAGCTTCTAATAACAATTGAAAATTATAACAATTGACTGTTGCAAGTAGAAACAGTCAGACTAGCAGATATTAGCTTAGTGCGACACTTATGGCATCGTGGACGCGTTGGAAATGCAAGGAATCATCTGACATCATACGGGGGAAACTCGGTTGTTAAATAGCTAAAGCAGAATTTTGTTGATGTCAATTGTTGTAATTAACAAAGGAGTGCTCTGTGCAATATTGCAGGCAGTGCAGCTTAATTTGTTATAGTCCTCGGCAAGATACGAGGCTATATAACGACATGTGATCCTGTGCCTGCAAGAAGAGAGCTGGAGGCTTCTAATAACAATTGAAAATTATAAACAATTGACTGTTACGATTAGAAACAGCCAGACTAGCTGATATTAGCTTACTGCGAGGCTTATAGCTTCTTGGACGGGTTGGAAATGCAAGAGTTTATTTGACATCATCCGGGGGAAACTATCGTTTGTTAAATAGCTAAATCAACATTTTGTTGCTATCAATTGTTGCAATTAACAAAAGAGTGCTCTGAGCAACATTGCAGATAGTGCAGCTTAATGTGATCCTGTGTCTTCAAGAAGCGAGTTGGAAGCTTCTAATAACAATTTAAAATTATAAACAATTGACTGTTGCAAGTAGAAACAGACAGACTAGCTAATATTAGCCTAAGCTAATATGCGAGACTTATGGTATCGTGGACGCGTTGGAAATGCAAGAGATTATTTGGCATCATTCGGGGGAAACTCTCGATTGTTAAATAGCTAAAACAGCATTTTGTTGCTATCAATTATTTCAATTAATAAATTAGTGCACTGTGCAACATTGCAGATAGTGCAGCTTAATTTATTACAGTCCTCGGTAGAATACGAGGCGATATATCGCTATGCGAACCCGTACCTGCAAGTAGCGAGATGGAAGCTTCTAATAACCATTCAAAATTATAAACAATTGACTGTTGCAAGTAGAAACAGTCAGACTAGCTGATAATAGCTTAGAGCGAGACATATCCCATCGTGGACACATTGGAAATGCAAGGGATCATCTGACATCATTCGGGGGAAACTCGGTTGTTAAATATCTAAAGCAGCATTTTGTTGCTATAAATTGTTGCAATTAACAAATGAGTGCTCCGTGCAACATTGCAGACAGCGTAGCTTAATTTAGCCTCGGCAGGATACGTGGCGATTTGTCGCTATACGATCCCGTAGCTGCAAGATGCGAGTTGGATGCTTCTAATAACAATTAAAAATTATAAACAATTGACTGTTGCAAGTAGAAACTGTCAGGCTAGCTGATAATAGCTTAGTGCATGATTTATGGCATCGTGGACGCGTTGGAAATGCAAGAGATTATTTCACATCATTCGGGGGAAACTATCGTTTGTTAAATAGTTAAAGCAAAATTTTGTTGTTATCAATTATTGCAATTAACAAATGAGTGCTCTGTGCAACATTGCAGACAGTGCAGTTTAATTTCTTACAGTCCTCAACAGGTTACGAGGCGATATAGCGCTATGCGAACCCGTAGCTGCAAGTAGCGAGATGGAAGCTTCTAATAACAATTGAAAATTATAAACAATTGACTGTTGCAAGTAGCAACAGTCAGACTAGCTGATATTAGCTAAGTGCGACACTTATGGCATCGTGGACGCGTTGGAAATGCAAGAGATTATTTGACATCATTCCGAGGAAACTATCGTTTGTTAAATAGCTAAAGCAACATTTTGTTGCTATAAATTGTTGGAATTAACAAAATAGTGCTCTGTGCAACATTGCAGACAGCGCAGATTAATTTGTTATAGTCCTCAACAGGATACGAGACCATATACCGCTATGCGAACCCGTAGCTCCACGAAACAAGCTGGAAGCTTCTATTAACCTTTGAAAATTATAAACAATTGACTGTTGCAAGTAGAAATAGTTAGACTAGCTGATATTAGTTTAGTGCCATACTTATGGCATCGTGGACGCCTTGGAAATGCAAGAGATTATTTGACATCATTCGGGGGAAACTATCGTTTGTTAAACAGCTAAAGCAACATATTGTGGCTATCAATTGTTGCAATTAAAAAAAGAGTGCTCCGTGCAACATTGCAGATAGTGCGCTTAATTTCTTAATGTTCTCGGTAGAATACGAGGCGAAATAGCGCTATGCGATCTCGTGCCTGCAAGAAGCGAGTTGGAAGCTTCTAATAACAATTGAAAATTATAAATAATTGTCTGTTGCAAGGCACACACCGTAAAGACTATTTACTGCTACATTGGGCAGTCCTAGTAGACGATCTCCTGGAGAAGTTATCCTCAGAAGGTATTCACTGCCTAGGATATGTGGGCGACATTGCAATCGTCGTTAAAGGAAAATGCGTGGGAATAATCTCAGACCGCACACGAAAAACCCTGAATATAGAGGACAGATGGTGCAAGGATGAAGGCCCGTCTATGAACTCTCTGAAGCCCGTAATAGTCAACTATATAAGAAGAAGATTACTAACAGGTCTAAAACGCCTGTCGCTTTAAGGTAGTAGTAGAAATTCTATTTTCATCAGGGATCAAATACTTAGGCGTCATCTTTGACCGAAAGTTGAAATGAAAGTCACACATGAGAAAAACCACACAGAAAGATACACTAACCGTAGGTGGATGCAGTAGCATGTGCAGGAAAACTGTGGCCTGAACCCCAAAAAGATGAAATGGCTATACACTAAGGTAGTAAGACCCATAATATCATATGGGTATGGTTGCCCAAGACTAAGCAATCCAAAGCGGCCAAGCTCCTGAGCCGAACCCAAAGGCTTGTCTGCCTAAGAACAACAGGAGCTATGAAAACAACACTCATCGACGTAATGGAAGTCCTTTTGGACCTACCACCACTACACATCCTCATTGAAAATGTGGCAGGACCTCTAAGCCACAGATTACTTCCAGACAAACCCTCATAGGCAAACAGCACGGAACGAACTACCTAGAGCTGTATAACAAGCTGAGGGGAGATCATATAATGGGCATTCCTCTAGACAGCATGATAACTAAATACAACTTAAATAGGGAATACGATGTCGTATCAAATTGCCTGCCCGTCAAAGCACCTTTTCCCTGGTTGACTGCCGGCTCAGAAACAGCGGAAGGAACAGGAGCGTCAACCGAAAAGAACAAGTCTGCCGGAATCGGGGACGATCCGTCCTCGCTGGCAGTACCGATCCGGGTTTTCTTAGAAGTCACGCATTTCACACAGGATGGCAGTGCCTCAGCGGCGTTGACTTTGGGTTTGAGTTCAGTTGAGTCTTGGGTATATCTTGAACAAGTACCTACCTTCTAATGAAAACACATGAAGCTAAAAATAATACGCGGGCCGCAAACTAACAACTATAGGTAGCATATAAATAAATATACGAAAGCAGTTTCGCCTCGATAACTTTACTTTTTTTTGTTCTTATTTTTTTAAATTTAGTTATGGACGTGGGATTTAACCATTACCCACGTCCGGTTCGCTAAAAGGCATTTCGCAGACTTTCCCTTGTTTGGGATAATCCCAATCAAAATGTCGTCTGCGAAATTTTTTTTGCGAGGCGGCACATCTTCGCAATCCGACTGGCAGTCCAATCCGGACGGTGAGTAGGCTAAACAACGCAAAAAGACATATATTAAATAACAACAGACCTTTCCACTGGAATGTAGATAATTGTACTTATCTGAACGATAAATAAATAAACGGACATGTGCCAATACACCAATGCATTGATTAAATTTACATTATTCGGATAAAATAACCACATGAACAACGCCGACGCAAATCCCGATTATTAGGCCTTTGTTGGGAACGGCTAAATAGAAAACACAGGTCTTACTTACTTAGTTGTGCGGCACCGGATTCCATACCAAGATCAGCGCCCGTCCCTGACTGAGATGGACCTGCCACAATGGGGTCAATGATCAGTCCCACCTCTCCACCGTTGATGGCCTCGTCAGGCAGCCTGTAATATTGTTTGTGGACATCCTTAGTATGTCCCAAAAAAATAGCAGTATTTTCTACTTGTGTCTCGTTCATAGCTCTTCCTTGCAGGGAAGTCGCCAGCTACTTCGGAAGCAGGGTGCTCTTCATAAGCTTAGGATTTGGCACTCCCGCCTCCTCGGCCAGCCTAAGAATTATACGGTCTGCACGTCTCGGGGCTTCACCACCGCTGGCAAAAACGGGCTACCCTTCCTCAGATTGGTCAGTGACCGTATCTCTGGCAGTAATAAATATTTTAGAATGGCCACATGTTCTAGTTTTACCAGTACGGCCACTTTCCTGCCCCGCTTGCCCCTAACGTAAACGTGCTCATAACGAGCAGCCGACGCCCTCTCTAGTTCCGACATATCGTGGAACGAAGAACACTTAATCTGTCTCGTCCGTCGGGAAAAGTCCGATATCGCCATTCTTTGTACTTCCCCCATGCGGCGACGGTTGTACACTATTAGGAAAGCCAATAGATGATTCAATAGGTCGTCATAATGACGCTCACTGAATTCATTTACAAGTGTAGCGTAGAGGGAGGAAATCTTGTTGCCTAGATATATTTGAAAGTCGGATATATCCGACGCCGCAGGCAATTCAACTTCCTTTTCGTATTTTCCTTAAAAAACCACAATGAAAGATTATGCCGTCTAATGATTGAAAATACTTACTGTTTTCGAGGGTCAAGGTGGCGGCTCTACCGACCTCATCGCTCCAGGCTCTTTTCATAAGAATGCCAAAATCGGTGATCTTATTACGCAACATTCCGGCCACCATGAAACGTGTCTAAAAATGTTGAATATTCTAGAAAATTTATGTACCATGCATGTATAACGTTGATTCTCTTACTACGGTGAGGAGGTAGGTTTTAATAAAGGACAACAATTGCAGCTTATTAATTGTGTTAGTTACCTACTAGGGTTCGGAATAATTAGTTATGATACAAGATGATTTAGTAAATTTGTTAATATTAATAAAGGTATGATAAATCGTCTGACCTCAGCATAGTAGACAAGGTTATTTAACGCATGTTCAATATTTTTAGCCAATGAGGGATTCCCGAACTCATCCGTTTCCTCATTATAGCCACTTATGTCATTGGTGGCAGCGACAATATGTGGGAAATGGGTGGGAGAAATCAGCTCCTCCATAGTTAATGGCACCCTTTTGGGAAGGCGGATTCTGGCACACTGGAGCAGTTTTGCAAGCTCCCTCAGCTTAGTAGACACATGTGTGTAAAGGTGCGGCTGTTTCACATGTCTCTTCAACAGCCGACTGCCATAATAGCAGATCAGTGGGTCTGCTTGGGCAATGGCGGTTAAATTGTCTTGCGCCATTCTCGGGAAGACTTTCGTCCGAAGCTGTAGGGACGCATCCGTAGGGATGGTGGCCTCGACCTGCAGGACGGCTGCTGCCGACTTCAGGCGTCGATAGCGTACTCTATTGCAAATTTAGTCACTTACATATAAATTTATATACGGTATAGGATAATCATTATACCGTTCCCCATCGTGAAGGCGTTGCATGTGGCGACTTAAATATGTCTCTCGGACATATTCCTTGCAGCTGGGGCAAGGTACTTTCACACCAATCGTTCGACGCTTGTGAATCATCTCACCATCGTGTGAGCACCGTAGATTATGTTTGAAGATACCCTCTGCCTAGATATCGAAGCTATAGCTTGTCTATAAAGAGTGCAGTATATTGTATGCTAATAGGTGATATAAAACACTTACTTTCGGGTATTAGGGTCACCAAGTGCGACAACCTTGGGCTCGTCACGGTGGCAAGTTTCGAGATGCCGGGGAAGGTGTGTCACCTCTCGGCGGCAAAAAAGGCATGGGTAAGTTTTAAACTTACCCACTGCTCCTCGCACTTGCAATGGTACTGTAATATGAACAAGTATCGATATATCAATCCTAACTCCAGTATGGTAATAACTTAACATTAAAGTAATAGTTTTGCCCATTAGGCGAGAATGATGCCTAGGCGCACGAAGTTACCTACTCTCCTCCGTACAACAAACGGATGAAGCCCCTATATCAGTACATTAAGTGTTAACTAAAATTACAACTTCACATATGTGATAACATAACAAGTATCATTCCTTGGCGAAGAGCACCGAGCACGCGCTCTTTAAGTTGGTGCACTTAGCTGAAGTAAGTAAGTGTTTTTATGATTATATATTGTCTAAACGAGATGCAGGTGGCGAATTGCGCGTCGTTCATGGGACACACGCTGGAAGTCCACAAGCAGTACTACCGACTCCCTGACGAGGCCATCCACAGTGGGCAAATGGGCAACATGCTCGAGCCCATTGTGCCCGGTCCGTCTGGGTCAGGGACCGCCGTCGGAGAACCACAGCCAAGTAAGTGAGACCGTTTATTTGGACGTTATTTCGTATTGAATTTAGAAGATTCTATTGCACTCATTTATTCATTATTAGACTCCCCACCTGCTCTCCCACATCGCATGGAGTCGCCAACCAGGGAAGCTCCACCACAATTAGAGAGTAAGTTTAATTTTCCAATTCTGCATAGTGTAATAACAGTTTAATGAGATTATTTGATATTTATCCGTTTTGTATTTAGCCGACTCACACTCGAGTACCGGCCCAGCTCCGAGTCCGAGAACTCGCCGCCTCCTAGACCAACGAACCGGCGGAAAGTGGTCCCCCGTAGGGCATGGTCCACCGAGGAATCGGCGGCAATAAAGAGGCATTTAGCAGACGACATTGCTCAACGCATAGTTCCCAATAAAGAGAAGTCTGCGAAATGCCTCGCGGAGGAGCCATGTCTGGCTAGGCGCACCTGGGTACAGGTCAAATCACATGTAAATAATTTGATAAAGAAGAAAATTTAAATTACCCCGTAGGCCATTGTGCGCCGAAGACCGACGAGATTTGTACTGATGCGTTGCAAGTTACTAGTCCGGCGGTTTACCGCTCGGATAGGCACTCAAAGTTATGGTATTGTTTATAAATTTATTCTTGCCGTTACATTGATTTAACAATGACGTTTATGATTGCATTGAAATGGACATAACCGTGTTTACTTGTCTAGTTTACAGAATATTGTAGTAATTGTATAGGCTACTATTGAATCAATGTATCCGAGCTTGCTTGTAGTGTTAATGCTGCTGATGATAATTAACTACATTATATGTTGCTGCTTCTATTCAGTAGTTGTACAGATCGATTCGTGGACTTGATATTTTGCCATTTTGGTTTATTAATTATGTGTTAAATTGTACGACTTACTATATATAATTACGTATAATTATCGTCTGTTTGATTTGCTTGAATATTTGTATCTGTGCTAATACACAATCTTTTTTTGCTGCCTGCTTGTAATACATGATATTTATAGTATATCGTTGCTTTTGCTTTACAACCCGCTTCCCACTTTCAGCTTTTAGAGCTTATATTAAAAGGTAGGTGTCCGCTAAGAAAATCGGCTATTTCCCTAAAATCAGAGTTAGAGAAAAGTAGCTTGCCCCAAAACGTCTGGCGGGCTGGTAGGAATGCGGCAGTGTCCACCGCAGGAGTATGTTATAAATAGAATTACGAGATGCTGAAAGAGCGAATTGCAGCAGGGCGCGGATTCGGGTATTTTCGCGAGTATGAGAGCGAGCAGCAGAATTTTCATCATTGCCATTTTGCTCTGCAGTATCGCATGTTGTATCTTTATTGTTATTCCAACTGTGTGTATTTTGTATGTTCGAGCGTGGTGTGTTTTGTGTTTAAGAGTTTTATTGAGTTTTATTTGTAGCATAGAAGCATTTTTGGTTTGTATTTTCGTAGTTTTATCTGAGTTGACGTTTTACTTTTGGGTATTCTTATTTTATTTCAATAGTAAGTTGTTTTAGTTTTGCTTTTTATATTTAAATTGAGTGTTGCCGTATACCAGGCAAAAGTGGCTAAGTTGCAATCGGAGCGCGAAACTATTCTATTGCGCATTTCGCGTAATAGACCTCATTTACAACGATGAGGCCAAATTGGCACGCAATAAGCAGTTGGAGAATAAATTCAACCGCCGCATTTTGTATGCCAGTTGCCGCAAACGCAAACGTGCACTTAAAGATGGTAACTGATACATTTCAATAATGACCAAAGTAAAATAATTAGCGAATGATACTTGTTATGTTATCACATATGTGAAGTTGTAATTTTAGTTTACACTCAATTTACTGATATAGGGGCTTCATCCGTTTGTTGTACGGAGGAGAGTAGGTAACTTCGTGCGCCTAGGCATCATTCTCGCCTAATGGGCAAAACTATTACTTTAGTGTTAAGTTTTTACCATACTGGAGTTAGGATTGATATATCGATACTTGTTCATATTACAGTACCATTGCAAGTGCGAGGAGCAGTGGGTAAGTTTAAAACTTACCCATGCCTTTTTTGCCGCCGAGAGGTGACACACCTTCCCCGGCATCTCGAAACTTGCCACCGCGACGAGCCCAAGGTTGTCGCACATAATCTACGGTGCTCACACGATGGTGAGATGATTCACAAGCGTCGAACGATTGGTGTGAAAGTACCTTGCCCCAGCTGCAAGGAATATGTCCGAGAGACATATTTAAGTCGCCACATGCAACGCCTTCACGATGGGGAACGGTATAATGATTATCCTATACCGTATATAAATTTATATGTAAGTGACTAAATTTACGCTATCGACGCCTGAAATCGGCAGCAGCCGTCCTGCAGGTCGAGGCCACCATCCCTACGGATGCGTCCCTACAGCTTCGGACGAAAGTCTTCCCGAGAATGGCGCAAGACAATTTAACCGCCATTGCCCAAGCAGACCCACTGATCTGCTATTATGGCAGTCGGCTGTTGAAGAGACATGTGAAACAGCCGCACCTTTACACACATGTGTCTACTAAGCTGAGGGAGCTTGCAAAACTGCTCCAGTGTGCCAGAATCCGCCTTCCCAAAAGGGTGCCATTAACTATGGAGGAGCTGATTTCTCCCACCCATTTCCCACATATTGTCGCTGCCACCAATGACATAAGTGGCTATAATGAGGAAACGGATGAGTTCGGGAATCCCTCATTGGCTAAAAATATTGAACATGCGTTAAATAACCTTGTCTACTATGCTGAGGTCAGACGATTTATCATACCTTTATTAATATTAACAAATTTACTAAATCATCTTGTATCATAACTAATTATTCCGAACCCTAGTAGGTAACTAACACAATTAATAAGCTGCAATTGTTGTCCTTTATTAAAACCTACCTCCTCACCGTAGTAAGAGAATCAACGTTATACATGCATGGTACATAAATTTTCTAGAATATTCAACATTTTTAGACACGTTTCATGGTGGCCGGAATGTTGCGTAATAAGATCACCGATTTTGGCATTCTTATGAAAAGAGCCTGGAGCGATGAGGTCGGTAGAGCCGCCACCTTGACCCTCGAAAACAGTATGCATTTTCAACCATTAGACGGCATAATCTTTCATTGTGTTTTTTTAAGGAAAATACGAAAAGGAAGTTGAATTGCCTGCGGCGTCGGATATATCCGACTTTCAAATATATCTAGGCAACAAGATTTCCTCCCTCTACGCTACACTTGTAAATGAATTCAGTGAGCGCCATTATGACGACCTTTTGAATCATCTATTGGCTTTCCTAATAGTGTACAACCGTCGCCGCATGGGGGAAGTACAAAGAATGGCGATATCGGACTTTCCCCGACGGACGAGGCAGATTAAGTGTTCTTCGTTTCACGATATGTCGGAACTAGAGAGGGCGTCGGCTGCTCGTTATGAGCACGTTTACGTTAGGGGCAAGCGGGGCAGGAAAGTGGCCGTACTGGTAAAACTAGAACATGTGGCCATTCTAAAATATTTATAACTGCCAGAGATACGCTCACTGACCAATCTGAGGAAGGGTAGCCCGTATGTTTTTGCCAGCGGTGGTGAAGCCCCGAGACGTGCAGACCGTATAATTCTTAGGCTGGCCGAGGAGGCGGGAGTGCCAAACCCTAAGCTTATGAAGAGCACCCTGCTTCGGAAGCAGCTGGCGACTTCCCTGCGAGGAAGAGCTATGAATGAGACACAAGTAGAAAATACTGCTATTTTTTTGGGACATACTAAGGATGTCCACAAACAATATTACAGGCTACCTGACGAGGCCATCAACGGTGGAGAGGTGGGGCTGATCATTGACCCCATTGTGGCAGGTCCATCTCAGTCAGGGACGGGCGCCGATCCTGGTATGGAATCCGGTGCCGCACAACTAAGTAAGTAAGACCTGTGTCTTCGTCGTTATTTTCTATTTAGCCGTATCTGGTAGCCCAACATCATTTAGAAGATTCTATTTGTATTATTTAACCATTATTAGATTCCCCTCCAGCTCTCCCTCAGAGCATCGAAGCACACACGGAGACAGAAGCTCCATTGCAGAATAAGTTTAATTTTAACTCGAAGTACACGTAGATAACAGCGTTTTCTAAAACGCATTAACCACTATGATCCTCATAGAATTCCCAACAAATGCCTAATAATCGGGATTTGCGTCGGCGTTGTTCATGTGGTTATTTTATCCTAATAATGTAAATTTAATCAATGCATTGGTGTATTGGCACATGTCCGTTTATTTATTTATCGTTCAGATAAGTACAATTATCTACATCCCAGTGGAAAGGTCTCTGTTGTTATTTAATATTTGTCTTTTTGCGTTGTTTAGCCTACTCACCGTCCGGATTGGACTGCCAGTCGGATTGCGAAGATGTGCCGCCTCGCAAAACAAAGCCAACACGGCGGATGGTCCCACGCCAATCTTGGTCCAATGACGAATCGGCCGCAATAAGGAGGCATTTCGCAGACGACATTTTGCTTGGGATTATCCCAAACAAGGGAAAGTCTGCGAAATGCCTTGAACAAGAGCCGGCTTTAGCGAACCGGACGTGGGTAATGGTTAACTCCCACGTCCATAACTTAATTAAAAAAAATAAGAACAAAAAAAGTAAAGTTATCGAGGCGAAACTGCTTTTGTATATTTATTTATATGCTACCTATAGTTGTTAGTTTGCGGCCCGCTTATTATTTTTAGCTTCATGTGTTTTCATTAGAAGGTAGGTACTTGTTCAAGATATACCCAAGACTCAACTGAACTCAAACCCAAAGCCAACGCCGCTGAGGCACTGCCATCCTGTGAGAAATGCGTGACTTCTAAGAAAACCCGGATCGGTACTACCAGCGAGGACGGATCGTCCTCGATTCTGGCAGACTTGTTCTTTTCGGTTGACGCTCCTGTTCCTTCCGCTGTTTCTGAGCCGGCAGTCAACCAGGGAAAAGGTGCTTTGACGGGCAGGCAATTTGATACGACATCGTATTCCCTATTTAAGTTGTATTTAGTTATCATGCTGTCTAGAGGCATGCCGATTATATGATCTCCCCTCAGCTTGTTATACAGCTCTAGGTAGTTCGTTCCGTGCTGTTTTCCTATCAGGGTTTGCCTGGAAGTAATCTGTGTTTTAAAGGTCCTGTCACATTTTCAATGAGGATGTGTAGTGGTGGTAGGTCCAGAAGGACTTCCATTACGTCGATGAGTGTTGTTTTCATAGCTACTGTTGTTCTTAGGCAGACAAGCATTTGGGTGCGGCTCAGGAGCTTGGCCGCTTTGGATTGCTTAGTCTTGGGCAACCATACCCATATGATATTATGGGTCTTACTAGCTTAGAGTATAGCCATTGGGTCCTTTTGGGGTTCAGGCCACAGTTTTCCTGCACATGCTACTGCATCTAACTACGGTTAGTGTATCTATGTGTGTGGTTTTTCTCATGTGTGACTTTCATGTCAACTTTCGGTCAAAGATGACGCCTAAGTATTTGATCCCTGATGAAAATAGAATTTCTACTACTACCTTAAAGCGACAGGCGTTTCAGACCTGTTAGTCCTCTTCTTCTTATATAGTTGACTATTACGGGCTTCAGAGAGTTCATAGACGGGCCTTCATCCTTGCACCATCTGTCCTCTATATTCAGGGTTCTTCGTGTGCGGTCTGAGATTATTCCCACGAATTTTCCTTTAACGACGATTGCAATGTCGCCCACATATCCTAGGCAGTGAATACCTTCTGAGGATAACTTCTCCAGGAGATCGTTTACTAGGACTGCCCAATGTAGCAGTAAATAGTCTTTACGGTGTGTGCCTTGCAACAGTCAATTGTTTATAATTTTCAATTGTTATTAGAAGCTTCCAACTCGCTTCTTGCAGGCACGAGATCGCATAGCGCTATTTCACCTCGTATTTTACCGAGAACATTAAGAAATTAAGCTGCACTATCTGCAATGTTGCACGGAGCACTCTTTTTTTAATTGCAACAATTGATAGCCACAAAATGTTGCTTTAGCTGTTTAACAAACGATAGTTTCCCCCGAATGATGTCAAATAATCTCTTGCATTTCCAACGCGTCCACGATGCCATAAGTATGGCACTAAACTAATATCAGCTAGTCTAACTATTTCTACTTGCAACACTCAATTGTTTATAATTTTCAATGGTTATTAGAAGCTTCCAGCTTGTTTCGTGGAGCTACAGGTTCGCATAGCGCTATATCGTCTCGTATCCTGTTGAGGACTATAACAAATTAATCTGCACTGTCTGCAATGTTGCACAGACCACTCTTTTGTTAATTCCAACAATTGATAGCAACAAAATGTTGCTTTAGCTATTTAACAAACGATAGTTTCCTCGGAATGATGTCAAATAATCTCTTGCATTTCCAACGCATCCACGATGCCATAAGTGTCGCACTTAGCTAATATCAGCTAGTCTGACTGTTTCTACTTGCAACAGTCAATTGTTTATAACTTTCAATTGTTATTAGAAGCTTCCAGCTCGCTTCTTGCAGCTACAGATTCGCATGGCGCTATATCGCCTCGTATCCTGCCGAGGACTGTCAGAAATTAAGTTTAACTGTCTGCAATGTTGCTCACAGCATTCTTTTGTTAATTGCAACAAAATACTGCTTTAGCTATTTAACAAACGATAGTTTCCAACGCGTCCACGATGCCATAAGTCTAGTACTAAGCTATTATCAGCTAGTCTGACTGTTTCTACCTGCAACAGGTAATTGTTTATAATTTTCAATTGTTATTAGAAGCTTCCATCTCGCTACTTGCAGCTACGGGTTCGCATAGCGCTATATCGCCTCGTAACCTGCTGAGGACTGTAAGGAATTAAACTGCACTGTCTGCAATGTTGCACAGAGCACTCATTTGTTAATTGCAATAATTGATAACAACAAAATTCTGCTTTAAATATTTAACAAACGATAGTTTCCCCCGAATGATGTGAAATAATCTCTTGCATTTCCAACGCGACCACGATGCCATAAATCATGCACTAAGCTATTATCAGCTAGCTAGCGTGACTGTTTCTACTTGCAACAGTCAATTGTTTATAATTTTCAATTGTTATTAGAAGCATCCAACTCGCTTCTTGCAGCTACGGGATCGTATAGCGACAAATCGCCACGTACCCTGCCGAGGACTGTAAGAAATTAAGCTGCACTATCTGCAATGTTGCACAGAGCACTAATTTGTTAATTGCAACAATTGACAGCTACAAAATGTTGCTTTAGCTATTTAACAATCGACAGTTTCCCCCGAATGATGCCAAATAATTTCTTGCATTTCCAACACGTCCACGATGCTATAAGTCTCGCACTAAGCTAATATTAGCTAGTCTGTCTATTTCCACTTGCAACAGTGAATTGTTTATAATTGTCAATTATTACTAGAAAATTCCAGCTCGCTTCTTGCAGGCACGGGATCACATAGCGTTATATCGCCTTGTATTCTGCCGAGGACTATAACAAATTAAACTCCACTGTCTGCAATGTTGCACAGAGCACTCTTTTGTTAATTGCAACAATCGATAGCCAGAAAATGCTGCTTTAGCTATTTAACAATCGAGAGTTTCCCTCGAATGATGTCAGATGATCCCTTGCGTTTCCAACGCGTCCACGATGCCATAAATGTTGCACTAATCTAATATCAGCCAGCCTGACTGTTTCTACTTTCAACAGTCAATTGTTGTAATTTTCAATTGTTATAATTTTCAATTGTTATTAGAAGCTTCCATCTCGCTACTTGGAGCTACGGGTTCGCATAGCGCTATATCGCCTCGTATCCTGCCGAGGACTGTAAGAAATTAAACTGCACTGTCTGCAATGTTGCACAGGGCACTCTTTTGTTAATTGTAACAATTGATAGCAATATAATGTTGCTTTAGTTATTTAAGAAACGATAGCTTCCCCCGAATGATGTCAAATAATCTCTTGCATTTCCAACGCGTCCACGATGCCATAAGTATCGCACTAACCTAATATTAGCTGGCCTGACTGTTTCTAATTCCAACAGTCAATTGTTTATAATTTTCAATTGTTATTAGAAGCTTCCAGCTCGCTTCTTGCAGCTACGGGATCGCATAGCGTCATATCGCCACGTAACCTGCCGAGGACTATCGCAAATTATGCTGCGCTGTCTGCAATGTTGCACAGAGCACTCATTTGTTAATTGCAATAATTGATAACAACAAAATTCTGCTTTAACTATTTAACAAACGATAGTTTCCCCAGAATGATGTGAAATAATCTCTTGTATTTCCAACGCGACCACGATGCCATAAATCATGCAGTAAGCTAATATCAGCTAGCCTGACTGTTTCTACTTGCAACAGTCAATTGTTTATAATTTTCAATTGTTATTAGAAGCATCCAACTCGCTTCTTGCAGCTACAGGATCGTATAGCGACAAATCGCCACGTATCCTGCCGAGGTGTATGCTAAATTAAGCTACGCTGTCTGCAATGTTGCACGGAGCACTCATTTGTTAATTGCAACAATTTATAGCAACAAAATGCTGCTTTAGCTATTTAACAACCGAGTTTCCCCCGAATGATGTCAGATGATCCCTTGCATTTCCAATGCGTCCACGATGTTTCTACTTTGCAACAGTCAATTGTTTATAATTTTCAATTGTTATTAGAAACTTCCAACTCGCTTCTTGCAGGCACGAGATCGCATATCGCCTCGAATTCTACCGAGGACATTAAGAAATTAAGCTGCACTATCTGCACTGTTGCACAGAGCACTCATTTGCTAATTGAAACAATTGATAGCAAGAAAATGCTGCTTTAGCTATTTAACAATCCACAGTTTCTCCCGAATGATGTCAGATGATCCCTTGCATTTCCAACGCGTCCACGATACCATAAGTGTCGCACTAAGCTAATATCAGCTAGCCTGACTGTTTCTACTTGCAACAGTCAATTGTAAATAATTTTCAATGGTTATAAGAAGCTTCCATTTCGCTACTTCTAGCTACGGGTTCGCATAGCGCTATATCGCCTTGTATCCTGCTGAGGATGCAATGTTGCACAGAGCACTCTTTTTTTTAATTGCAATAATTCATAGTAACAAAATTTTGCTTTAGCTATTTAACAAACGATAGTTTCCCCCGAATGATGTGAAATAATCTCTTGCATTTCCAACGCGTCCACAATGCCATAAGTCTCGCACTAAGCTAATATCAGCTAGTCCGACTGTTTCTACTTGCAATAGTCAATTGTTTATAATTTTCAATTGTTAGTAGAAGCCTCCAGCCCGCTTCTTGCAGACACGGGATCGCATAGCGCTATATCGCCTTGTATTCTACCGAGGACATTAAGAAATTAAGCTGCACTATCAGCAATGTTTCACAGAGCACTCATTTGTTAATTGAAACAATTGATAGCAACAAAATGCTGATTTAGGTATTTAACAATAGACAGTTTCCCCCGAATGATGTCAGATGATCCCTTGCATTTCCAACGCGTCCACGATGCCATAAGTGTCGTACTAAGCTAATATCAGCTAGCCTGACTGTACTTGCAACAATCAATTGTTTATAATTTTCAATGGTTATAAGAAGCTTCCATCTCGCTACTTGTAGCTATGGGTTCGCATAGCGCTATATCGCTTTGTATCCTGCTGAGGACTATAACAAATTAATCTTCGCTGTCTGCAATGTTGCACAGAGCACTCTCTTGTTAATTGAAACATCTGATGGCAACAAAATGCTGCTTTAGCTATTTAACAATCGACAGTTTCCCCCGAATGATGTCCGATGATCCCTTGCATTTCCAACGCGTCCAGGATGCCATAAGTCTCGCTCTAATCTATTATCATCTAGTCTGACTGTTCCCACTTGCAACAGTCAATTGTTTATAATTTTCAATTGTTACTAGAAGCTTTCAGCTCTCTTCTCGCAGGCACGAAATCGCATAGCGCTATATCGCCTCGTATTCTACCGAGAACATTAAGAAATTAAGCTGCACAATCTGAAATGTTGCACAGAGCAATGTTCTGTTAATTGCAACAATTGATAGCAACAAAATGCATTTTTAGCTATTTAACAAACGAGAGTTTCCACCGAATGATGTCAGATGATCCCTTGCATTTCCAACGCGTCTACGATGCCATAAGTCTCGTACTAAGCTTATATCAGCTAGTCTGACTGTTTCTACTTACACCAGTCAATTGTTTATAATTTTCAATTGATATTAGAAGCTTTCAGCTTCTTGCAGCTACGGGATCGCATAGCGCCATATCGCCATGTATCCTGCCGAGGACTCTGCCAAATTAAACTGCGCTGTCTGTAATGTTGCACACTCTTTTATTAATTGAAACAATTGATAGCAACAAAATGCTGCCCTAGATATTTAACAACCGAGCATTTCCCTTGAATTAAGTCAGATCTCTTGCATTTGTTTGCTATTTAGAACAATCGTTACTAACAAAATGTTACTTTAGCTATTTATAATAGGGCAACCTGTTGTAGGCGGGTGGCCGACTTTGATGATGCCGGGCTCGCGGAGACGGGCGTTATTTTAATAAACGCCCGAAAACGACCGGGCGCCCGAGCTTTGATTTTTGAGCGGCGGGCCGCTAAGCGCTCTCCCCACTACTACCGTACCGCTTGGCTTTTAGCGCTAGGCCGCCGCGGCTTCAAATCGGGGAAAAAATCGGAATGTGTGTGTGTGTGTGTGTGTGTGTGTGTGTGTGTGTGTGTGTGTGTGTGTGTGTGTGTGTGTGTGTGTGTGTGTGTGTGTGTGTGTGTGTGTATGTGTGTGTGTGTGTGTTTTTGGTATCTAATGAAATCGTTCGCTGTTAGGAATAAGAATCTAAGTATTTGTTTTTAATTTTAATAATCAAAATATTTTATTGTTAACATATTTTATATATAATAATAATAATAACTAAATTAATAAAAATATTTTTATAGTGAATACATATTTTATATATAATAATAATAAAAAGTAAATGAAGCAAAAATGCGAAAAATCTAGATATTTGAAATTTATATATTTGTAAATAATAAGTTCTTCGTCATGATGATGAAGATGATAACAGTCGGTATGGACAAAGCAGGTGGAAGGAGTGAGCATTTAGTCAGAAATCGGAAACAAGTTAAAAATATTTATTATTATATATCAAGTTTAAGAAATTTAGTTTAACTTACATATTTATTGCTAACACTTTTTAAATTCCACATTGTGATACGATCTATCACCGGAAAGTTTTTCCAGCCCCTTGTAGATATAGTCACGTCAACGGTATTTAATGGGGTTAAATCTGAGTCCTTTTGATATTTAGCAGAAAATCTTTCCGGTAGAAATACGATATCTCCATTTATGCATACTACCACCTTATATATAATATATATATATATATATATATATATATATATATATATATATATATATATATATATTGTTTATTTATTTTAAGCGTTCTTAGTGGGCCTATTATGAATTCTTCATGGGCGAACGGGGAGCAGTAAACTCTATTATAAACCCAAACAGGGTGAAAAGATTAAATATATCGATGTAAGTTCGTTATATACATGGGTATGTAAATATGGCAAATGCCCCACTGATCACCCTAAAGTATTTATTGGAGATGATTGTGATAAGTTAAACATTTTTGAAATTGATGGCATTATAAAATGCACGATTTTACCGCCACAAATTTAATACCATTCTGTATTGCCGATAAAACAAAATGATAAACTAATGTTTTCACTGTGTTATTACTGTAGTGAAATTGGGCAGCAAGAGGAGTGCTTACATTTAGAACAGGAACGAGTGCTAACGGGTACCTGGATTTTAGATGAAGTTCGTAAGGCAATACGAATAGGGTATAACATTAAAAAAGTGTACGAAGTATGGCAATATAGCATAGTGTGCTATAATAAAATTACAAAAAGCGGCGGTCTATTCACTTAATGTATAGATACATTTCTCAAGTTAAAGCAAGAAACGTCTGGTTGGCCTGGATATTGCACAACTGAAAAGCAGCGTACAAAATACATCGATGACTATTTAAATCATGAAAACATTCCGTTGGAATATGACAAAATTGTAAATAATATAGGCTTATGTTCGTTTGCTAAATTAATCTAAAATTCATTTTAGGAAAAATTTGGCCAGAGGGAATATCAACCGAAAATCATAATTATAAGGAACCCTTCGGAACTTTTTAATTTTTCTTCCAATCCTTCTGTTACCATTAAAACCATAACACCAGTGAACGATGAATTTATAATTCTAAATGGGGAATATTTAACTGAAGCTGCAGATGTTAGTAGTACCGTGAATGTGGCGATTGCTGCATATACAACTACCCAGGCACGTTTAAAGTTGTACGAGTATTTGGAACAGTTAAAAGTCTTATACTAGTCACAGACAGTGTAACATTCATTTCAAGCGAACACGATGATAAAAATGATCCTCCTATAGACGATTTGGCGAAATGACGGATGAGTTAGAATTTTATGAGCCAGGTAGTCACATTACCGAATTTGTCAGCGGAGGCCCTAAAAACTATGCATATAAAGTTTATTCGACAAAAGATAAACAAGAATTAGTCGTATGCAAAGTAAAAGGAATATGTATTAATTACGAAACATCTTGTGTTGTAAACTTTGAATCATTACGAGATATGATTTAAAAAAATGCTGAACCAGTTTATATATACATATATATATATATATATATATATATATATATATATATATATATCCGTAAGGACATGAGTCATAATCATTGCCTCTTTTACTTTTGGTGAAATTAGTCTTAAATATTTTTGATTCAGTTTTGGTAATCACATTACGGATATAAGAGATAATATATTGCTTTTTTATCAAACAAACCGCAATTCAAGCGCGTGAACATAATTCTAAGATTAGTTTGCATTTATAATTCATAGTTGTACATTATATTTCTATTTCATTGTGTTTAAAATGATCAATAATGGTGATAATGATCACGAAGGAGAAGAAAATGAGCAGATGGATATAGACGATAAAGGATATCAATCTGATGAACGTAGTAGAGAAGAAACTTACTACGCATATAAAATGGTAAATACAGAAGACCCACAAAATAATCATCTGTGTATAATGACATCCGGATTTATACAAAAAGATTCAATAACAAATAACAATTTGAAATGACAAAATGAGACTGCCATATGTAGTTATTGTTATTATACAGAATGCAATTCCTTGCAGAAATATTATTATGCATTTACTTCACACATTTTGATTAACGCTTTACAGTTTCCAAATCTTGAAATAAATTGCTCGTTTTGCAATCGTTCAATTAGTAGTATGATACCCAGAAATCATTGTTTTAAATGTAACATTTTCTCCGAATAATTATTTTAACCTCACCTTTAACATTTAGAATAATTTATTATTATTTATATAATAGTTTTCATTAATATTTTTTCATTGTTTCGCAGTGTGTTACTAAATATTTCTTATCGCTGTGGTTTTCTTAAAGTTAGCGTTCGCGCGCTAATTTTGTATCAATGTGGTTTCCTTCGTTTCATTTCATTATCATTTCTTAGTTAGCATTCGAACAAGAAACATGCTTTTCCCCGACGACAATACCGTGCAAAAAACACCTCCATCTTCTTCTTCGATTCATAATTCGATGCCGCCGCCAAAACCAAGTAAGCTACGACAAGCATTCCTTTTAAAGCCGTCAAGGAAGCGCCTAAATTTTAATTCCGAGATTGAATTATCTCTAAAACCACCGACAAAGAATTCGAATAATTTTGAGTGATACCGAGAGTGAAGATGATCGAAGAAAATGTCGAAAAAGAAACGGACAGTGTAATCGATGGCTTGAATAACGCCATGAAGAATTCATAATACGCCCACTAAGAACGCTTAAAATAAATAAACAATATTTCGCCGAAGAATTTAAATGGATCCAAACCAAAAACGGTAAAAGTTGGTAGTATGCATAAATGGAGATCGTATTTCTACCGGAAAAAATTTCTGCTAAATATCAAAAGGACTCAGATTTAACCCCATTAAATACCGTTGACGTGACTATATCTATAAGGGGCTGGAAAAACTTTTCGGTGATAGATCATATCACAATGTGGAAGTTAAAAGTGGAAGCAATACATATGTAAGTAAACTAAATTTCTTAAGGGGAGGAAAAGCCGACATGTGCACCTAAAGGAACAGTTATCGCCAAAAGTACTGAAGCTATTTAAAAAAAATATATTGCATGCTGTAGTCAATTAAAATACCTACAAAAGAGTTTCTCAGAATTTTGAAATTCGTATTTTCATTTTTTATATAACGTTTTAATATAACATTTTCATATTAAATATTCATTATTTCTTAACAACCAGTAAAATATACATAGGGATGAACCTACTTCTTGTATTAGTATGCCTAGTCATTATATATATTGCTTCATTTCCACAATTACTGTTCCGAAAGATTGAGTTTAGAACATGCTGCGATATCAAAATTGGCGGACATTTAAAAAGCAGATACCTGTGAATTAGAGCATTTTCTAGTCCAGCGATGTCCCTACAGAGGGCTAGAAATAAAAATTAAATATAATTCTCGCCAAGCGCAAACATTTTGCCTGAATTATTCGTGTATTCCAGTTCTTGACTTTTGTATCGTTTAATTTTGTCGACATTACTCGTAAATTATGCGTTTACTAGAATATAAAATGCATATATTCCTGTAAATGCGAAGTTGTCCCTATCTCTTTCACTGTTGTTATGTGAACGAGCGTGGTCTTCTATTACTATGTGAAGTAAACTTCGCCCGCCGTCAGAATCTGAGGTTATAATTGTTATTGAATTGTCAGACCATATAAGACGGAATTCATATTTAATTGAAATAGAACCACTTCTGTGAACGGATCATATAAATAATATAAGGCCATCAAGGTATTACGTAATTTATAAACAACACATTTTAGGCGACCGACATTTGGGGTCAATTTTGCCTAACATTTTCAAGAAATATACAATGGATGGTTTCAATAGCTGTTTTGTGTACATGTATAGTAATTTATGAGATCTTACTTACAAATCACCGCCCCTCCGGAGGCCTAAGACGCCACCAATATTCTATGATATCTACACAATATATGTAGATATATGAACCAGTAGATAAACAAGGAGAGTTCTGGCTCACTTCAACTCCGAAAATGAGTGTGTTGCGCACACGCAAGGGGGCGCTGTTCCGGTCGACCATAAAATAGTACAGGGTGATCAAAAAGGATAGCGGATGATACTGGGTGATCAAAAAGTTTAGTAGATGATATAGGTGATCAAAAAGTTTAGCAGATGATACAGGGTGATCAAAAAATTAGTGGATAATACAGGGTGATAAAAAAAAGGTTTGGCGAATGATACAGCGTGATAAAGAAGTTTAGCAAATGATACATGATGATCAAAATGTTTAGCAGATGATACAGGGTCATCAAAAAGTTTAGTGTATGATACAGGATGATCAAATTGTTTAGTGGATGATACAGAGTGATCAAGAAGTTTAGCAGATGATAGAGGATGACGAAGAAGTTTAGCAAATAATGGAGGGTGATCAAAAGTAGAGTGGGTGATACAGGATGATAATGAAATTTTTTTGCAAATGATAGAGGGTAACCAAAATAGTTGAGCATATGATACAGGGTGATAAAAAAATAAATCATTGCAGATAAGACGGGTAATATAGTGAATTTAACAGAGGAGGGCTCATCAAAAATTGGTACTGGACGATTATCAAAAAAAAAAAAATTAATTAACGACTATAAAAGTAATCCATACGAAGAACGTTGCCCTCCAGTGAATAAGCCAGGTATGTTGAGACATACAGTTAATGTCAGAAAAAAAACGCATAAAAAAAATACGGGCGATAAATGCGAAGGTTGCCAATAATTCATGTGAAGAACGTTGACCTCCAGTGGATAGCCAGACATGTTGAAGCAAAACCAGACGAAAAAAATACGGGCGATAAATGCGAAGGTTGCCAATAATTCATGTGAAGAACATTGACCTCCAGTGGATAGCCAGACATGTTGAAGCAAAACCAGACGAAAAAAATACGGGCGATAAATGCGAAGGTTGCCAATAATTCATGTGAAGAACGTTGACCTCCATTGGATAGCCAGACATACAGTGAATGTCAGAAAAATGCATAAATAATGATAGTAATCCATGTGAAGGATACCACGGTTATTTCCCCAGACAATCAACAACCTGTATCCAAACGAAAAAATATGTAAATAGTGAAGGTAATTAATGTGAATATGACAAAAAAAAAAGTTTTCGAGGAGTATAAATGCAGACAACTTCTGCTCACAGGTCAGTTCTCTTCGAGCATCGCACAACATGAGTTTCTTAAATAAATTAAACAACGTTGGTGAATTGAAACCGTTTGTCAAGATAACAACCTTGACTGTGGGGAAAAATTACCACATTCATTGTGTTAAGAAAGTAAACTCAAGATATGGTGAGATGGTTGTCTGCACAATTGATGAAGGTGACTTAATTCTTCCAAAACGATTTTCCGAAATTGATGTCCAGGAATTCAACGCGGAGGTTGTGTCGGGTATTTTCATCTGCAGGAAAGAAGGTGTTGCAGGATCCATCAGCTTTATTGAGGCTTAAACAAATTCAACTTGTTTTATATATTATTGTAATAATGAAAACTTGTTCTTGATGTATTTTTATTAAAGCATTTAAAAAAAAATTAACATATTGTGTGTATATTATTTATTGAAAATCAGACTTATTAATCCAACTGTTGTGTGTTGAATCGAATCCAAGCCATTTAACTCGTAACATATTTCCTTTCCGTCTAATTACTTTCTCAACTAAGTTAATATCAGAATATTTCGATAGTTGTAGTTCCATTTCATAAAATCCTCCTAGAATTGGTTGATTTGATGCATCCTCTAGGAGGTAAGTTACAGGGTTAGTAAATTTAACATCACATATTTTGAATATTTCATTGGTCCAATTTGTGGTATATCCTTTATCAAATATTTTCCTATATTTGCTAAGACGTACATAATCACCCTTTTTGAATTTTGTGTTTAATGTGGATTAACTTCATACTATTAAAAACATTATTTAATAACGACCGTTCTTTGTGGTTATAATGTTCAAATTTGATGATTTTTTTATTGGGGAATTCCATTTTACACTTATTCTGGTTTTTGCAGTAAAAAGAATGTGCATTTAATTTAATTTTAGATGGGAATCTATTCAAACATATATGACAATAATGTAGTTTGCCATTTCGTTTAATAATTTGTTTATGTAACAATCTAGATAAATTTTTTATCCATGTAAAATGATATAAATTCCCTTTAGACTTAATCATTAACAAATGTATTTCTTTGCAATTCTCTGTATTTTTACTCAAGTATGTAACTTGAATTTCTTTATTTACTAACAAATATACATTAATTTTGAGGTTATTCATTAATGCAAATTTTCTAATATCTTTTAACTTAATTGGAGAATCACATTCATTATATTTAAGAATATTACTAAAGTCTGGATATGATAAAACTCTATTTGAATTTGAATTAGTTGGATACAATGCTGATGTTACCGCCCACAAAAAACAGTATTTATCATTATTTTTAACATTAACTACAGCCTTTTTATTTTGTATAAAAATAGGTAGAGGAATATAAGTACCAGCAGTTATTGGTTTATAATTGTTAATATTAACTTGTAGCGATAAAATTTCTACTAAGGTCCATCCTGAATCCCGTTCTTGAAAATCTTCTAACTTTGAAATTAACTTATCCAGGACATCCAGGACATTTTCATAATAAAATTGTTTTAAATTTGTGTTTGTGTCGATGACCTTGTTTCTTGTATTAAATGACTTTAATTCGATGACACCGGTTTGCGGTAGCATAAATTTACCATTTAATATGACATTTACTTTTAAAACTGAAAATTTCAATGCAGTCTTTATTTTGATTGAAAAACTTTTAAAAGATTTCTTTAGAAACTGCAGTGGATCTGCAATGCCTAAATTTATTATTGCTCCGGTTTTTATTCGTGCATTGAAAGCGGACTCTAGATCTTTCCAAATTATTGAGGTTTTTTTAATTTCTCCACCAAATTTAATTTGCTTTAGCTTTTCCTTTAAACATTTCAGCTGCATCAATTTCGAGCCCAATTGAAAATTCATTCATATATTTGTTTCTTATTACATACTGTGCGAATTATTTTATTTATATTATTAATTGCATTTTTCACCTCTTCTTTAGATTTGACTAAAGTTATGGTTTTTTCAATGTTCTCCAGACACAGCGGTGCACAAATCATTTATATTACTCATCACTGAATTTGATTGCTTAAAGGTAAATGTAAAACTGACTCGAATATGCATCTCTCAGTGTTTATATATACCCTCACTTGATTTCTCTTTTACGATCAATGATCCCAGCGAGTTACTGCTTGGGATGCAACCTTGACCACTTTTCGAATGGTTTACTCACATGATTGAATTTTTCTGACTTTCACTGTATGTCTGGCTATCCACTGGAGGTCAATGTTCTTCACATGAATTATTGGCAACCTTCGCATTTATCGCCCGTATTTTTTTCGTCTGGTTTTTCTTCAACATGTCTGGCTATCCACTGGAGGTCAACGTTCTTCACATGATTTATTGGCAACCTTCGCATTTATCGCCCGTATTTTTTTTATGCGTTTTTTTTCTGACATTAACTGTATGTCTCAACATACCTGGCTTATTCACTGGAGGGCAACGTTCTTCGTATGGATTACTTTTATAGTCGTTAATTAATTTTTTTTTTTGATAATCGTCCAGTACCAATTTTTGTTGAGCCCTCCTCTGTTAAATTCACTATATTACCCGTCTTATCTGCAATGATTTATTTTTTATCACCCTGTATCATATGCTCAACTTTTTTGGTTACCCTCTATCATTTGCAAAAATTTTTCATTATCATCCTGTATCACCCACTCTACTTTTGATCACCCTCCATTATTTGCTAAACTTTTTCGTCATCCTTTATCATCTGCTAAACTTCTTGATCACTCTGTATCATCCACTAAACAATTTGATTATCCTGTATCATACACTAAACTTTTTGATGACCCTGTATCATCTGCTAAACATTTTGATCACCTGTATCATTTGCTAAACTTCTTGTTCACCATGTATCATTCGCCAAACCTTTTTTTTTTATCACCCTGTATTATCCACTCATTTTTTGATCATCTGCTAAACTTTTTGATCACCTATATCATCTACCAAACTTTTTGATCAACCTATATTATCCGCTATCCTTTTTGATCACCCTGTACTATTTTATGGTCGACCGGAACAGCGCCCCCTTGGGTGTGCGCAACACACTCATTTTCGGAAAAGTTGAAGTGAGCCAGAACTCTCCTTGTTTATCTATTTGAACCAACTCACATCCTTAGAATATACTACTAATTATGCATGTATAATAATTCAATTATAAAAAACGTTGTTATTATGAAGACCATCACACAGTTACGAAAGTTATGCTATACATATCTCAGTTGCCTTCCATATTAATAACCAAGATATATCTAGTCAAAAATTTATTTATCTGTTTAGTTAGCTTACAAATATTATATAACTAAATTAAAATTGTATGCAGTCTTTCAGTTTATTTTGGTACTTTCATACGGAAGCATATTACTATAAAGGCAATTCCAACATTAAGACAAAATATTAAAATGAGAAATCTAAATTGGAATAAGTAAGCAGAAGAAAAATAATGTGGATTAATAAAAATTTAGAAGCTTATTGTGAAGATTTAATATAGATGAATTTCAAAATTGTGGAGATATATCTCCTGAATGATTATAGAATCATCGGAACTAAGAATGGGAAAAATGGCTTCTTATAATTTATCTGAACTATAATGAAATTGATTTAATAAGCAATGATACGTTTCATTACAATGAGATTGTAAACTATAGAGATTAAATGAATTATACTATTTGGTTAAATATTGCTAGATTATTATTAAAATTAAGTTTATTCTCAATTAAGCTGGAAGTAGTCTACTACTTCTCGATTAAGCTACCGCTATAACTAATACTGATGTACCTTACACATTTTAACACTTCGTTTACGTTTCAGGTCCTATATAATTTAGACTGTGAACAAAATGTCCAGAAAATTTGCTAAACCATTTTTTGTACGGGCCCATTTATACGAAATATTAAATATATAGAAAGCGTAAAAAATATTCTGCATCAATTCTGATACATACAATATTTAAAAACTACCGTTGCCCAACTATTTTATCCAAAATGACCCAATGGCATCCTGTCCAAATGTAGATTTTAATGTGGAGTCCGTACATATACCGTTGTTCTCTTTCCTTAATTGACAAGGTATCCACATCACTACTCTTTAAAAGGATTTTCGAACCAACTTAAATACGTGTTATTACACCCTTTATAATACCAACCATAACCTGGCTCCCTCAGTGCATATATGGTAAATTACAAGAAATTGAATGTTTTTTCAAAGTAAGCATTAAGTAAATATAATATTTCTTAGACTGTTGCTTGAGTTGGTAGAGTTTTTCTAAAAAGCACAACTTCCTTAACATAAGATTCGTATGTATCTCACGAAAATTAACAAAATTGCTAATCCAGGCACATTTGTAGTAGTGTACAAAGTTGAACACATATAAAGATAAAAATTCTAGAAAAACGTCCTTGGGTCTTAACGGGTTAAATCACTTTATTGTAAATTTAATTTGAAAGTATTGATGATTCATAAAAATTCGTATAAAATGTGATAATTAGTGGCACAGTTGAAATAATTGTATTGATATTAGTGGTCAAGTCAAACTAGGGAATTGAAACTATTAAAAAATATCTGATGTGGTCAACACACGACTTTTTTAATTAATTTATTCGGAAAGTCGTGTTCTGCTTGCAGTAGATATTTTTTAGAGCGGCCACGTTACTTTTTTCTCTGGTTATGGACCGAATTTACTCAAATTTTCACTGGATCACCCCAGCCGATTTTCAAATTTGATGCGATCCATTCAGCCGTTTTTTGTTCACAGGCGATCACACATCCAGGCACACACACACACTTATACAGCATACTGTATTCGGAAAGTAATAATCCACGGCAATTTGAGCATTACACATAATATTTTAATATTATTTTGCTCCCACAGAATTACTGCTTACAATAATGCTTGAAATAATATCCGAAATATTTGTTTCCTATATTGTAGCTAAAACTCCACTTATATATTTTCATATATAAAATTAAGCCAAAATATGCAAATATAGGTATTTACCCTGCAATTTGTCGTCTATTTTAGTCACTTCATAGATACTCTGCTTTAACTTTCTCGTTATGTTATGGCCTAGGAATCTTTTTCAAAAAATCAATTTAGTCACCTGTTTCCGGATTATGTTACTTTAGTTATTACATCTTTGAGTTTATTTAATAATATAATGTACGTTGCCAGCATCCTCTTAAATGTACATGCTGCTAAAATATTATAAATTTATTTACATAATTTCTAACCTATAAATGTCACTGTCATTGAGCAAATCATTGGGAATCTCACAGGCAAATTAATATTATAAATATTATATGCGCCAGACACAGCGTTGCCACATTGTATGAAACAAATGATTGCAGTGGATTTCCGATTTATAGGCCCCTTTTTTTTGGGTGTTGATCTTTGGTAATCAAGTTATTTTGTTCTGTTTGACATACTAGCGCCACGGCCCTTTTCGCCCCCCTTAAACTTGATATATAATAATAAATACTTTTAACTTGTCTCCGATTTCTGACTAAATGCTCACTCCTTCCACCTGCTTTGTCCATACCGAGTGTTATCATCTTCATCATCATGGCGAAGAACTTATTATTTACAAATATATAAATTTCAAATACCTAGATTTTTAGCATTTTTGCTTCATTTACTTTTTATTATTATCATTATATATAAAATACGTATTCACTATAAAAATATTTTTATTAATTTAGTTATTATTATTATTATTATTATTATTATTATATATAAAATATGTTACCATAAAATATTTGTATTATTAAAATTAAAAACAAATACTCTTTAATTATTTTTTGTTTTACCAATAATTGTTTACTATATTCCTAGGGTTTCAGAAGGGCCTAAGGTAAATTATGATGTTAGATTCTTATTCCTAACAGCGAACGATTTCATTAGATACCAAAGACGACTCCCTTTGCATTGCAAACGTCAAAAGTTACACACACACACACCTTAGGGGCCTTAGACACATTCTAACCTCATATTTGTGAAGCTCAAGTCACGCCCTTCCATTAGAGAACACGACCCCATTTGAACGACCCGAAGTTGCGCCCGGAAGTCGCTATTTTTCGAAATCTGACATTTTTTGTTTCGACCGGAAGTGGCCATCTTGGGTTTTTTGACACCCTCCATGAAGCAGTGGCCATCTTGGATTTTTCAATTTTTAATCATCACTCTGTATATATACATTTGTAATGGCCCGCTCGCTGCCACCAACCCGCAACAGACCCCCTGCCCACCCGCAACCGCAAAGGGGTGCCTTTGCACGCACCGTGGGCAACCATAAGTACACCAGTGACCAGATAGGAAGATGACACCGACACAACGATACCGCACGGTAGGCAACCAAGGGTACTTTAGTTTCCATGCCCAGGTGGCCCATTATCTACTGACGGAGATACGTGAGATGCTAGCCACATGTGACATTTGGTTTGAAATATTCGTGCTTATTTATTTAAATATTTTATAAATGAAATAATAACCATATGTCACATACATGAGTAATGATTGTAAGGAAAACAATCCATTTATAAATTGCACTTAATTAAAGATAAGAACTTTTATCTTTGCATGTTTTTGCATACAATGTGTGGAAATTACATTTAAATATTTAATGTACAAAATCGATTTAAATTTTTTTCTCGGAGTGGTATATATATATATATATATATATATATATATATATATATATATATATATATATATATATATATATAAATGATAACTGGAGTCATCCAATGAGAATGCGCTTCATATTTAAGACGAAAAAAAATATTACATTGCCATGATAAAAATCTGACAGTGACGTATATAAATGTCAATCAAACTTCGGAGCGGCGCTGCTTGTTAATTTTGATCTGTCCCGGGTATCACCCTGCTACCATCCATATATGGGAGGAACAACCCCAGACGGGATTAGTCCTGATGTATCGTGAATTGTTGTTTTATTTTTATATATAACTGCATTATTATTACTCTTGTACATCTTTTTAATTATTGTCCCTCTTTCTTTCATTATTTTCTATTTATCTATTTCATATTGTTCTCTTCCTTGATACTTTATCGAATGGTTTTTGCATGTCTATGAATGCTACGATTATTTTTCTTTTTTCCTGTATTGCTTTTTGTGTCATCTGTCTTATTGTGAATACATGATCTTGTGTGCTTCTTCCCTCTCTGAAACCATTCTGTGACTCTTCTATAGTATTTCCAATCTCTTCTTTTATTTTATTTTTTATAAATTATCTGCCCGTACATTTTCATCGGAGCGCTCAGTAAATGTATTCCACGATAATTTGTATATTCTCTCTTGTCCCCTCCTTTGTAAATTGGTACTATAAGTACTGTTTTCCATTCTTACGGTACTTTTCCTTCTTTCCATGCTTTAAAATATTATGTATAAATAACTTGCATATAAGCTCCATGCCTCTGTTTTGTATTATTTCTCCGATTATTATTTCCTTTCCCGGGACTTTCTTTTGTCTCATCAGTTCTTGCATTTCTTCTATATTTATTAATGTATTTCTTTCCTCGCGTTTCTCTTTATTCATCTCATCTCTCCTCTCTTCTTCCGAGATATTCGTCTCTTCTATCTCTTCTTCCTCGCCTTCTAACACTTCTTGGAAATATTCTCTCCATCTTTCTACTATTTCTTACTCTTCTTTTAATATTTCTCCTTTCTTGATTTTAATTACTTGTATATTTGCCGTCACTTTTTCCTTTCCCATTGATGTTGTGTAGTTTCTGGTTTTCTTTGCCATTTTCTCCATTTTTTCGCCAAATTGTTTCCATTTTCTTTGATATTTTTACCATTTATTTCATTTTCTTCCCCTCTTTTTATATAGGTCATATTGCAGTGTTGTTCTGTCTATTAAATAGATTTTCCATGCTGTCTTTTTTGTTTTCCTTTTTATCTTTATTTCTTCTGTTCACCATGTCGTTTGTTTTTTTGTTGTTATTTTTCTTGCCCGTCCCACATAATTCCATTGCCGTCTCTATCGATGCTGTTTTATATTCTTTCCATAGATGTTCTACGTCTTCTTCTTTTGCGTTTTCTTCTAGACTTTCTATTTTCTTTTCTAACATTTCCTTGATTTTTTTTGTGCCATTTCCTATTACCTTAATCTATATGTTCTTATTGTTTCGATATCAATTTGTTTCTAAATTTGTTCTCTTTTGCGTAGTGATCACTGCCTATTTCCGGCCATCTCTTTACCACTGTATCCATTACTATTCTTTTCTTGTTATTTTCAACTAATATATAGTCAATTGACTTTGTTATTGCCATGTTATTTATTGTACATAAATCTAACAACCTTCTCCCGATATTGTTGCTTATTTTTTCTCTATACTTTCCTAATACTTCCTTGCATTCCTCGTCCCTCATTTCTATTGTACTGTTAAAATTTCCTACTATATATACTACTCATTTAGCCTCTTCTACTGTCTTTATCAGCTCGTCCCAAAATCGATCTTTGTCTGGTACTATCTCGTCCTGGCTTGGTCCATATACCACTATTAATGTTATGTTCCTTTGTTTTCCTGTTAACTTTATTTTTAGTATCATTTTTATTGGTTCCCATTCTCGTATTTGTTCTTCTATGTCTCTGTGTACTATACATCTTATTCCTGCTGCTGCTCGTTCGTTTTATTATTACATGTCCTTTTTCAGTCGCATATATTCCTTTTCCTTTCTTTTTTGTTTCTGTCACTGCCAGGATCTCTAATTTCATCTCCTCGAATTGTTCTTCTTGTTCTTTATGTTTTTCTGCTATTACTCTCACATTCCATGTTCCTATTCTCCTCTTTGTTTTCTATTAATCTTAAAATGTGTCCTTTAGTTTTGTTTTGGGTCTGGCGATCAATGGTATCGGTGCTTGCCTCTTCTTCACCGGTAATTCGTTTTATGTTCCGTATGTTCATTAACCGTTTCATATGCCTGCACGTCTGCTGTATTTCCGACCTCTTTATTATCCATCCATATTATCTTACCGAAGCTAACTTAATTTGTTGCATTTCACAATACTTTAAAATCATATCGGTGTTTTCACGAAACCTGTTCAAAACCAACGCCTGATGCTACTGAGTGTACCGAAGATATGCATACGTCAGTGTTTATCATAGCAATGGAAAAAATACCAAAATTTGAACCGCATGCTCATTGTTCAATTTACAAGTCTTCTAGTTACCAGAACAAGATGAATTTACAAATAAAAATAGCGATATCTTGCTAGATTAACTCACCTTTACCACCAGATTGCTGTCGAATTACATACCACGATGAATATACAGTGTGTTCCCGGATTCGGTTGCAAAGAGGGAACATTTTTTATTTGTCATTTTAGAAAAAAACGCAAGAGGAAGCACCTGCTCCGCTTTATTTATAAATATGATTCCAGCTGTTTAATATTTTTTAAATTTCTAAAAAAATATCTTAAAAAGCGACAAAGTTCATCGTTTTGTCATAAAACTATGATAGCCTTGGAATGGTGCAACAGGTTAGACGTTTTTAAACAGATACGTTTTCATATGAAACATTGTTCTGCTAGAATGTTAACACTGCAACAGAGAATTTATCTAATTCAACGGTACGGGACATGCGAGGCGAGCATCAACTATGTGGTGGACTGTTTCCATGAAAAATATCCAGAAATGTGTGAGCATTTCACTCCAAGGAGCTACAAAACTAATAAAAAAGTTTCTATCTTTTAGTTCTGTGAGGGATGTGAAAAAGACAAAGCAGGTTCTTGAAGAAGATGATGCAGCAACAGTCCTCGTCCTGAACTCTGTGCGAGATAGGCCAAGTTTATCGCTAAAAAACCGATCCGACGAGACTGGAATCAGTAAGACTCATGTCCATAGAATCCTTAAAACTCATCAATATCATCCATACAAACCGGCAAGAATTCACACGTTAGAAGAAGGTGATGGCGCAAAACGTCTTTACTTTTGTTTATGGGTTGGACCCCTTTTTTTTTAAATATTCAAAGCCCACTTCATCGGTTCATCATATTTTCTGATGAAGCGACATTTAATTCAATCAATACAGTGGCAACTCAGCAAAAACGACACTGGAGCCTTGACAAATCCAGGGTGCAGAGAAACCACGAATCGCCAGTACTACGTTAGAGATAACGTTTGGTGCGCTGTTACCTACCATGGCATAATAGGGCCATTATTTTTTGGGGGAACTGTGAATCAAGCTTCATATCTGCAAATGCGTAATACCTTCTTCCACGAGGAAATGGATAATTTGCCTTTAAGTTATCGTGCTGTAGCATTTTTTCAGTAGGATTGTTGTCCTGCCCATTCAGCAGGCATAGTGATCAATTGGTTGAACGAGAAATTTGGAGAGAAATGGATCGGGAGAAATAAACCAGTCCAGTGACCTCCAAGAAGCACTGATCTAACGATTTGTGATTTTATCTATGGGGCCGATTAACAAAAATTGTTACGGTTCTCCCCTTCCAAATGATGTAAAAATATTTAATATATATATATATATATATATATATATATATATAATGAGAGTAGTTTTTCGCCGAAAAACTAGTCAGGGGAAGACTGTTGGGAATGCGGCTTTCGGACTAAAAGAAACCTCTTCTCTTTATATCGATATTTCGCTCTGTGTTCAAAGCTTCTTCAGAATATACTAAAAAGCCAGCTATTACAATGATGTACAGAGCAGTGAATATTAATATGTAAAATATGGATTTTGAGTTATAAAAAAGTTAAAATGTAAAACATATATATTATTGAAGATTATTATTATTATTTATACAGTTAAATTGGTTTGCTGAAGGCTGCTCAGGTAAGCAACAACAATATTTACAAGAACGAGTGTAGGAAAATCGCTAAAACTGCCCAGTATTCAGGTTGGACTTTTCACGCCATCTAGACTATAGTTCAAATAAATTCATTTAGTTTTAGTGTCAGGTCACTTCTAGTACGGCCCCTGATTTAACGCAACGGAGGACAGTTTTTAAAATTTCATCGCTTTGTATCACTTTTATAATTTATCATGTGGCGAGTTTATTTTTTGTTTTAGGGAAAAATAGTACTTAGATATTTTATTTGGTTGAAAATTGTCTATCCAACGGCGGTTTTGATTGGAAAATTTTCATTTTATTTTTATTTATTGCTTTACCGCCAACACTTTTTATAACGGTATTTTTACCGAATTTTGTTTGGAAATTAAATAGCTACAACATGAGATTAAGCACATCTCTCTATCATAAAATAACATTTTCCAAAGTTCTAAACATGGAAGGTAGTTTTGGCAATTTTACCAATTTGTATCACTTCATCATGTGACGGGTCGGTCTTTGGTTTTAGAGATATAATGTATTAAGATTTTTGATATGGCTCAAAATTATCTATACAACTGACAAGTTAATCTTGATTGGATAATTAAAATTTTATTTTTCTTCACTTTTTCGGCGCTCCACCACAACGGTACACTTTTTATAACACTATTATTTCGGAACTATGACCTACAAAATTAGAGCAAATATAACATTCTTCTTTTTCAATGTTTCAAAAAGCCCTATAGGTTTTCCAGTCCAGTTTGAAGCAATCTCAACATTCTCCCCGCTATCCAGACTACATTTCAAATAAAATGACTTAGTTTCAGTGTCATGTCGCTGCATGGCGACCCCTGCTTTCACGCAACGGAAGATAGATTGGCAATTTTACCGATTTTTATTACTTTTAAAATTAAACTTCTGACGGGCTTATCTTTTTTAAATTAAGGCTTTTTGTTTTTTTTGTTTAGTTAAAACGGTTTCTTTAAACAGTGGGTAATACATAATTGTCTGAGAAAAGTCTTTTGCTTTGTTTATCTTTCTCGCAAAAATCATCAAGGATATTTTATCGGGAAAGAAAAGGGGGAATAATTGTAACACTTTAAATTTGCCGCGCGATGATTTTAAATATTTGGGGGGAAAACGAAACGAAACCTTCTGACTGAATATCTGTCGGTTGATCTCTCGGATGAAAATATGAAAATATGAAAATATGAAAATATGAAAATATGAAAATATGAAAATATGAAAATATGAAAATATGAAAATATGAAAATATGAAAATATGAAAATATGAAAATATGAAAATATGAAAATATGAAAATATGAAAATATGAAAATATGAAAATATGAAAATATGAAAATATGAAAATATGAAAATATGAAAATATGAAAATATGAAAATATGAAAATATGAAAATATGAAAATATGAAAATATGAAAATATGAAAATATGAAAATATGAAAATATGAAAATATGAAAATATGAAAATATGAAAATATGAAAATATGAAAATATGAAAATATGAAAATATGAAAATATGAAAATATGAAAATATGAAAATATGAAAATATGAAAATATGAAAATATGAAAATATGAAAATATGAAAATATGAAAATATGAAAATATGAAAATATGAAAATATGAAAATATGAAAATATGAAAATATGAAAATATGAAAATATGAAAATATGAAAATATGAAAATATGAAAATATGAAAATATGAAAATATGAAAATATGAAAATATGAAAATATGAAAATATGAAAATATGAAAATATGAAAATATGAAAATATGAAAATATGAAAATATGAAAATATGAAAATATGAAAATATGAAAATATGAAAATATGAAAATATGAAAATATGAAAATATGAAAATATGAAAATATGAAAATATGAAAATATGAAAATATGAAAATATGAAAATATGAAAATATGAAAATATGAAAATATGAAAATATGAAAATATGAAAATATGAAAATATGAAAATATGAAAATATGAAAATATGAAAATATGAAAATATGAAAATATGAAAATATGAAAATATGAAAATATGAAAATATGAAAATATGAAAATATGAAAATATGAAAATATGAAAATATGAAAATATGAAAATATGAAAATATGAAAATATGAAAATATGAAAATATGAAAATATGAAAATATGAAAATATGAAAATATGAAAATATGAAAATATGAAAATATGAAAATATGAAAATATGAAAATATGAAAATATGAAAATATGAAAATATGAAAATATGAAAATATGAAAATATGAAAATATGAAAATATGAAAATATGAAAATATGAAAATATGAAAATATGAAAATATGAAAATATGAAAATATGAAAATATGAAAATATGAAAATATGAAAATATGAAAATATGAAAATATGAAAATATGAAAATATGAAAATATGAAAATATGAAAATATGAAAATATGAAAATATGAAAATATGAAAATATGAAAATATGAAAATATGAAAATATGAAAATATGAAAATATGAAAATATGAAAATATGAAAATATGAAAATATGAAAATATGAAAATATGAAAATATGAAAATATGAAAATATGAAAATATGAAAATATGAAAATATGAAAATATGAAAATATGAAAATATGAAAATATGAAAATATGAAAATATGAAAATATGAAAATATGAAAATATGAAAATATGAAAATATGAAAATATGAAAATATGAAAATATGAAAATATGAAAATATGAAAATATGAAAATATGAAAATATGAAAATATGAAAATATGAAAATATGAAAATATGAAAATATGAAAATATGAAAATATGAAAATATGAAAATATGAAAATATGAAAATATGAAAATATGAAAATATGAAAATATGAAAATATGAAAATATGAAAATATGAAAATATGAAAATATGAAAATATGAAAATATGAAAATATGAAAATATGAAAATATGAAAATATGAAAATATGAAAATATGAAAATATGAAAATATGAAAATATGAAAATATGAAAATATGAAAATATGAAAATATGAAAATATGAAAATATGAAAATATGAAAATATGAAAATATGAAAATATGAAAATATGAAAATATGAAAATATGAAAATATGAAAATATGAAAATATGAAAATATGAAAATATGAAAATATGAAAATATGAAAATATGAAAATATGAAAATATGAAAATATGAAAATATGAAAATATGAAAATATGAAAATATGAAAATATGAAAATATGAAAATATGAAAATATGAAAATATGAAAATATGAAAATATGAAAATATGAAAATATGAAAATATGAAAATATGAAAATATGAAAATATGAAAATATGAAAATATGAAAATATGAAAATATGAAAATATGAAAATATGAAAATATGAAAATATGAAAATATGAAAATATGAAAATATGAAAATATGAAAATATGAAAATATGAAAATATGAAAATATGAAAATATGAAAATATGAAAATATGAAAATATGAAAATATGAAAATATGAAAATATGAAAATATGAAAATATGAAAATATGAAAATATGAAAATATGAAAATATGAAAATATGAAAATATGAAAATATGAAAATATGAAAATATGAAAATATGAAAATATGAAAATATGAAAATATGAAAATATGAAAATATGAAAATATGAAAATATGAAAATATGAAAATATGAAAATATGAAAATATGAAAATATGAAAATATGAAAATATGAAAATATGAAAATATGAAAATATGAAAATATGAAAATATGAAAATATGAAAATATGAAAATATGAAAATATGAAAATATGAAAATATGAAAATATGAAAATATGAAAATATGAAAATATGAAAATATGAAAATATGAAAATATGAAAATATAAAATTCCAATATGAAAAAAGATCAAAATGACAAAATGTAGAAGTGTCGGAATGCCAAAAGGTGGAATTGTGAAAACGTGAAAATGTCAATATATCAAAAGTGTAAAATTTAATGTTATATAAGATTAAATAGGTCATATTATTCGGAAAGTCGTTCCCGCACCAGATATTTATTGTACAGCCAACTTGATCCTGCAGGGTGACTTTTGACAATTAAATCCTAACTTTTTCTATGATGTTATGCTACATAGAGAAGAACATACAAAAGTTTAAAAGTTATCGAACTTCTACGAATATAGACGTGGAATGAGCATGTTCTGGCAGTCGATAGAAATACTACTGCGTTTCAAGCATGATCTTCTATAAATATGAGCATCAAATTGTATAACAAATTAAGCTAACAAAAGTTAATATCCTTTCCATCTTACAACATAACATAAAACATTTTTATTGCAGAATGCGTTCTACTCTGTAATTGAATATTTGGCTTATTGATTTTTTTATTTGATAGCTAACATCTTTAGGATTTTTAAGATTTTTAATTTTACTTTTGTATATTTTAATTTGTCTTATTTATTGTTTCACATTTTATTTTATACTAAGTTCTCTGTATTTACTTTTTACACGCAGTGTATTTTGGCATCGTAAATAAATATACAACTACTACTACTAATCATAGCAGCATAATTATGTTCGTGGGTAAACAAAAATGTTTAACAGAAGGAATGATCTGGGAACAGTAACTGAATTGGGTGTGTTGGCGCAGAAAGATGCTTCAACTTGGTTTAGTTGTAATCAATTAAAACAGAACACAGAAAGTCTTCGAAGCAGTGATGCTCTTCTTTCTACTACCACCTCAAAATGTCTAGGTATTCACCTGGACGTTAACGCGGGGCAATTAGAAAGTGTCCGGTTTTCGGAAAGCGGCATTTTTAAACGAAACAAGGGATCTTTATGAAATAAATTGCATTTTCTTACATATGAAATTATATTGAATATTGGTTGTACTTGGTGGTAAATCAGCATCAACTATTTTTAGCATGATTTAAAAGTCCATAAAATATCTTTTATTTATAGCACAATATGTATAAAATTATAATATCAAGCTCAAATTGCATACTAAATATACATATTAAAATGATGACGTTTGAAAATTGAATTCAGGGGGGTAATTCTTGAAAGGATGACCTAGAACCGCTAAATATTGCCAAATGCCGTCACGAGATGGCGCTATTTTATGGAGATTTTATTTTTATGAGTTGGTTTTTTCGATAAAAATCTTTCAGCCGCATGGTCATAGACAAGACGCATGGTGTCTGACACATTTTGCTATTTTATAGTGCTATTTCATAGTGTTTATTGTAATATAGACATAGTATTTCTGTTAATAATATTTAAAACTTGTTTTAGGTGTTTGGTGTGTTGTGAATTGTTTATTGACAATTTTGCAAGTAATTATGGATTATAGTAAGTGTATTCCTGATTCTATATGTAAATTATTGTTTAGTAAAATGGTTTTGAAGTGTGTTGTTGAGGGTTGTAATAATACCTCAGCACATTATTCGATGCATAGGCTACCTCCTAAGACAGTCTGCAGTATTTTCAGTGGATTGCAGTAACTGGACATTCAGTTATTATTACTAACAATACTCGTGTATGTGCTGTTCATTTTAAAGGACATTTTAGAAGGAGGACTTCTCAAATGATACCTACCTTATATTTACCAGGTAGATTTTATCGAATATAAAAATCAGCCTTTATTGATTTCAATTATAAAATAATTATGATGATTATACTAACTAGCTGTAGCTGCTCAACCGTCAGTGCACTCATTAGATTTGGATTGTGAACCCTGCCATGCAGAAGAAAAAGGAGATACAGAAGTAGATATGAGTGGTTCCATATCTTATGCAAATGATTATTTTAGTGTACATAAACCAATAGATGATTTATTGAATTTGACAAGTGTTTCAGATAATCACCGAGAACAACATGTTGCTGAAATTTCTGTGGAACAGCAACCAATTAATACAGCAATATATGATGGTATGTTTTGTTTAAAATTATTTTTAAATTTGATGTTACTTTTTACACAATTAATTCTATTAATTACTTTTTTTATAGTTCCTGTATTTAATCCTCCAATCTGTGCTAACAACTGTGGAAAAATGGACCCAAAAATTAATTTAATGCGCAAGAAAATTAAAAATTTACAAAGTAAGAACAGGAAACGTATTGTGGACAACAAATCACTCAGGAGCAAACTTAAGGTAGCAAGTTAAATCCAACTTTAAAAAACTTCCTTCAAAGTCAAATTTTTAATTCCACCAAAAAACGGCAAGAAGAAGATATAGTTTAGACAACAAAGTTCTGGCACTCAGTGTTTTCAAGCATAGTAGGAAAACTTATTCCTTTCTTTATAAAAAAAAATTTGTCTTCCTAGTCCTCGTTTGTTGCAAGGTTTTTCGCAAGGTTTTTCTAAAGATATTATTTTAAAACCTGGTATTTGCACATCCCTTTTGAATAATCTTGAGAAGCAGGTGTCAAGCATGAGTGCACAAGACCGGCTATGTGTTTTCATGTTTGATGAGATGGCATTATCTGCTCATTTAGACTACTTAAAGCATTTAGACATAGTAGAGGGATTTGAAGATAATGGGGAGACCGGTTCTTCAAAATTTGCTGATCATGCTCAGGTGTACATGTTAAGAGGCATTTTTGGAAAGTGGAAGACTCCAATAGCATTCATTTTCTGCCAATCCTCAACAAGTGCTCCTGATATTGTGAAGAATTTTAAAGAAATTGTTATAAAAGTAACTGCTATTGGTTTCAATATTATAGCTTCAGTTTGTGACCACGGATCAACCAACTGTAAAGCTTATCGGATGCTTATTGAAGATACTAGTGCAAATGCATTACGACAGGGATATGAACCAACTAAAGGTATTATATTGATAGATGATATTGAAATAATACTCTTATACGATTATCCCCATCTTTTAAAATGTATTCGCAATAATCTCCTCACTAAGGATTTGAGTTTCTCTACTGATGAGGTATCATGGGTTGCAAAATGGAAGCATATTGAAGATGCTTATTATTTAAATTCTGAACTTTTTGTAAAGCAATTGCACAAAATTACCGAGAACCATGTAAATCCAAGTAGTATCAATAAAATTAAGGTTTCAATATGTATGCAAGTTTTTAGTGCAAAAATGGAATCTACCATTGGTATGTTGGCACAAGGCAACTTTGTTTCTAGAGATCAAAAACATATGATTGGCATTGATGGTTATGGTACATCAAAACTTTGTGGTTTTTGTAATGAATTTTTTGATAGTCTTAATGGGACAGTGGCACAGCCAATAAATTTAGAGAGAGGAAAGGAACCGGTTCCTTCAAAAAATCCATCAAAAAAATTTATTAGACATTCAACCTTTTGGAAAAATGCTATTGTCGTCGTAAATAGCCTTCCGACAAGGCTCGTCCTCCGGTACTGGAAAATTTAAATTTTACACTTCATGGTTTCTTACTTGTTCAGAAAAAACTTGGTTATTCAGAGTTTCCTAGAAGATCTTATAACCAAGATCCTGTAGAAAATTTGTTTGGGCAGATAAGGCAACATGGTGTGAGAAATATTAATCCGCCGTGTTCGGCATTTGTGCCTTATTTGAAAACAATTATTTTATAACTCCACTTTCAATGTTGTCTAATTGTGAGGATGACAAATGCACAGGTCTCATTACGTCAGTAAAAGATTTCATAACACAAGCTAAAATGGCGCCACTTTATTCTATTGAGACTTGGAATCCACCCACTCTTCCTGAAAACTTTAATATGGTTGAAGATTTAGAGTCAACTGCTATAACTTATGTAAGTGGGTTGTCAAGAAAATACTTCCTGTATTTTCTGGATGCCCTATTTTCATACATAATGTTCTTCATTCTGGAGATATTTTACCAGAGCATTCCCTGGTAAACTTGAGGGAATATGAATCCGAAAGTATTAAACTAAATTATTGTTCACAAAATTTACTCTCAGTATTATTTTCAATAGTAAACATATCAAAGTTTCTATTACCCCAGATCATATCCAAACCTAACGTTTATATTAATTTTAAATCCTTCATCCTAAATCATGTTCAATTTTGTTTTAATGACTGTCCCCATATACCTACTTTAATAGATGCATTATTAGGGTCTTTTTTAAATTTACTAACTTTTCACTACGTAAAGAATGTCAATAATATTCTGTTTGGTTTAGAGACAAATAGAAGGGGTACGACAGATTCTGTTTTATTAGCTGCTGCCCAATATAAAGAGAAACATAGAAGGTGGAGAAAACCTGTCTAAGTTTTTCTCCACAACTATACATGGATTTAACTTTTCTATTTCATTACATTAAGAATTCACCCATACTAATTTTATTTTTTTTAGGTATTGTTCAACTTATACTGGTATATTTTAAATTTAATTTTGTGACATGTTTAGATTTTTAATCTTTATCATTTCAGACGAGGGGTAAATGGCTAGTATATGATCTTGAAATTAAACATCAAATTTCAAGGCACTGCTAAATTAGTAGCTCTGCTAGCAAGTCCTATTCCCACGTTCACGTCGTACCTCTTGATTCGCTAACGGGAAAGGGCGCAATACAGCTGGTTTCTATTCAAATTGGTAAGTGTATGAACAATAAAATATAATATAATTCTACTGTTATTTCTTTGGACTAGAATCTCAGCAATTTTCAAGGATAACACTTCATAGAGAGATCTATAAGCTAGTTGCCCAGAACCATATTAAAATACATATGATAACAATATTTTCATGATGCTGTCTGTATACATTTTACAATTGACTAATATAATAGTTATATTTTCATGTTATATGTTGTATTTTTTTTTATTTATTGACCCAAATACGAAATATATATTTAGAACTAACAGTATTTAAACATGAAAAACAGTTTATTGAACATTGAGATGTATTTGAATTGTATTTCTATAACATTTTATTGAATAGTATAGTACATGCTTGCCTTTAATTTATATACATCATTTAAGAACGCAGATTTATATTACATTTTAATTGAATACTATTCAAAAATACATCAAGATATTTAAATAAGCTGTATTGCATATTTTAAATACTATTATTTATTTGAATTAATTATTTCAGCACTGAACCATAACTCAAGGGTCCAGAGCTGAGCTAATTATTTCACATTACTGTCACGAGAGGGCGCAGAAACTGGTTTCTAAAAAGACTACATTAAGTTTCCTATCTATCTTATCTATGATTGAATTTCTCGCCTACTTGAATTTGATTTTAAAAAACTAGGTTATACAATCAACGAAATTCATTTAAGGGGAGGAAAAGCCGACATGTGCACCTAAAGGAACAGTTATCGCCAAAAGTACTGAAGCTATCTAAAAAAAAATATTGCATGCTGTAGTCAATTAAATTACCTACAAAAGAGTTTCTCAGAATTTTGAAATTCGTATTTTCATTTTTTATATAACGTTTTAATATAACATTTTCATATTAAATATTCATTATTTCTTAACAACCAGTAAAATATGCATAGGGATGAACCTACTTCTTGTATTAGTATGCCTAGTCATTATATATATTGCTTCATTTCCACAATTACTGTTCCGAAAGATTGAGTTTAGAACATGCTGCGATATCAAAATTGGCGGACATTTAAAAATGAGATACCTGTGAAATAGAGCATTTTATAGACAGCGATTTCCCTACAGAGGGCTACAAATAAAAATTAAATATAATTCTCGCCAAGCGCAAACATTTTGCCTGAATTATTCGTGTATTCAAGTTCTTGACTTTTGTATCGTTTAATTTTGTCGACATTACTCGTAAATTATGCGTGTACTAGTATATAAAACACATATATTCCCGTAAATGCGATGTTGTCCCTATCTCTTTCACTTTTGTTATGTGAACGAGCGTGGTCTTCTATTACTATGTGAAGTAAACTTCGCCCGCCATCAGAATTTGAGGTTATAATTGTTATTGAATTGTCAGACCATGTCAGACCATGTCAGACCATGTCAGACCATGTCAGACCATGTCAGACCATGTCAGACCATGTCAGACCATGTCAGACCATGTCAGACCATGTCAGACCATATCAGACCATATCAGACGGAATTCATATTTAATTGAAATAGAACCACTTCTGTGAACGGATCATATAAATAATATAAGGCCATCAAGGTATTACGTAATTTATACACAACACATTTTAGGCGACCGACATTTGGGGTAAATTTTGCCTAACATTTTCAAGAAATATACAATGGATGGTTTCAAGAGCTGTTTTGTGTACATGTCACCGCCCCTCCGGAGGCCTAAGATGCCAACAATATTCTATGATATATACACAATATATGTATATATATGAACCAACTCACATCCTTAGAATATACTACTAAGTATGCATGTATAATAATTCAATTATAAAAAACGTTGTTATTATGAAGACCATCACACAGTTACGAAAGTTATGTTATACATATCTCAGTTGCCTTCCATATTAATAACCATGATATATCTAGTCAAAAATGTATTTATCTGTTTAGTTAGCTTACAAATATAATATAACTATGAATTAATTTTTAAAAAAATTAATGCAAAAATTTAAAAAGTAATTCCTAATAACTTTTATAATTTACTTTAACTTTACACACACAAAAATTAAATGAAATTCCTACAATTGAAAGATCTCTACATTTAAACTAAAATTGCATATTTGTGCATCTATTTTCAGTCGTCAGAACTCCGCCTTAAGAAACAAAATTAACATCAGTGTAGATTTCTACAGACTGGCTATCTCACACACTGGCATTAATTACTAGGGCCCTAAATTATACAACAAATTATTGCAGAAACCCAAAGATCTAGATGTAACACATTTAAAAACGCAATCAAAACGCAAAATTGCCAAAGCGCTTTTTTATAGTATTAGTGATTGTTAAATTATTCGTTGTAGAGGAATTGTCACATTTGTAAATATTGTAATAATGTATTAACATGAATACATTTATTATTATTATCCTGATTTGTTTTTTATCAGTTTATCCAGCTATTGTTTGGAAAAAAATCACTTGGGGCATTATCGCCAACAGGATGAAGCTTTGATATAAGGTGAGTTTACGTACTTATGTTCAAGACCTTATTCACAATACTACTGGTTGAAAGCAGTGCTGCTTTGTGAATCTCTCTCTCTCTCTCTCTCTCTCTCTCTATATATATATATATATATATATATATATATATATATATATATATATATATTGGTATTATAATATTAATATTAGAAAAGACAATAAACAAGAGAATAATAGCAAGAATAGATCAGACACTAGAAGAATCGCAATGCGGTTTTAGGAAACGATGATCCACGCAGGACATCTTCAAAATAAAACAAATCACAGAAAAAAGAACTACAAATAATAACACATATTTAGGGTTCATAGACCTAGAAAAACCGTTCGACATGATCCCAAGAAACAAATTATGGAAAATCCTGGAAGAGAGAATTGTAGAAAGAAAGACAGTCGAATTAATACACACATATATGTCAACAACACCCATGCAATAATACACAAGGGACAAACATCGAGAACATTTAAGACAACCAGTGGACTCAGACAAGGAGGCGGGCTCTGTCCCACGTTATGTATCATATACATGGATGAAATAATGAAGAGCATGAAACCAGAAATCAAAAAAGCAAATATAGGGTACAAAAACATGCAAGTTGTAAAAATATCGGAAGGAGCATTCGCTAATGATGAAGTGATAGCAGAAAATTAAGCTTATCTGCAGCACAACCTGAGTGTATGGAACAGACATCTAGAAAAGTATAATATGAAAATGAATTATATCAAAACAAAAGTGATTGTAATAAGAAACCGGAAAGAACAAATAAATATAAAAATAGAACAACACAAAATAGAGCAAGTAGAACAATTCAAATACCTAGGAGTAGCACTGACAGAAGACGGAAAAATGGAAGGCGAACTTAGTAACAGAATAAAAACCACAGTAAAAACATATCACGCATTGTGCAATATAATGATTAACAAAAAAAAGATCAGCAGGACAAAAATAAATATATACAAAAGCACATATAGATAGACCTATACTTACATATGGGAGCGAGACGTGGAAACTAGGGACAAAAGTAGAATACAGGCAGTGAAAATGAAATATCTCAGAGAAGTAAAACAAGTTACGAGAAGAGACAGAATAAGAAATGATGATATTAGAGAAGAATTGGGAATTGAAGCTATAAAAAAGTATATAGAAAAGAAACAACTAAACCGGTGGGGACATAGGATGGACAATAAGAATCAAACAAAACAGGTATGGGAAGCAAGAACTGGAAATAAAAGAAGAAGAGGTATACCAAGAAAAGAGTGGGACAACAGAATGCTAGGGTAATATGAGTTCCATATAGTTCAAAATAATTTTACAATCAATTTAGACGACAAGTAAATAGTCATGCTGTACTAGGTTATACTGGTTACATTGAGTAAGGAGTTTAGACTTCTCAATCAACGGTTTTACATAGTGTTCGCCCAGCAAACGTCTTCGTGATTACCGCTGACGCCTGCTCGCATTCTTGTTCCGAGTCCGCACTGCCGTATTTTCGATGGATATATGTGTTAGCTTGAAATGTATTTACTTAATTTTTGAATTATTCTTATTTTATTTACAAGTTGGTTTTATTTATGAATATATTTTAATTTCTGGTATTCTTTTTTTAATTTGTGACACCCCTAGCCGGCCACGTAAAAATATACATTAGGTAAAGTGTGTTGTTTTGTTAAAAAATATGTAGAACAGTTATAAGTGATATGATATTGCTACTAATATTTGTGTGTGTAATGGGTTTGTGCTTATTTATATAAATATTTAATGAATGAAATAATAAGCATATGTCATTCTGAAGAGTACAATCATGTAAGGGAAACTGTTTCGAAATTGCACTTAATTAAAGCTCACAATTTTAATTAGAGCGTTATCATCGTTTGTTTTTGCATAATATAATGTATGTGGAAACCCTAATTTAAATATTTAATGTATAGTATATCCATCGATACGCAATTTCCACAGTCTAGTGGCACACAATAAAAACTAAATTAATGTCATATTTACTGTGTATAAATATTTAAATATGCAGATTGGTAAATTCGATAAAACCTTTAACAAAATTGCTCGGACACGTCGATTTTTAATTTAAAATTTTCAACTTTTAAGTGTCATTTTTTAATGACGTCATCGTCAATTTATTCAAATGACAACCCAACCCAATGGATTCTGAAAGGGATTAATTTTCTGCGATTGGTTCGTCGATTAGCTCATTGTCAGACTATAAATGATACACATTTAGAGCATTTACTTTTTATTATTTAATTAAATATAATTACGCGTTACGTATTTTTCTTCACTCTAACATTTGAAATTATATTTCTCGGTGTAAATTTCAGCAAGATTAATCAAGTTAACATTGACAATAAAACAAAAACTCTTTCTTTTCATTTGGCATTAGCAAATTTTCATCAGTTAATCGAGCTTGAACGTGCCAGAATAACAGGAATACACTGAAAAAATAAATAAGAGCCGAACCAAAATGCTCGGTAGTGTAAAAATTGAACGAGACAATATTTGATGCCTGTGTGGCTGTGTTAAATCCGATATTTTTTACTCGGTTGCTATAGAGATAAAACCGATGATATATTCGGCTCTGTCCCAGGCGATTGATTAAATGAATTAAATATAAGTAACATATACATTTCCCAAAACAGCCAAACAAACTTCAAAACTTCAGGTTTATGACGTCAGGTCTCCCGGTGCCGGGGCTGAAAACACCTATTTTTTGTCTCTGTGTACGAGAAGCCGGATTATCAATATTCGTGATGTTGCCGCTTGCGTGGGAGGCAGTGTCGTCATAATTTCCCTATGTTAGCCAAGATATTCAGAAAATAATGAGGACCGACAACATTTGCGTCCCGGACGTTCTAGACTCACCACTGATCGCGAAGATCATGCTCTTCGGCCTGTGGTTCTTCGGGATCGTTTTTCATCAAGAAGGGATATTGCTGATAGATGAAGAGGATTCATTGATCATCAAATCTCATTATGATCAACTTATCGAAGAATTCGATCTTTAGGGTTCTGATCATAAAGACCATTGCTTTATTTACCTCTAACTCCACGAAATCGTACTGCACGGCGACAATGGTATAACGAGAGATTGCATTGGAATGTACAATAGAATCAATTAATCTTTAGCGGACCAACACATACAGCGTAGCGTCTGTCCCAGATTGGGCGGCTACAAACAGCGCTTGGAAATGAGCGACTGAATTTCCTGGATAGGGCTAGCTGCGGGCTCTATCGACAGTGTGATAGCGAAAGATTTTATGTAAACAATGGTGGCACACATACTCCGAGACAGATGGATTACACAAACCCATCAACCCGCAGGGCAAGCGTGATGGGTAAACGCCAACCCCCCTTTTATTATTATGAACACACGAAGAAATGATGGGTCCCGAGTTCCCAGCGACCCGCAACTCGCCAGCCAAGGCAACGGTCGGAGAAGGGAAAGGGTCAGAGGTGCAAAGAACTGGGTTACTGAAGGCTGCCAAAGTAAACTGCTACAAATAGCAACATATAATGCACGAACTGTTAGAACAGACGAAAAACTAGAAGAGTTAGAAGAAGAGCTTAAGGCGGAGTTCTGACGGCTAAAAATATATGCACTAATATGCAATTTTAGATTCGATTTAGAGATCATTCAATTGTAGGAATTTGATCAAATTTTTGTGTGTGTAAAGTTAAAGTAAATTATAAAAGTTATTAGGAATTACTTTTTCAATTTTTAGTATTACAAATTAATGCATCTTTGCGATTCGAAATATCTTCGCCCACGTGCAATATTTTGAGAATCTAAAACCTAACAAACTTTCTGTTAGGTTTATTTTACCTATATTTAAAATTTGAACACTGTAAGATAAATAATAAGAATATAATTGCAATCATAAAACACCCATGTTTGCAATCATTCATGCGTAAAATTATCGAGGCCGCGAGTTGCCCACCGTTTTCGTTGATTCCCACTAGGTTTACTTACGCACACAGCATTATAAGAGAGTATTCAATCCCATGTTAAAAGTTGGCAACACCTTGCAGCACCGCTCGCAACGCCCCGGCGGCGTCTCAGGAACTAATGACGAATATGAGGTTGTCTATGGTTATATTTGTGATAATATTGCATTTGAATAAAAACTATCTGTAAATAATGAGAGGGAGGAAAACACATATAAACAAATTTAAGCTTGAAAAATATTAATTAATATATAGGTGTGAAGAGTGGTAGATATTACATTACTGCCGAAAACACATACATGTATATCTGTTTGCAACTTCACTAGTATTTAAATACATAAAATATTGAATTGCAATGAATTTGCATGAATAATATACTCTATATCAGGAAACCTAATAAAAGAGACTTTCAAAATAATATTTAATTCTATATCACAGAAATAAAAACTAATTAATATAAATAATAATAGATTATACTTAAATCTAAATCACAGATGAAATCTCAAAATGATAATAATAATAATTATAAATAAATAATAAATTCTAAATGATTTCTTAAATTTTAAAAAATTCTAAAATACAAACGAATTATGTTAGAAATATATACTATTCACGGCTCTTTCTCCTTTCAACAAGTCCACTTCAAAAAAACGTTGGCGGATTATATTTAACACTAACAATGTAATTTAATGTATTCCTACAATTGGGCACTACACACATATATATATATTCTACCTGATCCATTACGTCTATTATTGTATAAACAAGATATAACAAATAAATAAACATTTATGATTATTCACACCAAACTTTTACATATTTAGAATTTTGAATAAACACGAGCACGTGCACGCGTGAAGCTAAAACATAAACAATATAACCTCAAATTATATTAGCTGTAAGGTGGGTCATCTAAATTCTGTTTAGTTCCCTGAGACGCCGCAGATGCCGGTGCGGCCAAATCTCCAATGCTATGAAGCCCTCCTGCTTACGCACCACCCCCTTTTATGCTTCGGCTCGTTCGTTTGTCTTCGTGTCGTATGATTCGAATTCATAGTTGCGGCTTTGCGGCAGGGATGTTGCGGATTCCAGAGGGGTGCAAGTTGAACATTTGGTTGTGTCCTCAGAATTTAGACGGCGCTAGTTTTTCTTGTATTGGCGTTTCAGTTAAAATGTGTTAGTTCTCTGATTGGCACTTAATAGTGAAGTAATGTTCTTTACCGAGTGAGTAAATTATTGTATATGACGTATTTAACATATGTATATTGATGATTGTAACCAAGTGTAGTGTTGTGTATATCATAGTTATGATGATTATACTCGCTGGCTATAGCAGCTCAACAATGTGCAAATCAAGCATTACTATTGGATTGTGAACACATAAATGACACAAGATATAATACAAGTGTATAAGGCACCTTACACGATCAATATTACTGTAAATATTTTGGAATAATGACAGAATTACTGTGCAATAATATGTTTAAAATGTTCATTATTTTAAAATATAGACATTATTACTTATCGTGTAAGGTATAGTAACGATTAAATGAAGAGAATACTGATGTATAACCGGATAATTGATTACTTGATTAATATAAAAGGAGGGTTGAAGCAAATACTGACAGTACTAGGATTGACAGTATTATTGACCGTGTAAGGTGCCTTTTACAAAGGGTGATTTACATAAACCATTAAATAACTTAAGGGTCGGGTTTTGATGTTCATATCTGCTATTCACCTCTACGTAAAAACTATTCAATAGATTTCAATAAAATAAAAAGCGTTGCATTCAGTAATAAATTAGGCGTGTCGTCTGATATATTTGGTTTAACAAACACAAATATTTAAATTATTTTATTTTGTATTTATAATAAATTGCAATTATTTTGTAATATAGCGATAAAGACGACATAAATAATACCCTGTAGATATCATATCATAGGCAAAAGTTGTAATATTATGAGAATTCTTGGCTCTGCCGGAATCACAATTAAATATTCAGAATTATGTATTAGAATATAATATATATATATATATATATATAATATTAAAATTAACTGGTAAGCTTATTAGTTTTTATATTTCTCACCTAATAAGCAGAATACAAAATATTGAAAATATTAAACATCTGTCAATGCCTGACAGCCGCGCTAGTGACAGCTTTGATCAGCTGTTTACGTTTATTTTCAATACAGTGCCTGATTGAAAGATCGCACAAATGTAACTCTTTCAAGTATTAGCGTTCTAATTACGACAGCAGAAATGTTTTAGAAGAGGTAAGAATAATTAAACATACAAAAGTATATAACCTAGCAGTTTGATATTTTCAGAGGAGGCAATTAACTTAATCAACTAAATGCTGGTGATTATAAAACAAAAAGGAAGACTTGTTGCAATACTTCGCCTTTTAATTAATAAATGACAAGACAGAAAACATTTTATAAGTCTTCACATGCAATTTGTTTAGAACATGTGACATTTGTATCTCAGACAAGAGTGACTAATATCTATTTATGTTTATGTGAGAGCTAACTATGATAGGAATGTATCATTTTGTTTTCAATTATTATTATCAATATTTTTATTTGTTCATAAAGATTAACATGTTTTTTAAATGCAAAAATGTAATAATAATATTCAATTATATGGTAGGATTTCAATAAATTTTTTAAAATTGTATTCCAAATGTGTTATACTTATGTCACTATACCTTAATACATAAAATAACAATCATTAGTTTTCCTAACAATTAAATATTTACATTTTCGGGACTGATTAAGTTTGGGGTCTTGAGTTGAAATATTTGCGGTTGAAGCCAAAATAAGTTGAAACAAGTATGAAATGCGGCCTCTGTTACAAACTGACTGATCAAAATGTAAGTTAGATGTTGAATTTTTTATTATATGAATAGTTTTACATTGTTCATAGGTTGTAAAGTTTGCCATATTACTTAATTTATATTTTTAGTTGACATTACATGCATACAACATGGTATTTATTCACTGGCAGATATATTAATCCCATTCTTTTTTTAAATCAATTTCAAGTGTTTCTGGTAACATGTCTTCAAATGTAAAGACATAATTTTCATATAATATTTAACTACATTTAGTATACAGGCTGATTGCTTGCTGCATTCACATAAATTACTGGTTTTGAAAACGAATATATTACGTGATACATGTCATAATTTTAATATTTACTTTAAAGGCGCCGTCCGTCTGGCACTGAGCGAGAGTTCAAACCCCGTTGAGGGAGAAATATCGTTAATCACCTTTCACAATATTTCAGAGGGTACTTCTCTGAGCTTCTTCCTTCACCAGCATAAAAGCCCTCGAATATGAAGATAGTTTTTTATTTTCCATAATTTTTATCATTATTTACGCGAATACTATTAAATTTTTTTATACATTCCTTATTTTTCAAAATTTGCTTATATTTTATAGCTATTCTGGATATGCTCAACAAAAAACATACTGAATTGAGTGTATATTTTTGAAAAAAATAATTTTCTGTAGAGATTTAATTGTTTTCATTTCTAATAAAATACTGCAAATAATAAATAAGATTTTTTAACAACATTTCGTAATCGTGGTGATAGTTGTTTCCCATAATCTGAAAAGTCCATTTGTTACATTGACTTACTACCACTAGCCGATTTCCACAAAAAAACGAATCAAAACGTTACCGTGAGACAATAGCTACAAATATAATTTGGTTGGAAAATATGCAGTAGTTTTACTGAAAACGTGGAGAGAAAGTTTATCACAGGCGGTCAGACATTTTTCAGAGATAGTCATAAAATTATTTACGTATAATACAGTCACTTTTGGAGCGACCCCTATGGCACGTATATCCACAAAAGGAAATTGTTTTATCAAGTTTGTTTTTCAGTTTGTGGACCGATTTTGCTCACATTTTCACGGGATAACCCCAGCTTGCTTTCGAAAAATAGTCTATTTCGACTATATTAGTCATGAAACATAAAGATTTACAATTAGATTTATTTCGCTATAACAATACCCTTCCTTACACAGCAACGCTGTATTTGGAATGTAAAAGTTATAAATATTTTATATATCTATTATACATAATGACATTATATATTGCATGTAATTCATATAAATATATAGAAAATGTATTATTATTATTATATTTTTGCAAAAATTCAGATTTGTACCAATTTGCAAATGTGAAAAGTATTTTTTGTTATATGTGATAATATATATATATATATATATATATATATATATATATATATATATATATATATATATATATATGAAAGATGATAACTACTGAAGAACTGAAATTATAATTAGTGATGGATATAATCAAATTAATTCTATTGATGGTAATGGTGAATTCAAACTAGGCAATAAAAACTATGCCTATCAGGAAATTTCATTGGAACACATCTTAGAGATTATTTAATAATATAATGTATGATATTATTAGAATCCTCTTATATTTACATACTGCTAAATTATTACAAATTTATGGCTGTTTTGAAAAGAAGAGATTGTACATCTTGTATATGTGCTACTCTTTCTATATTTTCAAACATTTTCACATTTCATTTGTTGTGAATTTATAAAATAAAATTTTCGTACAAATGATCCGTTAGAAAGTTATAGGCAGTCAAATTTCAGGTGCTAATAATATTCAGGTTAGATTTTGCCTTAATGTTCACAGGGTCGTCCGAGATCAGGTTTTCAGGCGATTTCTAAACTCGCGGTTGGTTGTGCCGTTTCCCCGAATTTTGATCACAGTCATACTCAGATTATTCCAAAAATAGTCTATTTGACTATATTATATATCGAAAAAATTAGCAATTCGAATTTGTTCGTGATAACAATACCTGCCTTATATAGCAGTGCTGTATTCAAAAAGTAAAACCCAATTAACATTTACGCACAAATTTATAATAAATAAAAATAAGTTAGATATTAGCCACATCCAATACTTGAAAATATAAATCTAAATAAAAAAAATATATATATATATATATATATATATATATATATATATAAATATATATAGTATTTACGAAAACGAGGGCATTAGCAGGCTTATATAGAATAAGAAACTATCTGCCGGCTAAATACAAGATGCAAATTTATAATGCACTCTATGCATCACAAACCAACTATTTAACTAACACATGGGGAGCCACAACAACAAAAAACTTAAATAAGATACAAGTACAACAAAGTAATGCCCTGAAGGTAATTTTAAATAAACCAATGCATTACTCTACAAGAGACTTACATAAGGAAGCAAGTGAGTTAACTATACTAAACAAAATCAAGCTTAAAAGTATAATATTAACAGTGCAAATACACAACAAATTATTAAAAGCAACATCAACTTTAATAAACGAAAAGATATACACACCTATGACACCAGAAGAAGAAGTGAAATAGATACATAAAAAAGCCGAACTCTACAAAATAACATTAATTTGGGTATAAGCGAGTACAACAAGCTACCAGTATATTTAAAGAACATAAAAGATGTTAAGATATTTAAAATTAACCATCATGGCGACGCAATAAAATAATAAGAACTAATAACATACAAATTAAGAATAGAAAACTAATCCAGTACAACAAACAACATCCTTCACACCAGGTTTTCCAGATCAACTCAACGATTATTGAAAAAAAGCACTGCGAGGGAAACTCCTATTAATTTGTTAATTTAATGTAATTGAGACAAGCAATGCATGATCATAAAAAAATAAATAGAAAAATATATAAAATAAAAAAAACGTAGAGGGAAAATGTATCATAGACGCACAGACATTTTCCAAGCAGCCGAATAAAAAGGATTCTCACATAAACAGGACTTCAGTTCGATTTGGTTGGATGTGGTTCCATTTGGTTCAATTCCATTCAATCCAGTTCAACTTGGTTATTATTTCACTTCATTTTCAATCTCTTTTTTATTTTATTTGTTTAGTTATATATTACTTGTTTATAAGTTGTGGTAAGTAATAAATAAATGCAGTAAATAGATATTTCTATTTGTTACAGCTATCATGTATCATGGTGTGAAAGAATTCCTCATCAACTTCCTCAAATATTTGAAGAAATATTATTTAAATTTTTATTGATATAATTTTAAAAATTGCTGAGTAGTGAGCCCACCTACTGTTAGCTAATCGATTCCTGTTTATTTTGAGAAAATTTACCTATAGATACAGTTGATATCAATATAGAATTGACATAAAAACAAACCCAGTGTTGGGGTATACTTATATGAACAATCAGTTAGTTGATAATTATTAGTGTTGCTTATATTTAATTACTGTAATGAATTATAAATAATAAATTAGAAATAGTAAACTAGAGATATTATAGAAATATTCTTGTGAATCAAATTTTGTCAATATTCAACAGTTTCAAAATTCAAATATTTTATATAGGTAGCTATTATGCATCAAGAAATTATATTCTATATGTAATTCATATGAACAAAATGAAAATTTATTATGATATTTTTGCTAAAATTTAGATAATATTATTCACAGCCTAACAACCAATATATAACCAATTCCAATGGAAATTTTCAACTATGCCAATGAGAAAAGTAATTCTGGTTATTGTATATCTTATGATAACTTGTATTACTTGAAAACTAAATTTATAAGTAGTGATGGATAGAATAAAATTAATTATATTGATAGTCAATCTAGGGAATTAAAACTATGAAAATAATCGTTGGCAATTTGAGCATTTCACATAGTAATTTACAACGTTGCTGCACACAATTAGTGCAATATCAAATGGTGTGAATATAAGTGAACTTTTAGCTAGAGTATGTTTTGTTCACAATATTGTTTGCAATAAAAAGACCACTTGTACATCTTCATATGTAAGATTTAGTCAATATATGCCTATCAGGAAATTACACTGAAAATTCACGTCTATTTTTATAAGTATCACAGATATTCTCCATAACTTTCTTGTTATGTTATGGCCTGGAACCTTTTTCCTAAACTTCAATTTAGTCACCTATTTCCGCTTTATCTAATTTTAGTTCACATCTTTGAGGTTATATATAACCTACCGTTTTCTTTTTCAATGTTGTATTGTATCAAAGTTAAATTGTATTGTAAGTTCTAAATTGAAAAGGGAATAGAGACACTTATTATTTACATAATTTCTAACCTATTAGTAACTAAATATCACTGTCATCGAGCGAAATATTACAAAACCCAAAAGCAAATTAATATTATAAATATTATTTGCACAGCGTTGCGATTTTATGAAACAAGTTTCTTATCTATCTTGTCTATGGCGGATTCCTTTTACTACTTCGATACTTGTGCGATTTGTTCCTATATATCATTGATAAGTATATTTAATTGCGCTTTTTTACTTGTTGCCTTTGATAATGCCGAGACATAATAAAAACGGAAAGCTTTTCTTGTCAGCTAGACGCAAAAAGAATAGAAGTGCAAATTTTACGCTGTAAGTTTATTAATTATAGGAATTATCGCAAATGCCACATTCAACTAGCGGCCATATTGAAAAATAATGGAGTAACGTTGATAATTCTGTTAATTCCTTTTGTGTGCTACTGTCAGGAGATAGTATAAAATAAACATAAATAAATCACCTTATTTAAATAATATTGCACATTTTTAAATTATAGGCTCTATTAACATTTAAATATGTTAATAGAGCCTACACTTTTAAAATGTGCATATTCATTTTGTCCTGTTTATATAATTCACTTTTCGCTACGGCCCATGCAATTTGCACAATGACCGTGTTTGGATCGTATAAATCCCTGGTATAAGATGGAATGGGCTTGTGTACAACCTAGCGAAACTGAAACGCCTATTTAGTTGATATAATTCTAGCAATCACCCCACTCTTTGTTTCCCTACATTCTTTCTACTCCTGACCCCACTACGTAAAGGGCGCGAATTCGGGGATTTTCAAACACCAGAGCTCCACCTTAAGTAAATCAAATGGGACATTATTGGAGTTTGTGAAACAAGACGTACAGGAGAACAGTGCACCGTACTGAAATCTGGACATCAGCTATACGAAAATAACTGATAGAAAATCGCACATCGGAGGCGTAGCTATCCTGATACACCAACAGCTTAAACACCTTGTCACCAAAATGGCAGCAATATCAAACCGTGTCATATACATCATTATCAAGCTAGGTGAAAGATATAGCCTACAAGTCATTCAAGTATACGCCCCTACCAGTGCATCTGGGGAAGCCGAAGTCGACCAATTCTATGAGGATATCACCACAGCTATAAGAATATGGCGTTATAGGCGATTTTAACGCGAAACTCGGTAAAACGCACCAAGAAAATACCGACAAGGTAGGTAACTTTGGAATGCGGGAAAGGAATCAAAGCGGAGAGATGCTCTTTAATTATTTGCAAAGCGAGAACTTATTTTACATGACTAGTTTCTTTCAAAAATTTACGAAAATGGACATGGTTAAGTCTCAACGGCCGCGTGCAAAACGAAATAGATTATATTCTTGTAAATAACAAACATATGGTTACAGACGTTTCTGTCTTAAACAGATTTAACACCGGCTGCGATCACCGCAGTACGTGCCACAAGCGTCAACCAACCAAAATAACGATGAACAACTAAACCAACACCAGACGCAGTACGAGAAAGAGCTTTCAACACGCCTTCCTACAGACATATTGCAAAATCTTATGTTGGAGGAATTATCTGATAAAATTGTAACCAGTATTCATAGAAAAAAGTATGTGCATTTAAAAAAGAAACTGAAAACACAAAAATTAGCCAAAATACTCTTACCCTAATTGACAGGAGAAGAGCTTTAAGTCGTGAATCCACCGAATATAGACACCTTAATAAGGAGATAGCCCATCATATTCGAAGAGATATAAGATCGTATCAACGATCAAGCAGGTTATGTTATAGAAGACAACTCGAATATGAAGGACTAAAAAACTCGATATCACGAGGTAGAGCTAAGATTTCCAAAATTTCAAATATGAACGGACTAATAGTAAGGGTCCAACAAGATATCAAAACAGTCATAGAGCAATATTATACCAAACTCTGTAGTGCAACCATGCCAAATCCTAACACTGAGTCGGTAACAATAATGAACGTAAACTCCGAAGAAATTCCCGATATTAGTACAGAAGAAATAAAAGCAGCATTAAAATACATTGAAAAGTGAAGAGCGTCTGGCGAAGACAGAATTACCAGCGAGATGTTAAGGAGCGGGGGAATCATCGCCCTATTAGCTATCTCACATGTACAAGCTGCTGACAAAAATAATTGTGAATAGATTGACAACTTAACTCGACTTGCATCAACCCCCAGAACAGGCGAGATTCAGAAGAGGATTTGGCACATCAAACCATCTACAAGCACTGCGATCCCTTATTGAAAAAACCGCAGAATATAATATCCCGCTACACCTTGCCTTCGTGAATTACAAGGCATTTGACTCCGTTGAACTATGGGCCATTTGGGCAGCAATGGAAAATGCTAGAATTGATTCACGCTGCACCAATCTTTTCTTTCTTCTACAGAAATACCACCCTCCAAGTACACGTATGTGAAGACATAATTACTGACGAAATACCTATAGGGAAGGGGGTCAGACAGGGGGACACAGTATCATCGAAGCTGTTCACTCTGGCAATGGAGGATATTTTCAACAAACTACCCTGGCATACAAATGGTATCAATGTCGACGGAAACTATCTGAACTATCTCCGATTCGGCGATGATATCGTGTTGATCAGCAACAACTTAAAACAGTTAGAAACCATGTTGAAGCAACTAAAAGAGGCCTCGAAACAAGTAGGCATGAAAATGAATTTAATAAAAACAAAGATTATGAGTACGCAGAACACCAACGTTACTATCGAAGATCAGGCCATAGAAAAGGTGAACGAATACATATATTTGGAACATAAGATCATGTTAGGTAAAGACAACCAGAGGGCAGATATTTCAAGACGATTACAACATAGTTGGGCTGCGTTTGGCAAATTGGGCTACATACTCAAAAACAGAGAAATTCCCAATGGTTTAAAGCGGCAGGTGTATGAAAAATCCATCCTCCCGGTAACAACATACGGTTTAGAAACCATGGCACTCGCCGAAAAAGTGCAAACCGATTACGCACTACCACAGAGCACTATAAGAGAGAGTTCAAGCCCTGTAAAATGTTGGCAACACGTTTAAGCGCGCCACCTCAGCGCCTCTCTTGTTATTAACATGAACTAATGGCAATTTTATAGGTTTAGGTTATATTTATAATATTGCATTTTGATTAAAAGTAACTGAAAATTTGAATTGAAGGTAGGGTATAATATACACAAATGTAAAGTTGAAAAATATTTATTAATATATTGGTGTGAAGAGTCAAAGATACATTACGGCTGAAAAAAACACATACATATAAATATATTTGTCTGCAACTTCACTTAATTAGCATTTAAATACATATATTATAAATTAAAATATTCTTTTATAAACAGCTAAAGCAAGAGCCTTTTCTTGAAATGACCATGTAGCATGTTTCTTACTGACATTTCTAAACAGGCCTTCAAGAAATATTACACCTGTTGTGCTCAAGTGTTTATAAAGGTCCTTTAAATGTGAAAAAGTTGATAAATTTTGCCTACATATAGCCAATTTCTTCTGAAGTTTACATACATAATTTGTTCAACTTACGTTCTGCCTAGATAATTTATATTTGTCATTAGTGGCTAGAAATTTAGGCTTAACTGATTTAACAGCTGTTGTCTTATTAAATTTCACATTAAGGACCTTAGAAATTTGCAATGAATTGTGTTATTATTTCCCTCAAAATTACCATGTAATACTAAATTTTGAATAGTAGCATTGTCTGAATAATCTGTATTAAATAAAGTAGGAATGGTTAGAAAGCGTAGATGTGTTTTCAAACTATTAATGAATGAACTATCATCAAAGTGCTCTACACAAATAACAAAGTTACCAACGGCTTCAACATTAGTATTAAAAGCGGAGCTAATAGAATCTAGCCATCTCTTTCTCCTTGAACATGTCCACAAAAATTTAAATGCAGTTATATGTATTCATACAATTGGGCACTACATAACGATTTTTACCTGAAGCCATTACGCATATTATTGTCTAACCGTATAATATGGTTTGATTACTCACACCAAACTTTTTCATATATAGAATTTGGAAAAGAAACGGCACGTGCACGCGTGAAGCTAAAACATAACAAACAATATAACCTCAAATTATATTTCTTGTAAGGCGGGTCATCTAAATTCTGTTTAGTTCCTGATAATAGCAAGGATGCTCTTTTTGGCGCTGATGCGGCCATATTGCCAATGCTTTGAAACCCCCCTGCGCACTACGTAACGAGCGATGGAACGTGCCATGTTAGGCGTAAGCTTGAGAAACATAATTCGGAACGAAAAGATTCGCAGAAGATCCGGCGTGACAGATATCATGGCGCGAATTGCAGAACTCAAGTGGAGCTGAACAGACCACGTTGCCAGACAAGGATACTGTCGATGGACACATCGTATAACATCATGGCGACCAAGGGAAACAAAACGAGGAATCAGAATACCTTAAAGGAGATGGTTAGACGACGTTAAAAAGGTAGCAGGACGTGCCTGGTACCATCTAGCCCAAGAGAAAACATCGTGGAAAATATAAAGGAGGCCTACGTTCAAAAGTTGACAACAATGGGCTGAAAGAAGAAGAAGAAGAATCTTTAGTGACGTAACTCGACTGTGTTTATGGGCTCACGATGGTCGCAGATTAGTTAGAAAACGTCCTGCAGAAAGATGTAATTTGCATGTTTCTGTACAACGGCAAAGAGCACTCGAGGTGTGATTATGTGGGGGCTATCTGTCATGTAAGCAGATCTCCTCTAGCAGTTAATCAGGGAACATTAAATTCAAATCGGTACATCAATAATGTACTCCAACCAGTACTACTGCCATATCTGCAAGAAATAAAAATCTAATTTTTTAGCTAGATAATGCGCGGCCGCAAGAGCAAGAGTTGCCCATGTTGATCTGCTTCCATGACCTTCTCGTTCACCAGACTTATCACCAATCGAACATGTGTGGCATAGTGTAGGGCGGAGGACCAATGATTTACAGCTGCCCCCAAATAATGTAGATGGCCTTCAACAACGGATTTACAAGCATGGTGTGGTATACCTCAGTCTAGAATAGATTCGCTCATTTCAAGTATACCTAATCGGCTAGCTGAAGGTGTCAGAAACAGAGGAGGGTCGACGTATTATTAGTGTTAACAATATTTTTATCTTGCTGAAAACTATATATAGTAATCGTACCCCTGGAGAGGTTAAAGAAAGACGTTAGAAGACTCTTATATTATTACACATGTCCATCTTTCTGTTCCCCGTGGGTTGACAAACAGGAGCACTCTGGGCAACTATGTCGATTCCTTGCTGAGTCTACCACGACTCAATTGCCTTTTCAGCCTTAGGTATGTCGTATGTCAGCAGCCTGCTTTGGTGCAAACTCTGCTACCTGGGCAGAGTCTTCCCCATTCAGGTCGACTCTGTCCCAACGTCTTTTTCTGCTTCTGTTGATGATTTTAGTCTGAGAGGAAAGGATAGAAAGTCAAAATCAACTCTACCCTTCCTACCCCTACCTGTTTCGGCATCTCCTTCAGGACCACCATCATTACCACCAAGATAACTATAGTGGCTCCTATTTTTGCGCATGGTGAAAGAGAAGCCACTTGTCCACCTCTCCGTGTTCTACCACCCACGCCTCGTCTGGAGGGACCTCAAATATTCCCATTTGCCCTGAATCCAAAGGGACGCCCTAACCTAAGTGTCGGTAGTATGTCAACCTTTTTTTTTTTTCGTCTGGGGTGGAATCTTCGAAAGACACCCATGCCTCCACTATCACCCTGCGGTGATAGGCATGGGTAGTGTCGGATTCGCCCCACGCGATGATTGGGGCGCCTACCGACTAAACCAAAACCCAGGTTCTGTCACCGCGGAGGCTTGACCGCCTAACAGGCATTCCTAAGCCCCCGGGGCCGTCTGTCGTTGGTCAGTTCCGTGTCTCTTGTCTGGTATGGAGCAGGGTAGGGTTGCAATGAAAGAAGGAGAACGAAAACGGGGCTGTCACTGTCGTCCGTCCTCGTCATTCGGTCTGTGGGGGTCGCAAGTCGTCGTCGAACTTCCTCCCCATCACCGCCCGGGAGAAAGCCGCGAACCCGTCCCACGCGTCACTGTCTTGGAGGATCCTGGCACTGATGGTGTCGGGATCGGTCTCGCCGATCTGCAACATTAAGGAATGTCGGTTAATGTGCTAACGGGGGCAGCGAAAGATAGTGTGGGCTGGATCATCAGCCCCACCACAGTAACGGCATGTGGCCGAGTCTGCCTTCCCTATCCGGAAGAGATAGGACTGGAAAACTCCGTGTCCGGATAGGGCCTGGGTGGACCAATGATCCAGCTCCCCGTGCCCCCTGGTGACCCACGGTTGGACGTGTGGGATCACCCTCCTCGTCCATCCTCCGTTGATAGTTGACTCCCACCTCGCCTGCCACTTTTGGAAGGTCTCGCTTCGTGCGGTGTCGTGAGCCTCCTTTTTGGTGGCTCCCTCCGTCCTCTTGCGGTATATCTCCGCCCGCTCCTCGACGAGCAGGTCCCCTGGTATGGTACCAGCTAGCACCTCCACTGCGTGGGTTGAAATCGTTCTGTATGCCCGGCATATTCTGACCGCACTGGTGTGCAGGGCCCGTCGCAGCCTCTCCACGTTGCGCTTGGTGTTCGTGGCGCTTGCCCATGCGGGGGCTGCGTATACGAGTTGGGCCTGCGACACCAGCGATAGCAGCCTCCTCCGGCCCGTGCTCGGCCCCCCGATGTTAGGCATCAATCTGGCTAGGGCCGCCTCGGTTCGTGCCGCCTTCTTCGTCGCTTCAAGTACCTGGGCGGTGTGGTGCGCGTTACTTTCCAGTAACGTGCCCAGGTACTTGATCTTCCTCCTGATGGGGAGGGTCTTCCCAAGGAGTTGGATGACAGCCGTGGCTTCGTGGACGCCTGCCCTCTTGATGGAGAGCAGGACGACCTCGGTTTTGGCAGCAGCAATGGTAAGGCCGCTGCCCGTCGTCCACTCGTCCACCGCTGCCACCGCCTCCATGATTTGGGCTTTCGCCTTGTCGAGGGTCCTGGCCGTGGTGGTTATCGCCAGGTCATCTGCAAAGGCCAGCATCGTGGTCTCCTCCGGCAGCTCCAGCCGCAGGCCCTCGTCGAAGGCGACGTTCCAGAGGAGGAGGCCCAGGACAGAGCCCTGTGGTCATCTCCTCCGTGCTCGCTGCTTCGCCTCCGTGGTTGTCTCCTGCCTCGCGGATGGCTGTGGTGAGCGCAGCTTGGTCCATTCCTTCCAAGTTCCATCTGCGCCTTGGAGTGGGTGGCTGGGATCGGGCCTGTGCTGTGTGACCTCCACCTACCCTGTACGAGATGTACAGGTGGTCGCTCAGGGTCTCCTCTCCCAGCACCCTCCAGTCTCTCACTCGTCTAGCCATTCCAGGGGATGCTAGGGTGACGTCTATGTGGGACACCGACTCTCTCCTGGAGAAGGTCGGTGCCCCGGTGTTGCATATCAGCAGGTCCAATGCTGCGGCCATCTCCAGCACCGCCTCTCCCCGTGCGTTGGTAGCGGGGGAGCCCCATGCCGTGGCCTTGGCGTTCAGGTCCCCGGCGATTATGTAGTCGCCCGTGGTGTTCCGCGCCGTCGTTTCTAGTGCTCGGATCCACTGTTGGGCCTCGTTTCTGCTGCAGTTTGGGGACAGGTAGACGGCTATCAATGTCCAGCCGCTAAATCACGCCCAGGCTATTCCCCTCCCGGGTAGCTTTGATGGCTACGTCCCCCATGGGCCCGTCGGACACCCAGGAGGGGTCCAGCCTGGCGTGGTTCGGTTCCGACATCACTAGTGCGTCGGCCCCCATCCTGTTTGCCTCCACCAGCAGGAGCTGATGGGCAGCTCTGCCCCTGCCAACGTTGGCCTGGATGATGGTGGTGTGGGTCATTTTCGGTCCGTTGGCGCCACTCCTCCGGCGCTGCGTTCTCTCGCCTCTTGTGCGCTCCTTTGCTTGGCTGGGCAGCGGAAGCTGCTTGCTGCATGTCCGTCGGCGTCGCACACGGCGCTGTGGGGGGCCCCGGTCTTGCAGCTCCTGGCTTGGTGCCCCTCCTTGCCGCACTTGAGGCAGAGGTTCCTCCTGTCTGGTCCCTTGCATGTGCTGGCTTGGTGTCCTTCAAGCCAGCACCTGGAGCATCCAGGGGGTGTCTCCTGCCTTCTGGTTGGCTTGGCGAGCACCAAGCCCACCCTAAGGCTCTTCCCAGCCAGGATTTCCGCCCCCTTGGCCGTTGTGGTGACGGTTACTGCCTGGGTGGAGTTTCGGGAGGGTCGCAGGGGCCCTACCCTAAACGGCTCTTTTTGTAGTGGCGGCAGTGTCGCCTCGATGGCCTCTGTCACCTCGGAGACCGTTGCGAGCACGTCCAGCCCCCGGATATGAATTGTCGATCCTGGGCGGCTGACCCGCGCTCTGGCCCCCTCGGCTTGGGCACTGATGGTGGTGCACAGGTCGTCCACCTTCCCTCCGTTGCCCTTCACCCTGATGCGGAGGAGTCCGCTGTCCGATCTGTCCATTCGTGTGACGCTGTCGGCCATGTCGATGGTGCGGACCCTCCGCACCAGGTTGGCGTACGTCTCCCCCTCTGCCGGGGTGACCAGTATGGTCTCCTCCTTCGGCTTCCAGTCTGGGCTCTTAGGGGGTGGCTGTCGATTTTCGTTGGGTGACTTCGGTTGTTTTGGTGGGGGCTCTTGCTTTATGGCGACCCTCAGGTTTGTGCCCGCGAGCCCCATCTCAAGCAGTTTTCTGGCCTCTGTAGTGGTGGCGCAGCCTTATTCAGCTCTTGCGTTGGTGGCGCCGGAGGCAGAGATGGTTTGTTCCGCCTCCCTGGCACCGACGTAGATTGACTCCCTCACCCCTCCCTGCGACGTCGTGTCGCATGCTATGAAGAGGGTCGTCCAGACCTGCCGGCTGGGGGGGCCGCCTCCTCCGGACACCGCGATGGTCTTTTTGAGGACCGACACTTGGCCTCCTTCGGATGTTCTGCCCGCCAGGTCCATAGTCTTGCGGCCTGGCTTGGGGCCCGCGTTGATTGACCTGGCGTTTAAGTCCACAAGCCTGATGAGTGGGACGTCAGGGGATGGCTTGATGTCCTCCGGCCGGACGAGGTGGGTAGCGGTGTATGCCTCTTCCGGCCAGTCCTCGCTCATGGCGGTCTCGGCCTCTAGTAGGCTCTCCTGGGCTGCGATGGCCGCTCTGACTCTGGACGCCCTGTCGGCCAGGATCTCGGCTTTAGATTTGTTGGAGTTTTCGTCAAGCTGCCGACGGATGTCCCGCTCTCCGCTTTCATCGCCCCGATGGTCTCGTCGGCCCGTCTTTTTTCCTCCCTGAGGTCGTTGAGTTGTTGCCTCAGGTCGGCGTCGCGGTCTGGAGATTCTCTCCGCTCGTCCTCGTCTGACGGGGGGCTATGGGTTCTGGGGTTGTAGCCTGCAGATTCTTCCATAGGCCCCCCTTAGCTGGCGAGCGTCCACCTTGACTTTAAGCGGGATGTTACGCGTTGAGCCGGCTGTGTCGGTGAGTCTCCAAACCAGGTCGCGGGTCGCGGCCAGTTCTTGCAGCATCGCCTCCGCGGGTGGTTTTGTCGACTTCCTGCGTTTTTGTGTCTTCTTTCTCCCAGCCTCTGGTGTGATCCAGATATCTGGGGGGACATCGCTTTGCGTTTCCCAGTCTCTTCTTCCAGAGCCTCCCGGTCCGCATACTCCATGAGCCATTCCGCGATTGTTTGGTCTTCCGACGGGCGGCGACCGGTTTTTGTGCCCGCACCCTCGGGCGTTGCGGCGACGATGTCTGGGTCTTTTGTTTGGTTTCGGTGGTCGTTGGATGACGGTCGGGAGGCACCCACTCCGATGCCTTCTCCGACCGGCCCTGAGGTTACCCTCCTCTGGGCTGTAAGTTCCATTTCGAAAGTTGTGTCAGTCATGTTTATTTTTTATTTGTCCGTGTGGTCGCGCGGTTGTCGTCGTGGTGAATCGTGGTCAATCTGATCTGTCTGTTTTTTTTTTAGCGCAAGAGAAGATGTTTCGACCCCTAGCCCTTGTATGTCAACCTGGACAACGTTGAGTTTTGTTCGCACCCAAATTGGTGGGAGCACCCTCACCGATTTAATTAACCATTGGCCATCGTCGCAGTCATGTCGTAAGATCTCTATTGCTTGACTCCGGCCACTGAACGTTGGCGGCTAAAGACTTGGTGTGGATAATCTCTTGTTCAACTCCCCAGTTAAATATTGTTCTAGCACGGTTGGGTGTTCCTCTGAGAATTGGCACAATGCATGATGCTTGTTTATAATTACCATACGCAGGGGCTTTGTGGCAGACACACATTGTCGCGGTGTGGGGGCCCAGTGAGGTGACATCCGCAAAACGCCCTACTATAAAAGCTTAGGCCATAGCAGGGAATAGGATGACGTCGCACTGCTAAGATGTTCAGCACAATTTCTCACATAATGAACCTAATGAACCTCTCCTCTAAAATCAATTTGACATCTTTGATCTGACGGCCTCCCTTGGTCAACTCTTCAGGCCTCTCTGCATTATTTTCTATCCCCGACGCTATTAGGGTCGCCCGAGGGCTAGGGATCAATACATATTTTCTTCTTCGTTATCAAATAGTTTTATACATGATTAAAAAACCTCGTTCGGACGGATAGACCGCCGGTCCGGGCGGCTGGGTGGTAGCAAATCTCCTCGGTCCTCGCCTTGTTCGAGACAGCAGGCACCACCAACAAGGTGGAGAGCGAGATTAGATGCTAGATGTTCTTTATTGTGTGCATACCGAACCGTGTCGTCACTTTGTTGTCCATGACTGATCAACTGTTGATGACCATGCTTACAAGAAGTCGGGTTGGAGTTTTCCCAGTACCCAAACCAAAACCACAAATATGATGGAATCAGATAAGGAAGAAACGTTTCCGGTTGGGACGGGTTACGTGGTGGGTGCTCCCGACCGTTAACAAGCTACCACTAAGCCCAACAAAAAGAAGGAGGCATAAAGACAGAATAGACAATCCCTTTTGCCGAGAGTACCATTACTCCGCGTACACATACAGGTGCGGCAATTAAAAGAAGGTACAGGGTATCCATGCGGGAATGGACAATCGCGCGGGGCGAACTATCGGAACTTGAAGAGAAGAATCCAATAAAAAGAAAGCTATATGACCGCCAGATAACTTTCCAAACACAATTTAGTCAGGAACGCCTGAGAAAGCAAAGAGGGGATACCCTCACAAATTATCCAGTTACCAGATTCCGTTCATCCACCCATACGGGGTACCACGCACAAACTGGCGGATAATCTGGAACACCCCTTCAACCACGACTACTCAGTTCAGGGGGTTGGCCCATTATTCGTATCAACTGTCTCAATTCGCAGTACGTTATTCCGGCCGGTAATGTCCCTTCAACATCTCAAGATGCCGGGCCCTGGAGGGAGATATTCATATGTGTATCAGATGCCGAAAGGACATTTGAAACATTTTGATTATAACAGTTTTCGTTTGGGAGACAAAATCAAAAGTACCTATATTTTTTGGACCTGTTTCAGTATCAACTTCAGTTTAAAAATATTATCGTTACCTTAGAAGTTGCAACTGCATAGTTAGAAGAAGAGGAAGAAACAGAGCGCTATATATTACGTTTGGTCATATTTTGAGAGGAAACGTATATAAATAGTCACATGGGATCCTACCTAGTTCTTAATAGTACGTAGAAACGTTTGTTCAAGAATCGGAGTTTTTCATTTAATATCTGGGACATACCCGAAAGCAAAAACTATTCAATACATTTTAATAAAATGAAAGGCGCTGTATTCAGTAATCAATTGGCCGTGTCGTCTTATAGCTTTAGTTTAGCAAACAAAAATATTTCAATTTATTAATTTATTGTAAAAATTGAAATTATTTGTAATATAACGCTAATAACTACATGCACTTTGTTATATTGTAAAGGATTCTTGGGTAACTGCTATTATTTGAAATTTACGCCGCCAACACGGTACGGATTTAGGGAATATAATGATTCTTTGTATAACTTGTGGTGGTAATGCCTTGTAAGTGGCTACTGCTGGAACTACAATGAAATATTCGGAATTATGTATTAGAACATAATATATAAGCGCATACCGATTACAGAAAGTGATATTTTTATTAGTAATTGTAGAATTTTTACTTTCCAAATATTGATAAGATAGGTATAGTTATAGCGAAAAATTTCGAATTGCTAATTTTGACTTTTCTTGATGTCTCATGACTAATATGGTCGAAATAGACTATTCTGGGATAATTTCTGTGTTTGTATATGTGTGTCCGTTTCTTTGTGAACAAAATTCCGGTAAAACGGCCCAACGGATCGCGACAAATTAAGAACCAGAGTTGGGACGACATATGAAATTGACCAAGATCTAACATGTAACCTGAAAGTTATTTGCATCTGAAATCTTGTATTGCGTATAATTTTGTAACGGTCTACTTGTACGAAAATTTTAAGAATCAGTTGTGTAAAATTTTATTCTGAACAAATGCTATTATTTTTTTGCGACAAATGAAAAATAAAGTCACGTGATCGAAGTATTTGAGTTCTAATTACGATAGTAGAAATATTTCAGAAGAGGTAACAATAAGTATTGAAAGTAGGATTGCCATCTGTAAAATCTCTAACCAAGGTCAAAGCGCTTCAAAAACCCGAAATGTTCAGCTTAAACCCCGGACGTTCTTTCCAACGTAAAGTCAATTTTAAGCAAATAAAAGAAAAAAATGTTTTAATTTTAATATTTAATAACTACTATAATATCTGCACTGCGCAGGCACAATTAATGCAGAAAAACATAAATTATAAAATATAATAAAGCAACAATAATCTACTATAAAGTCAAAAATACATTAATTAATATCTATGCCAACTGAAATCAATCACATTTCTCTTTGTCTTAAATACCATATAGGTTGAAATAAACATACATAATATTTCTTCTATAAAAATACAAATTAATAATGTCAAAATAATCACAAATTCGAAAATATAAAAACTCGTAATGATGTGCGGACGTAAATCGCAAAGGCAAAAGATGGCACACGGGCCTCAAAAGTAGGAAAACATAAATATTAACTTTAAAAAATATTGGGCTCATAGTTTAAAAATACGGACAACTTCTTGAAACCAGGATATCAATAAAAAACCCGGGTGGGTACCTGGTCGCCTCTAAACGCCTCTAAACGCCTGGACAAATCCAGGGAAATCCGGACGGATGGCAGCCCTAATTGAAAAGTATATAACCTAACATTTCTTTCTTTCTTAAACTAAGAATAAAACATATAATAAATAAAATAAGTAAAAACTATAAACTTCACTATATAACACTCACATAAATGGCACTTAACCTGTGTCAATTTTTCAAAAATATATATCCAATTAAGATAAAGTGTGTTGTTTTGTTAAAAATATCGAGAACAGTTAGAAGTGATATGATATTGCTAAGAATATTTTTGTGCGTAATGGGTTCGTGCTTATTTATATAAATATCTAATGAATGAAATAATAAGCATATGTCATTCTGAAGAGTACAATCATGTAAGGGAAGCTGTTTCGAAATTGCACTTAATTAAAGCTCACAATTTATATTTGAGCGTTATCATCGTTTGTTTTGCCATATTATAATGTATGTGGAAACCCTAGTTTAAATATTTAATGTATAGTGTTTACATCGATTCGCAGTTTCCACAGTCTAGTGGCATACAATAAAAACTAAATTAATTTTTTTAATAATATTTACTGTGTATAACTATGTTAATATGCAGATTGGTAAATTCGATAAAACATTTGTCTAAATTGCTCGGACACGTCGATTATTAATTTAAAATTTCCAATTTTTAAGTGTCATTTTTTTTCGGTCAAATCACAACCCAATAGATTCTGAAAAGGATAAATTTTCTGAGATTGGCGACATAAAAAATTATTTCAAATGTCAGAGTGAAGAAAAATACGAACGTGAAATAATATTTAATTATAATAAACAATAAAAAGCTAAAGTATATGCTCAAACTGTGCACCATTTACAGTTTGATAATGATCTACTCAAATGTGGTTGGTGGAGTTGACAGGTCCGTTTGATACTGCCTCTTCAGCATCGTGGTATATATTGCTTGAGAATCGAAAACTGACTTAATTTTCCAACAGGATTGTGCACCTCCTCATTAATAACTTATGTACGATAGAGATGTGTCCAACTAAGTTACACCATGATATATCTTTAACTTAATTTTCGACATAACAAAAAATATATATTATGTTGGAAACACCCCTATCCACCGAAGCGAAGCGAAGCGAAGAAGTTTTGTTCAATGTTTTCAAATCTCATTGTAAACGGAAAGGTCCTTGTGTCTCGTTTGCTTAACATGTTTAATTATATATTATTGCTATTATAACCTCAATAGCTTTTCTAGTAGACACGTGGAGTTTTTTTGTATATATATATATATATATATATATATATATATATATATATATTTAACCAGGCATTTTATTTAGTATTATTTAATACATAATATCAAGTTTTTTTTTGACATCACCCTAACTTTTGACATTATTTGTTTATATATCAAATATAAATTAGTTCATCGTCAGCCATTTTTTTAAAAGAATATTTTCTAGTAAATACCATTTGTACGCTGCATCTACATCTATAGCTAATTCACATACTGTAAGTCGTTAATTAACATATCTTGTAAACTATAATTTAATTTTAATTTTTAACATATGTATACCTATTTTGTAGCCGAGCCCTGATGAAGTAGCTATGTAAGCCACGAAATATTGGCAAAAGGAAGTAAAGTGTACTTCAAGTAAAATAGCGTTTTATTGCTGCACTACCCTAATAACTAGAAACATATTATACAGCAAAATAAATATTTACTCTATATATATATATATATATATATATATCCGGACTCGGAACAGGAATGCGAGCAGGCGTCAGCGGTAACCACGGATACGTCTGCTAGGCGAACACTGTGTAAAACCGTTGATTGAGAAGTCTAAACTCTTTAGTTAATGGTGTAACATGGTACATATTACCATTGACTTGTCGTCTGAATTGATTGTAAAAATTGATTGTGAATGTAAATTATTTTGAACAACATGGAACTCATAATACCCTAGCATTCTAAACGTATTAGTCCTGTATTAAAATAGTATCGCTTGTTATACCGCGTACGTGGGTTTTCCCTCTTCAATTTCTTCAACGTCCTGAGGCTAATAATTTTTGGAAATAGATAATTTAACTATATGTTAGTGACACGAGGTGGGAAAATCATCAAAATAATGTCATTAGAAAATGAAACAATTTTTTTTTTCACATATTTTTCACGGAAGCTAAAAAAAAACCTGCGAAAACCGGAATTTTCTGCCATACGTCAAATTTGAGATGATTCGGATGTGGCGAATCCATAGCAAATGTATATATATATATATATATATATATATATATATATATATATATATATATATATATATATATATATATATATATATATATATATACATACATATAATGTTTTAATACAGTTTTATTTTGTCATTTTAGCCATTTTATCTACAATTCCATTAACAAAGGTTTGATTCATTGAAGAAATCATGTCTCGAGCTGGTCATCAACTTTCAGTTATATGAAATTATGGGCTCAAGGAGATTTAGTTCTGGATAGTTGGCTGGAGGCTAGCATAGCTACACACACTTAGGCCTCAAAATAGGGCCGTTGTGAAACCTCCCTTTGAGGCTACCAATGCTGGCCCAATGCTGGCCATACTAGGCCACACTCCCCTAGTATTAGATGCCTAGTGTTTACTAGAGCTGGGCAGAAGCATATTACATGCTCTGCTGTTTCTAGTTCTTCATTGCACCCTCTACATAACGGGTTGTCCACCAGACCCATCGTGTGTAGGTGTTTGTTTAGCCGGCAGTGGCCAGTTAAGATGTTGGTCAATAATTTCAGATTAATTCTGGATAAGTTAAGACGGGTCGTGGCTGCAATTTTACAAGGTTGTCTAATTGCTATCTTTGATTGCTTGCAGTCCGGCGTTCCTCGCCATTTTACCTTTTGAAGAGCATGTGTCCTACGCACTATTATTTTTTTCAGAGTACCTGCAGAAATTATTTCATCCTCTTGGGTTGTTATAGGATGTAAGGATCCCTTCCTGGCAAGCTCATCTGCAATTTCGTTCCCCTTGATGCCACTATGTCCTTTGATCCAGCAGAGATCTAGTTTGTTATGTTTAGCCAGCCCCTCCAGGCTATGTAGACATGAATATAGCTCTTTCGACAAAAATGTGTTGGCTCCAACTTGAGGACAAACTTTTCCTGCTACTTTTTTTGATGTTACGTCATCTAGTGTTGCTTGGATTGTTTTAAGAACTTGGTCTAAACCAAGCATATTTTTTATCCAGCCCCTCATAGTGGGGTGGGTCCCGTAAGATTATCAATACTTTTAAATGTTGTTTTGTCAAAAGCACCTTCAATATCAATGAAGGTCGCAAACAACAAACTTTTATGCTCCAGTATTTCATCTATCTTAGAAGTCACCAGATGTAGGGCTGATTCGGTTGAGCGTCCTGGTTGGTAGGCATGCTGATCGGATGTATGGGGTACGTTCTCAGCGGCCCGTCCCTGATTTCACGATCGCAGAGCCTTTCCAACATCTTCAATAGAAATGAGTTTAGGCTGATGGGCCTGAATCGCAACATTTCTGAATTATTAATCATCCTAAACACATAGCCACACCACAGCTACGTACAGCTGTTTCTTTGTGCATAAAGTTGAACTTTGGACCCGGCACTTTGGACAGTTTTACATTGCCCTTAGGATATATATTTTTTTCTATGTTTTTGTATCATTGCAAACTGGGCACTTTCTTGAAATATTTATTAATAAAATGAATTTGCAATGACAATACTTTGACGGTTGTTTGAAGTATTTCAATTTATTTCAATCAACGTTTTGAAGTAAATTTAAAACTGTAACCCTACAGTTCACCGACATCGCAACAGGTGGAGCAGCGCACCGTATACAGTTTGGACCACGATTTTCATGCAATTGACCTATTGACCTATTGACCTATAGAATGACCGAAGGGGGCGCCACCGCGCCGGCCCGAAATGGTGTAAAGGTGACATATACTTTTGGCGCCAAGTTTTCGTTATTGAATCATTTAAATATCCGTTGATTATTTGTTGTAAGAGTATTGTTTTCTAATAGTATGGTCTTAATATGTAAGAATCCACTACCATAAAATCTGATGGTTTATTTATTTCGTTGGTAATTGCCGCCGACACATTTTACATGGAATTTTATTCAATGGTCGTTTTAAACTTTCTCGCAATAATGAATTTGCACAGATGGTGCCCAACGTGTTCGTCTCACATTTGGCTATACTGAGACTCTACAATTATTGTCCAATATTGCCTTTACTAATAGAAAAACATGAATTTTCATACAACACTTTTTGCCAAATTATTGTCAATCTGTCTCATTTTAGGTTATTTTATGTGTGGTTGTATACACATTTTGAAGCTATACCAACATTCAGAATATATACACTGTTGCCGTATTTAATTGTTTTATGTTTCTAGTGTTTACTATAATTATGGGCATTGAAATCAAATTTGTGGATTCCAGTGAATATGACGATTCTGAGTTTAATGATGACTTTTACATTTCTTCATCTCTTTTTATTTTGATTCAAACTTGGAATTGGAATATATATCGTTTTACTGAACTGATACTAATACTCTTAGAGCGATAGCAGGAACAGTGGCAACATCGCATGCGATAGGTTGATTGGCAGTACCGTATAAAGCAACGAATAAACATCAAAATGTGTCCATGAAAATTTAGTATTTGCAGCTTGTAACGAGTAGTCAGATTCAGAAACCGACTAGAATCTGATAGCGGAAAGTGAGACAAACACGAGGAGACCATACACGTGAAGAATCATTAATCGAGTGAACTGTAATCTAATCTGAAACACTATACAAAATCAATGTAAATTTGAATTTTACACCATTTCAGGACCTCAATTTCTAGACACCAGGTGTCGCTTTAGAGTCGGATAGAGGTCAATTGCATTTTGAATTAATAAAAATAACTGAAAATAATGAATTAGGAAGGAAAACAAATAAAAACACATTTAACGTTGAAAAATATTTATTAATATATAGGTGTGAAGAGTAGAAGATACATTACTGAAACACATACATATATATTTGTTTGTGACTTTCGTCTTCATCTTAAATTGAAGAATTTCAAAATAATAATTAATTCTATATAATAATGTAGTTGAAAATTCGGCCTGTTCATCCACAACATCCATTGAAATGCAATTCAGGACACGCTTTGAATATTTCTCGAACAAAATTGAAGATCAAGTAGCACAATGTATAAACTTAATTACCGTTCTCGATAAACGAGTGAAAGAATCGGAAAACAAACAATTGGGAGAATGTTTCCTACTCTTACGGGAGTCATTTAAATTCTCCATAAGATCAATAGTAAATTCAATATTGTTTATTTAAAATTTATTCATTTTGCAAAATCAACAGTTTCTTTACCTAATAGAGTAATAATAATTTATTATTATGCTTAAACAGTGTTATTCGCTTCGCGTGTGTAATAAGTACGATAATCTGATAGCGGCAAAAAGTAATGGCTATTGAAGACCATAAATAATAAAATGTTTTCATGTATGACGGGTTTTGTTTTAAAATATAATTCTAGGTGCTTCATTTGCCGTTGCGGTTATATAATATCAATATAAAACACCTGGAAATTGTGAAATAGGTACTAGTTTATTTTATAATGCCTATGGTTTTTATATATGTTAACTTATGATGATATGGAACACATAACAAGTAACAAGAGAAACATCTGTTACTATAAAATCATATTGAATAAAAGTGCAGGTAGAATTCACATACAATCATCAGAAATTGAAATTTTGAATTTTTTAGCTTAATGAGCAGTGAAACATTGGTTTTCTTTGTTTACCAATGCATTCTGGTATTATAACAGTAACTGTTGCTTTGGGTAATAACTTTACCAAAACCATGTAAATGCAGTGAATAATCTGTTTGTATACTAAAGGTAGTTGCATAGTGTATGAAATATCAAAAAGACATGGCAATCATTTAAGTAGAAGTTGTACCATCTGCACTTTGCACGACATCATCATTGCTGCATCTGTGCTAGTTAATGATGTCATGTTAGCCTGGCATTGGTAAGTCATAATGGGATGTTATTAACAGAAGAATGTCAGCTATCCCATGTATGAATATTTCGTCCTTGCACCTAAACGCGAAAGAAAACATACAGACGAAGTAATAAGCTAAACATCACAACCTATCAACACAATACAATACAAATCTATTCAGATATCGAAAATTGTAGGTTATATTATGCCAGTATGAAAGGTAGTATAACTTTTCCCACCTGATGATACAAATTTATTTACTGCGCGGTGTAGTCCCATACATAGACAACTATAGATGGGAATGTCAAATGATTAGGCTCTGGTGCCATCTTACGAAGGGCACCTGAAACGTTGGTTCGCGTCTGAGCTAATAAGCTGAGACGCGAACCACATTCCACTGAAAATTCAATAACAAGAGTATTTTGAAACTGCAGTTGAAATTTGAGTACTGTTTCATTAAATATCTTAATGTTTTATATTAAGTGTTTTTGTAAAGCATTCAATGATATGTATTTAAATTATTTAAATACATTAAGTTCTTGTTACCCATTAAAATGTACAACAAAAAACATTTAAAAACATTCAAATATTTAGTAAACAGTTTTTCAAATTCCAATGCAGTTCCTTTTAAATATATATTTATATTTGGGACACTAATAAAAGAAAACACAACATGTAACAGGAAAAAATAACTATTGTAGTACATTACATAGCATGTTTATTTTATGATAGTAAGAATAGTAAGCTAATATAGTTGTGGGCAAACGCTGTAGTATAGATGATCATGAAGTGTTATCCTTGAAAATTGATTAGATTCTACCCTAAAGAAACAGTATTAGAATGATATTTGATTTTATTGTTTATACACTTAGTATTTTGAATGAGAAGGCAGCTCGTATGTTACAGAATCACAATCCAATTCTATTGCTAGATTTGCATATGGTTGAGCAGCCACAGTTAGTTGGTATAATCATCATAATTATCATATGTATCAGTAGCAACAACAATAATACTTGGTTACAATCATTGATATACTCTACCTGGCAAAAATAAGGTAGGTATCATCAAGTCCTGTGTTTAATAATCCCTTCAAAATGGACAGCGAGAGTTAGCAGTAATTTTGCCTGAATTTCCAATTACTGCAACCCATTGTAAATACTGCAGGCTGTTCTTAGGAGGTAGGTTACACAAGTAGTGTTGTGAGGTATTATTGCAAGCTTCAACAATACACCTTCTGTAGCCCATTCTACTAAACAATAACATTATATACAGAATTACGAATAATCTTACTAAATTTCATAATTACTTTAAAAACAAAAAGGCACTTCTCAGAAACTACACACTATACAGCAAACTAAAACAAGTTTTAAAATATTAATAACACACATATTCAATAAACACTGATACGGCACTAGGAAGGCAATCGTATTAAAAATACGTTCAGAACTTTCGTACGGTTGTGCATGCTTTCGCATAACCAAAAATGAAATGTGTCCAAATGTGTCAAAGATGATAGTGCCAACCAAAGAACTAACACATTTTAACCTGGAAAACCCTATAAAAATTAATAAAATCTTAATACACTAGCGCCATCTGTTGAAGGGCACCGTAAATAAAGGCTCCACTTCCATGGCCCTGGTCCCATACACTTCTAGACCGTTTTAATAAATCTATGTTTTTTTGAGCACAATATTTTCAATTTAGTAGAACCTATAGTTTTTAAAAAAATATACTTTAAATTACTATTGGGTCTTATGGAGAATTCAAATCTCGCCCGTTGGAATAGGAAACTTATCCCTGGAGATGGCGCCACATGAAAATCTATTACCTCCCTATATGACAGCTTCAATTTTAGTTAAGCATATATGTAACATCAATTTAATTAAAATTGTACTTATTTTAGGATTTCCAGATTTCTACACTTACCACATGAATGGTGGATTAGTTTGTCGCTAAATTGCATATTTGGTGAATATTTGGAACAAGAGGTAATGTACAATTGCTTATTTATTGTATATACTTTGAACGTAATAAATAAGATTAAGTCCAATTTAATACAATGTCATTGAGTCCTTGTATATTGTAGTTACGCGACCAAACAATGTACTCCTTGAATTTATACAGTTAAATATTGCAATTGACACTTTAAAATACAATTTCTAATGGTTGTTTCTTGCCTCGCCAAGAAAGGTTTTAACATTATTAACAACTTTTTCTATGTAACATCCGTCATGAGAATTTCTTTTAATAAAACAATGTGCGAGTACTGTTCACGCTTATTTAACCAATCATAGACAAGTGGCCCATTGCAATTGCTGCAATAAAGAATTATAAATTGTACATTTCTTTATTTAAATATACAAACAAGAAAAATGTCGAATAAAACATTTACCTGCCGTAAATAACAATAAATAAATTTCGACATAATCTTGGAATAATGTAAAAATATATAAGTTGAACGGAAAAATATTTATAAAGAAATTTCGATCATTTAGTCTTAAAACGAGATATACAGAATTTGAAAGAAACAATTCGTATGTCCTTTATTGAATCTGGTGCATATTTTTCATTCAATCTTTCATAATAGCGGAGTAGAACCGTTGAAATTGATGGTTGCTTCATCAACTTATCTAATAAAGTGGGCGATGATATATTAAACACCATGATTAATAAAAAAGTATGTACTCCATCAATAATGATATTACTATGAAGTATGCGTTTCATAGCTTTTCTTCCTTATCGTATTATTTGATGTCCCATGAGAAGTTGATGAAGGAGGCTGATGACCCATTTCTATCGAAAATACATTTTGAAAAGTAACTTGATCACGCTAGTCAATTTTTTATATAACATGACAAAAAAATTACTACTAAAAAATTAACTTCGCTTCTCCAGCATGTTCACATGATAAAACATCCTTTTCAATGATCATCATTCTTTGATCAGAACTGCTTCAGTATACTTTTCCTGAATTTGGGGATCCGTAGATTTACTCACAAAGTTAATGTTATAATACTAAACTAGAGGCAATATATTATGCAACCGAATTTATAAGTGTATTTTACTTTGACGAATGGATAGATAGATCAAGACATCAAACATAATTCTTAATTCTTCGTAATACATATCAACTTCTTTTTACCTAAGCTATAACCCAGAGTGTGACAATATATCGTAACACTGATTGTTTAACAAACAGAGAAAAACTGCTTGTAAAATATCCTGTGTGAAGAAAACCAAATCCCAGCTAATATAAAATTCACTTGTGTTTTGACTAACTTAAAAAATTGATATTGTTATTATTACCATAATGCCACGAAGGGATAATTGTTGAACAAAATCTGCAATGGGAAAACAACTTGCTTATGAAGTAATGTAATCGTGCAAAAAAAAAATATGCTTGCGGCAATCATCATTATAATAGGGTTTCACTTTTGTTTTAACGTAAAGATTTATTCAGGTTTTTGATTTGATTCAAATTATCTACCAACATGCAGAAGTAGATTTTTATATTATTTTTCTTTACTTCTTCGGCTTTACCAGCACATCGGTACACTTTTTATAACAATATTGTTGTGGTATTTTCTTTGATAAATTAGAATATATTTCAAATCAAATGGCATTAGTTTCAAGGTCACTTTTCGGACGACCCCTGCTTTGACGCAATGAACTATAGTTTTGTGACGCTGACCGATTTTTTTTTGTTGACATTTTGCATAAGTGCTTTAATTAACTTTGTCGGTAAATTTAGAGTAATTATGGATAGTTCTGGATAGTTGGCTGGAGGGTAGCATAGCTACAGACACTTCGGCTTCAAAATGGGCCCATTGTGAAACCTTCCTTAAGGCCACTCACTCGTCCCACCAGTCAATTTTGCGTACGAGCTGCAAAACCCTGGCGGGTGAGGAGTTGCTAATGCTGGTCATACTAGGCCAGCACTCCCCTAATATTAGATGCCTAGTGTTTACTAGAGTGGGCGGAGGCACATTACATGCTCTGCTGTTTCTAGTTCTTTATTGCACCCTCTACATAACGGGCTGTCTACCAGACCCATCGTGTGTAGGTGTTTGTTTAGCCGGCAGTGGCCAGTTAGGATGTTCGTCAGTAATTTCAGATTAGCTCTAGATAAGTTAAGGTGGGCTGTGGCTGCAATTTTACAGGGCTGCCTAATTGCCACCTTTGATTGCTTGCAGCCCGGCGTTTCTCGCCATCTTACCTTGTGAAGAGCATGTGTCCTATGCTCTATTATTTTTTCAGAGTACCTGCAGAAAGTATTTCATCCTCTTGGGTTGTTAGTGGATGTGAGGATCCCTTTCTGGCAAGTGCATCTGTTATTTCTTTCCCCTCGATGCCACTATGTCCTTTGATCCAGCAGAGTTCTAGTTTGTTATTCTTCGCTAGCTCCTCCAGGCTGTGTAGACATAAATAGCTCTTTCGACACAAATGTGTTGGCATTTAGTTCGTTTAAAGCTGCTTTGCTGTCGGTGAGTATTTGGATATGTTTATCCTTAATATTCCGTTCAGCTAAAATTTCAACACACTTTAGTATTCCTGTTAAATCAGCTTGGATGACTGAAGTGAGTCTTCCAAGTGGTGCACTTATATTGAGATCGAGTTCTGGTGAGAATATTCCATAGCCAGCTCTCGTCTTAGTTTTGGATCCATCATTATACATGGTTATGTTGGCGCCTTGTGGGATACCATCCATTGTGATGATGGTCTGAAAATGTTTGACGAAACTGTATTTGGGTAGAATTCTGTCGCAGTTACCTTCTATGAGGGGGTCTAGTTTGATAGCTTTTCTCAGTATGCTCCTGTTGTGACGAAGCCTAAGCGCCGAGTGTGTGCGGCGCAACGCCCTTGCGCCGTACCACCACTGCTTGGCTACGTCATGCCCTCTCTGCTTCAGCCTCCTTCCCAAAACATACCCCACTACCTTCATCCCGCTCCCCGCCACGGTGATGGGCTTTAAAAGCCGTCGCCCGCGGCTTAACCGGGAGAGTACAGTCCAGTCTCTCAACCCTCCTCCGGACTTAATGGTGCCCCTGGCACATTCATTTCGTCCGCTCCCATCTGCCCGAACTAACGGTGCCCCGGCACATTCGTAGTTCTTTCCCGACCTGACCGCCCGGAACCAGTGGTGCCCCGGCACATTCACTGGTTCATTACCACCTTCCCCCTGACCACGCTGCCCACCGTTACCCCCGTTAGGATATTGTTTATTTTATATTTTGTGCCCCGGTTTATTTTACATTTTAAGAAGTCTGTTTATTTTATTACAATTACATTTATTTTCTTTTTTTCTGAATAAACATTTTGATTTATTATTTATTTGTGACACTTTGCTACCCGGTGGAACCGCCCGTCACAAATTGGCGCCCGAGCAAATCTACGTCAGCACGTTGACACCTCGAAGAGGCGTCCTAACAACGCAGACACCGCCAACCAGCCATGTCCAAGAAGGAGACATGGGGATTCACCGATACCTCGGCCGAGGAAACCGTCTTAGAGGAAGGCCTCCAAGATACACCGACAGAACCGACAGCAACCCCAGCAGCGAATATATCCGCCGCGCAAGCCTGTGAACAAGTCAGGAGATGGGGAATATTTTTTGAGGGATATGGCGACCCCATTGCGTTCCTAGAACAAATAAAGGAACTACAGGCATGCTACGGTATAGACAACACACAACTATACCAGGCGATGCCGCAGCTACTAAGAGGATCCGCACTGTTGTGGTTCCGCAATAACAAAACAGTGTGGAGTTCGTGGGACCAATTCATAGTCGCATTTAAAGAATTTTACTTACCCCGCGACTACGAGTTTCTCCTAGAAGAGGAGATTAGAAACCGAAAGCAGAAACCCAGAGAATCCGCGAAAGATTTCTGCATAAATATTCAGACTCTAATCCGCCGCCACGGGAGAATAACAACCCAGGAAGAATTAAAAATAATCCACCGCAACATGAGACCAGAAATACGTCGTTTCATCCATATCACAGACGTGCATTCCGTCCCCCAACTACTGGACCAAATGAGGGAACAGGAGGAGCTGGAAAAAGAAATTAATGTTCAGCCGATACGCAACAACCAGACCACGTCCCCCCCCGTATGAAAGGAACTCCGTCCCCAAGAAGAATGAGCCATCTGGGATACCCTCCTCCACAGTATGTTTCAGGTGCGGACAACATGGACATGTCCGTCAACAATGCCGAAATACCCCGAGATTGTTCTGCTCCAGGTGCGGAACGGACGGTGTGATGTCCAGGGATTGCCGCTGCACGGGAAACGCCAACAGAGGTGGTGTCACTCGCGGCAATCATCCCTAAACTTATCTAAAGAAATGCGAGAAAACTGCACAACGCTCAGTAATGTAGACCACACACACGACATCCGACCAGTGCTAGAAATCGTAATCAACAACAAGCATTTCTTAGCACTGATAGACACCGGGTCAGAAAGATCTTACATAAACCTGCATACACTAAATTCAGTAGGCATCAGCCCCCCAGCGACATCTAATGCAGAATACGTCCGTCTCGCTAATTGCCAGGAAACCGAGGTGTATGGATCCGTCCCAATAGAATGGTCACAGGGAGATCAAGTGTTCAAGGATGAATTCCGTTTCCTCCCACATCTAGCCGCCGACATCCTCATGGGAGCCGATATCCTGAAGAAATATAACATTATCCTCACCTATGAACACAACCAACCACGCATCATACCTGTGATCCCCTATCAAAAACCGATACCGAACGCCACTCCGACTAAAATTTGCTCCGTCCAAACAAGTCCAGGAACAATGGAAATATCCTCCGAGGAATCGACCCGTCTCAAGCATTTCCTAGGAATGGAATTACCAAAATTCAGTAATATATCTGGAACAACACCGCTGATAGAACACCAAATAAGACTGACATGCAAGGACCCAATTAAACAACGACACAGGCCACTCAACCCAAAACTCGCCGCCGCCGTCGACGAAGAGGTCAACACTATGCTAGAAGAGGGCGTAATCGAACCGTCACACAGCCCGTGGAGTTCACCAGTAGTAATTGTAAAAAAGAACAATGGGAAATTGAGGTTCTGCATAGACTTTCGAAAATTAAACTCAGTGAGTGTAAAAGACGCCTACCCCTTGCCACAAATTGACGCAATCCTGGATAAACTTCGGGAGGCGAGATACATCTCGACATTGGATCTGAAGCAGGGCTACTGGCAAATACCGCTCTCCGAAACCAGTAAACCGCTCACAGCTTTCACGATAGCCGGAAAAGGACTTTTCCAGTTCAAAACGATGCCATTCGGGTTACATTCAGCACCAGCTACATTCCAGAGGTTATTGGACTCAATTATAGGACCAGACTTGGAACCACGGGCGTTCGCTTACTTAGACGACATCATAGTATTGGGGAAAACGTTCAAAGAGCACCTGGATAACCTACAAACAATTTTCAAACGATTACGACAGGCAAACTTAAAATTAAATTTAGACAAATGCAAATTTTGTTGCAAGAGCATTAAATACCTCGGTCATATTATCTCTGAGAAAGGTATTGCAACGGACCCCGAAAAAACAGAAGCTCTACGACAGTTCACACCGCCGACTACCGTAAAAGAACTCCGTAGATTCCTGGGAGTAGCTTCCTGGTACCGCCGTTTTGTGCCCAATTTCGCACAGATTGCCAGCCCACTACACCACCTTCTGAAAAAGAAAACCCGATGGGCATGGACTAAGGAGCAAGAGGATAGTTTTTGTAAACTAAAAAACTGCCTAACATCGAGCCCAATTCTCTCCTGCCCTGACTTCCATAGAGTTTTCACGCTACAAACCGACGCATCCAACGAAGGACTGGGAGCCGCCCTCGTGCAGTACGACGACTCAGGAGAACATGTAATATCCTATGCAAGCCGTTCGCTGTCCGCTCCGGAGAAAAACTATTCCACGACGGAAAAGGAATGCCTGGCTATAGTGTGGGGAGTCCAAAAGATGCGGCACTACTTGGAGGGATACCGATTCAAAATAGCTACAGACCATCAATCATTAGCCTGGCTGAACAACCTAAAAAGCCCATCTGGAAGAATTGCACGATGGGTAATGTATCTGCAGCAGTTTGATTTCGAAATTACATACCGTCGTGGCCATTTAAACCGAGTAGCAGATGCATTATCCCGACAGCCTTACATCAAGGAACAACCAAAACAGATGCCGGCCAACCAGTGGAAAACCGTCTGCAGCATCGATGAGGAACACTGCCCGTGGTACACCACACTTATCAAGAAGGTGCAAGAAAATCCGCAACAATTTTCCGAGTACCGTATAATCCAGGGGATATTATACCGCCACTTCTGGGACCCAATGGACTGGAAAGAAGAAGAAATGACACAACCGTGGAAACGTTGCGTGCCAAAACCGCTCCGGGCAAAAATCTTGCAACAATTCCACGATAATCCATCAGCCGGTCACCTAGGTATAAGCAAAACAATAAACAGGATATCTCATTTACACTACTGGCCGGCAATGAACCGAGATATTGCACAATATGTTAGAAAATGCACAAAGTGCCAACAGTTTAAAACGAGTCAGCAATGTCCAGCCGGGAAGATGTCCTTACCCAAAATACCAGGACCCTGGCATACGATCTCAACAGACTTAATGGGACCGCTTCCTAAATCACCTCGGGGCCATCGGTTCATAGTTATTTTCCAAGACCGTTTCACTAAGTGGACCGAAACCCGACCCCTACGTACAGCTACCGCCGACACCATAAGCCAGGCACTACTGGAACTGGTAGTGTTCAGATTTGGGAGACCTACCAAAATAATATGTGACAATGGTTCCCAATTCGACAGCAAAAAATTCACAAACCTTGCCAAGGAATTAGGGTGCGAACTCCAATTCACCACTCCATACACCCCACAGGCTAACCCAGTCGAACGTGCAAACCGAACGATGAAAACGATGATCAGCCAATTTACGGAGGGGAATCATCGAAACTGGGATGCAAATCTGGCGGCACTGACTTATGCAGTAAACACTGCCAGGCAGGAATCCACAGGATTCACTCCAGCTTTTCTAAACTTTGGAAGGGAGCCAGAGTTACCGTACTGCCTCCAACAACCACACACCAAGACCGAAGAAAGCCCACCTTACCGAGCTGAAAAACTCAAGACACTAGAAGACACCTATAAATTAGTCCAGCTTAATTTGGCTAAAGCATTTACCAGCCAGAGCAAGCATTACAATCTGCGCCGTCGAGAATGGAGATGCCATGTGGGTGACCGGGTCTGGAAACGGCATCATTCATTATCTGCAGCTGGGGAAGGATTTGCTGCCAAACTAGCCGAAAAATACACTGGACCATTCACAGTTGTAACCGTTCACTCCCCTTTAATATATACTCTGAAAAACGACAAGAATAAAAAGTTACACAGAGTACATATAAAGGACCTAAAGAAGGCATATGAATAAAATAGAAAAATGACAATAGGGAGGCAAAGAAAAACCAAAAATTTTTTACCTTAGGTAAACTCATTTTGTCATCCCATTCCTACCCATTCAGTATCCACATAAGTATGGAAACGAGAGTCCCCGCTATGCTGTCGCCAATGGCAATTACCCCAGAACCGGTCCACAAGAGGAAACCGCTTCAGGAGAAGCTATCCGATTTGTTCGGATCGGATTCCGAGTCAGAACAATACTTCGACCTCAATCGACCCCACAAGACAGGATGTCTATCGCAACCACACCATTCCCGTACAACCACGGAAAACGTCCCGACAACGCCAGACACAAGGATAAAATATTTTAATCCACTCCTGTCGCCCATTCTGTCACCGGTCCGGCACGTCAACGCAGTGACAGAATTGACAACACCACCAGCTATGCGAGGCACGGTCCCGAAGACACCGAGAACTCCGGAGCATCTCCGGCTGCCTACCGTCTGCCCAATTCGGATCCCACTCAGCGCCTTACGACTCCCACATCAGCCAACCAATAAAAGATGTCGCGTTCGCATAGGAAATGCTGATAATGGACGATGGATCACCATTCCACCCGATGCAGCACCAACGACGGATATCCGTCCCCTTTAAAGAGTTTATTTATACCGCGGCCCCGTTAATTTTTTTTATTATTATTATTATGTTTAAATTGTACCCCGTAAACGTGTCACTTGTCCTTCCCACGTATTCCGTCACGAAGTGGGGGGGGTGTGACGAAGCCTAAGCGCCGAGTGTGTGCGGCGCAACGCCCTTGCGCCGTACCACCACTGCTTGGCTACGTCATGCCCTCTCTGCTTCAGCCTCCTTCCCAAAACATACCCCACTACCTTCATCCCGCTCCCCGCCACGGTGATGGGCTTTAAAAGCCGTCGCCCGCGGCTTAACCGGGAGAGTACAGTCCAGTCTCTCAACCCTCCTCCGGACTTAATGGTGCCCCTGGCACATTCATTTCGTCCGCTCCCATCTGCCCGAACTAACGGTGCCCCGGCACATTCGTAGTTCTTTCCCGACCTGACCGCCCGGAACCAGTGGTGCCCCGGCACATTCACTGGTTCATTACCACCTTCCCCCTGACCACGCTGCCCACCGTTACCCCCGTTAGGATATTGTTTATTTTATATTTTGTGCCCCGGTTTATTTTACATTTTAAGAAGTCTGTTTATTTTATTACAATTACATTTATTTTCTTTTTTTCTGAATAAACATTTTGATTTATTATTTATTTGTGACACTTTGCTACCCGGTGGAACCGCCCGTCACACTGTGTCCAATAATTCTACCTGTATCATGCCACAGGCTGAGTGAAGATAGCCTTAATGCTGTTTTTACTGCAGTCTCCCTTATAAGAAGGTCGAGTGGTTGTAGACATAACAGTGCTTCAAGAGCTGCTGTGGGTGTTGTTCTCACAGCGCCGGTGATGGCAGGACACGCCATCCGCTGGATGTGTGATATCTTTGAGATTGTTGTGACTTGTTTGGTTTTCGATCACCAGACTATTGCACCATCGCGGTATATATTTATTGGGTGATCTTGGGAGGCAGGCCCCATGTTTTACAAACCGCCCTGCGGCATTGCCAAAATGAGATGCAGGCTTTTTCCAGTTTGTATGTTATATGCTCATTCCAGTTCAGTTTTGTATCCATGATTAATCCTAGATATTTTACTTAGGGTAATTATAATTTAAACTTTATTCGTCAGTTTGGGATGAGTATAAACTACATTTTTTCGGAGAAATTTTTTATTTTTGTACTTTTGCGAGAGTACACGCCCACTGGTTGAAATTTTGTAATCATTTTCTTTTTTCAATTTTTCTTTAGCTTTTTAGCGCGTACAAACTGACAGTGGAATTTTTTCTATGCGATTAATTTCATGTTTCGTGCTTTCCCGGCTTTTCACGATTCCCTTCAGCTCTAAATTGCCAGACCCATTTTTATCCTCGCTTTCAAATGGGACTTTTTTCATTGTTCTACCACCCCCATAGCGACCGATAATCCAATGCAAGGATCCCGTTGTTTTTCTTTAAGTAATTGTTGTGTTATGTTAAATTTTATAGCAAAAAATAACAAAGATTAGTTGTGATATTGATGCTTATAATATGTTGTGGTGCTGATGGTAGATGGTGTTAAAGAGAGCGAGATGACCACATAAAGGATTATATTTGTGTATATGAAATAGTTCATATTTTTTAGATATACTTTATTATAGACATATAGAACTAAAGCATACAAATATGGTAGTCGTTTGCCGAATTTATAAATAGAATTCTTAAGTTACATTTTATCTAGATAGTACAGAATAGTTCTGTAAATATTGATTATACTTGAAATTCTCATTAGAACCAGAATAAATATTAACGAAGCCTATTTTATTATGGTTTTCTATATTAATACGTTCTGTAATAGCTGCTACCGAGGACTATTTCAATAATAGGCATTGAAATACGCCATACATTTTTACAAAAATTAATTTGTTGCGGATGCATATAGAGGGTAGTTTTTTCCCGATGGACTATGGACATTATCCCGAGTTCTATTGTCTATGTGAGATATTAATCTTTAGCATACATATTTTTGCAACCAATTTATATTCATAATTCATAATTTATTGGTGTTATGTTATTGCTGGATACCTGGGTTAGAAGGTCCAGGTCCAAACACAAACTGGGTTCTGGTGGTTACTATCACTAGTCATAGCAACCGATGGTGGTTAATATTACCTATTTATATTGGCAATACCTACCGGCTTCTGACGCCAGGGCATGTTAATAGCTCTTCCGCAGCTTGTTGAAAGTTCGCGCTCCAAAGAAGGATAACGACAACATAGCACAACTTTAAATAAATTATTAGGTATATTTATTGAATAGCCTAGGAGTTACAGTCGTGGTACATTTGGGTAGCAATTAATCCGTCAGCAAGCGAAGTGAAACGCGAATGACTTCTGACTATGAACTAACTTGGCGGCGTTAATAGAGAATATATGCTAGGTAAGCATTATTATAAAAAAGGGCAAAGTCAGCATTTTAATGGCACAATGAGCCTATTGTTTTTAATGTTGCAACACCTCCCGGGTTAATGCAGATTTTTGCTATTTTTTAATAAAAGCAAAAATCTTTAGAGATTACAGAAATCTAATAATAAGTATGAATACCATAATAAACATAGATTAAAAACGTTCACTTCAAAGGTTTCACTAAACTAACACTGGCTAAGTTGTACTTTAGATTTGAGACGTTGTGATCTTTGTAGTGTTGAACTTAAATTATTAATATGATTCCTGCTAATACAGATAAACATGTTAGGAAGCAATCTGATTATTTGATTATAAAAGGTTTATTTAATTGTTGTAATTGTTCATCAAATTCGTTCAATTTATGCTGGGCATATTTCAATTGATTTAAATCAATATTTGTTAATTTAATTGGGTGAAATGTATTTCATTAACAGTAATATTTTCTTTAAATTTTACACCGCAATCATTTTTTTTTTCATTTCAATATTATTTGTTGGCATTAAAATGGAGTTTGAAATATTAAAGGTTCCTAAACTAGTTTTTGTGTTTTGTGAATATTTTACACAATTGCAATAATCCAATCTTAGATTAGAATAATGTCTGTTGGCTCTTTATCTTCTTGACACAAGGTTGTAAGTTGAAATGAACTTGATAGAGCATAAAACCATTGATTATTTTTTAAAAGTGCCAAATTTCTAAATCCTTTAATATGTTTCTCGTTTGACAATCTTTGGAATAGTTGTTTTCGTGAATAATTGAATTTCGCATTATTTTTTATTCGTTTTCTTAAAGTTATTTCTTTGTAAATCCATTGTTTTGGCAGATATTCAACACATTTATCCAAATTACTTAATGCTGAGTAGTAAGTTCTCATAGTTGAAATCAGAATATAGGGTATATTATATATATATAGGAAAATAAATAAAATAATCATTTGGGTGTGGTGTTGGTAAGGACAATATTTGGTATAAATAATACTCATACATATTTACAATAGGAAAATAAATAAAATAATCATTTGGGTGTGGTGTTGGTAAGGACAATATTTGGTATAAATAATACTCATACATATTTACAATAGGAATTTTGAATAAAAGAAGGTACTGTCAATAGTAACTGATATTGGTAATTTAAATTTAATAGAAAATTTCTCTAATTCCATATATACTTGCTCAGGTAGTAAGATATGGAAATTAATTATTCCATTTTGAATTATTGATACGTCATTTACGTAATCTGACAAAAGAGTTTGTATTTCATCAGACATTTCGACATAGTTATTAAATGATTCGATACGTCAACTTCTAGATCCTGTCTTTTATAATTATCCTTAATTTCATTTCCAAAGTTATTAAATACTTGAAGGTTCGAATGCAAAGTTTGAATGTTGTTATTCATTCGTATTAAAAAAATGTTAAAATTTGTAATTGTATCAGAAATCATTGTAACCTGTTGTTGCATTAATACTTCAGTGCGTCTTTGAACATTCATTAAAGCATTTATTGAATCATCGTAAAATTGTGCATCTGGTACTCCAAATAACCATTTATATTTTATTTGCAAATCATTAATTAAGCGTTTCTTCATAGATTTTTCAAGATTAATTTGATGTGAAATAATTCTATATAACATCTTAATTTGAGAAAATTTTGTTTTAATATAACGTAACTGATAATGATCTACAATAATATACTCGTAAATATGTTATTTGATCATTAATATGGGTTAGATTAAAATAAGATAAGAGATTAAAGTTTTGATTAGATACTACTGTTTTACCTAAGTTGTGGTACAATAACCCAGAAGAATTATTTATTTCATGGATATTGTAATTTAAACTAGGACTAAAACTAGGATTAATATTACAATTTATTATTAATAACAGCATTAGTATCTAAATTTTTGTTTAGATCAAGTTGATCTGAAACAAAATATGGTTTTAATACATTAAAATTATAAGTTTGTTATTTTCCTCCAGTTATTTCAATACTTGCAGTTTGATCATGAATTTGTATTATTTTATATAGTCCTTTATAATTAGGACTTTTTATTTTTTTGCATTAGTTTGTGAAATAAAAAAATTTACATTAAATTTGTATATTCGATTATGGGATTTATCATAATATTGTTTAGATTTTTGTGTTGATTGTATTAATTGTTCTTTCGCTGTTTCTCTTATAATTTTTAACTCATTCGCAATATCTTTCGTTAATTCTGAATAATTTGGTTTGAAAGTTGGTTGATTTAAATAATTAAGAATTTTAGCTTTTTATCCAAAAACTAATTCATATGGAGTTACTTTTGTAGATTTATGAATACTAGTTATAGTCATATAAAGCAAAATTTAAAAATTCACACCAATTATTTTGGATATTATTTACATACCATTTAAAATAATCTTTTAAGGCTAAATGAGTTCTTTCCAATGAACTATTTGTTTGTGGATGATATGGAGAAGTTATTTTATGGTTAATTATTAAAAGTTTGTTTAGTTCTTTAAAAGTTTGAGAAGTGAATTCTGTTCATTGATCACAAAGTATCATTAAAGGAAAACCAAAGTGTATACAATATTTATGAAAATATACCGCAACACTTTCTGCATTATGATTAGGTAGTGCGTAGGCTTGAATCAACATAATAAAACATCCTGAAGGGTTAAAATAAAACGATTACCATTCACTGTGTCTGGTAATAGACCTACGATACCCATGTTTATTTCTTCACAGAATTTAGATGAAGGAATAGTTTTAGTATTTATATTTAGCGGTAAATTTATTGTATTAGTTTTCCTATTTAGTTCTTGTTGATGAAACAATTTAAAATTTCGAAAAGTTAAATCAACTTTATTAATTGCATTTATTTTATTTTCACTATGTTACAGATGTAAACATGTAATTAGATTTTCATATCTTTAAAAATATAATTCACCATTCTTTTGGCCTGATCATATTCCAGTTTATCTAATCCGCATGATAATCTTGATATAATAATTTGGTAATAATAATTTTAATACCTACAATAGTCTACACCGAAAGGTAAAAGGCAAATAGATAATAAATTTTTAATACAAACGTTTTTAAGAGAAATAAGTGTTTTAAACATATCTTCATATGTTTGTTTATCATAATATTTTTCTTTTACAATAAGATAAAGTATAAATCGTTTCAATTGTCTTAAATAACATAATGAGTGTAATTTGGGATTTTGAGTTTTTAGTGTAACAATATTTTTAAATTTATTTTTAAAAGTAAGTGCTATGCCAGCACCCATTTCTAAATCTCTACTAACTGAATGTGCTAACGTAAAATCTGATAGTGCTTTAAATAAATCTTCATTCTTATCGATAACTAAATCTTTAAGAGGAATATTCTTTTTAATATAGTCTTCATATTTAAAATAAGAAATTTCATTTATTTGTATACGGCTTAATGTATCTGCATGAGATATTGAAGTTCCTTTTTTATGTAAAATTTCATAATCATAGTCCATTAATTTTAGTCTCCATCTAACTTAAAGGGAAGATGGATCGTTACAATTATTTAACCATATAAGAGGTTTATGATTCGTTATTATTTTAAATCTAGTCCCGAAAAAATAAGGTCTAAAATGTTTACATGATTCGACTATTGCTAAAAGTTCTTTTGTCGTGGTTGATTGTTTTGTTCAGCATGATTTAAGGTTTTAGAAAAATATGATATTGGAAGATGTTTTCCGATATCTCGCTGTGATAGAATAGATTCGATAACATAATTAGAAGCGTCAGTAGTAAGAATAAACGGTTTAGTAAAGTCAGGATATTTTAATATCGGTTCAGTAATTAAATTTATTTTTAATAATTGAAAATTATTTTCGCATTTATCTGTGCATTGAAATTGAAATCTTTCTTTAATGGATCAAAGTTAGTCAAAAGTTTAGCTAACGTAGCGAAATTAGGAATAAATTTGCGATAATGGTCAAAAAAGATTTTATAATATGCTTTTGATTTTTTGGAGTAGAAATTTTAGTTATTGCCTTAATCTTTTCAGAATTTGGATTGACGCCCTTATCTCATATTACACGTCCTAAGTTAGCTATTTCTTTATGTAGAAATTCGCATTTGTCAGGTTGTAATTTTAAATTATGAATTTTCTATTTGTTTAAATACTTCCATAACTTTATTATTATGATCTTCTAAAGAATTCCCATAAACTACTATATCATCTAGATAGACAAAACATTTAGTTCCCTGTAATCCTGATAAAACAATATTTATTGATCGCTGAATGGTTGTCGGGGCATTTTTTAATCTGAACGCCATTCTATTAAATTTATGTCCTGAAGGGACTGACAAAGTAGTTTTGTTATCTTTAGGTGACATTTCTATGTGATGGAATGCTGAAGCTAAGTCTAAAGTTGTAAAATAAATTGATCAAGTATTTCTTCTATATTCGGTAGAGGATAAGCGTCTCCAACTGTCACATCATTTAATTTACGATATTCAATGACTAATCTCCACTTTTGTTTACATGATGAAACTAATTTGTTAGGAACTGTCCATACTGGTGATGTCCATGGAGAGAAAGATGGCTGAATAATTTTATCATTTAACATTTTTGAAATTTGAGTTTTAACTTCGATTTCATGCACCATTGGATATCTATCAGTTTTTGAGATCATAGGAGCATTCGTATTTCTTGGTATTTCGTGTTGTAAAGTAGTACTTGCTGTTAAATATCATTAGATAAATTAAATAGATGTGAAAACTTTGTACAGATAAATTTAATTGATTCTTTTTCTTCAGTATTTATGTGTTCAAGGCGCAAATTATTATAAAGTTCATTTAATGTATGTTTTTTGGATTAGGAGCAATATATTTATTATCAATAGAATTTCCATTCCACAAGGAAATTTCTTTTACTTCAAAACTAGGTTATTTTAACTTTGAGACTTTTGATTTTCTATTGTTATTTTGTTATAAACATTGTGTCATTTTTTCAAATCAATTGTATGACGGAGACATGGAAAAAATAATAAAATGATATATGTTCGACTTGGTCGCCGAAAATAAAATACTTATAATACAAATTTTCCAAATTCCTTCGGGCATCTATTGCACTAATATTTTCTGCACAAGGTCAGTAAATTTTTTTAAAAAAATACGTTGCATAATTTATTTATCGGCCCAGCCTCTAAAATCGGTATATCCAGATAGGAGCGGAAAAGTTAAAAATTAAAAATAAATAGAATGAAAAATTTGCTACGATTGACACTTTCCATTTTCTATTGTTTTTTTTTATAAATATTGTGTCACTTTTTCAAATGAATTGTATGACGGAGGCATGGTATAAAATAATAATAATGACATATGAAAAAAAATACCTATAATCAAAATTTTCCAATTTCTTTCGGGCATTTGGTGCGCTGATATGTTTTGCACTAAGATCAGTAAAAAAATTAACCAAAACATGTTGCATAATTTTTTTATCCACCCAGCCTCTAAAATCGGCATATCCAGATAGAAGCGTAAAAGTTAAAAATAAAAACTAAATAGAAGGGAAAATTTGCTACGATTGAGACTTTCCAATTTCTATTGCTTTATTGAAAAAATTACACAATGTTTATATTGTTTAATTTTTTCAAATCAATTTATGACGGAGGCTTGATTTGTTAATCATGCTTCCGTCATAAATTGATTTGAAAAAATAATAATTTACATTACAACATATATTATACAACACCTATAAAAAATTTAATAAAAATATATAACTATATATTATGGTCCACAAGTCATAAACATAAGAATCCTCAAAATTTGTGTTTTATTGGTCACCCCAATCGGTCATTACAGACCCGCAATAAATCCGCCCTGCGTTATAGTGGCTGGGATCTTAGAGGATAACTTCACACCGGTCTCGTAGTCCAGGGTGACGAAGTTAAGGAACAAAGCGTCCTATCGACTCCTATTCGGATCCGACTTCTGACACCAAAAAATATGTGTTGGACCCAGGTAGGGTTAGAAGGTCCACACACAAACTGGGTTCTGGTGGTTACTATCACTATCAGGATCAAAGTGATAGCAACCAATGGTGGTTAATATTACCTATTTATATTGGCAATACCAACCGGCTTCTTACACCAGGGCAAGTTTATAGCTCTTCCGCAGCTTGTTGAAAGTTGATTGTACGCGCTCCAAAAAGGGTAACGACAACACAGTATACTAGGTATATTTATTGAATAGCTTAGGAGTTACAATCGTGGTACATTTGGATAGCAATTAACCCGGCGGCAAGAGAAGTGACGCGTGAATGACTTCTGGTGGCGTTAAGGCAGCATATTTATAGAGAAAATATGCTATGTAAGCATTTTTATAAAAAAAGAGGCAAAGTCAACATCATTTTAATGGCATAATGAGCCTAGTGTTCGGTGGTTGCAACAATATACTCGTTAAAGAGAATTCTGGCATTGATTTGATACGCATTGGGCCTATGCTATTATATGTGCATCACAAGTTGCCTGTCTGCGCACTTTGCCAACCTTAACCGCCTGTAGTCTATAACACATTATGCTGTGCCGTCCAAAATATGCACATTGCATTTATTTTGTAGTTGGAACAATATTTGTAATTCGATTTTGTAGAAGTTATTTTCACCTTCAACTTGGTGAAGTGGCCTTAAATGTCATACTAAACAACTACCAGTTATATCATTGGGTAGTTTGGCTGTAGCCATTTTGAATGGCCAATTATTTTCAATTTTCATTTGTTATTAGAATCTTCCTCTCAGTTTCTAGTGGATAAGATTTTGCGTTGCGTTATATCGGCAGTGACCATAAACAATAAAGCTACGCCGTCGAAAATGTACACTTGGCATTTGTTTGCGAGTTGGAACAATTGTTAATAGGCCAATATTGCTGTAGCTATTTAATAACCAGCAGTTTCCCTGGAATGATTTCTTACTAGAAATTGTTCCCCTGTCACCTCCTTGGTAATGACAGTGAACAATTTCTAGTAAGAAATTATTCCAGTGGCCAATAATGTCATACTAAACTACTATCAGTTATACCATTAGATAGTTGGCCGGGGATAGTAAGTAGCAAGTAAACAATGAAACTTGATGTAACGATTGACAATATTTGTCTTATACAAGGAAACCTAGAACTGATTGTATGAATCTGAAAAAAATATTGCTACTCAGCAGTGGCGGCTCATGGTTTTACGGAATGGGAGGGCGACAACTAAAAGTTATCCATTTGTATGTTTTATTAAATGTTTTTATATATTTGGTACTTATGTATGCTAATATGTTTTCGATTCGCTAATTTAGAAATTTCACATCATATTAGTTTAAATAAACTATTTTAGATTTAAATATAAATTCAACACGTCGCTCCTTTAGTTGAGAAAAATAATTTATTACGCTAGTATTGAAGTCCGGCGTATTTTCTTTTAAATCTTTTTCAATAGAGCACACAGCTAACGCAGAAAGTCGATCCTGCGCCATTATGCTTCTTGAAAATGTTTTAATTTGTTTTAAAGTGCAGCGCATATATTATTTTGAGGGAACATTTGTAACAATGTTGGGCTGAAGAAAATGTCTTCTCTGCTGTAGAGAACCATCAATTCTGGCTTTAGCTTAGCTTTATCTAGACATGTGTAAACTTGAGTAGCTGCTTGGAACGTATTTTCTGGAACACTGAGTCTATATTCTGTAAATATTTCAAGGTAGATAAGTAAAGCAAGAGATAAATGGTCAGAGAAATTAAATATCTTAGCACAGGTTGAAATAATATCGCACACTTCCTTTGCGATCATTTTGTTGTTGAAATCGACAGAATCACACATAGTGTCACAGTATCACAAATAGTATCAACAATATCACGAACTACTTGCACGTTTTTTTTAAACTACGACACATATTGTTGTATTTTTTTAATGGATCAATTTTTCTTTGTTGCAATTGATTATATAAATATACATGGGGCATAATCTTATAAAAAATTGCAACCAAAAAATGCATCAAGCAAATTATTTTGCCCAATTGTTTTTCTAATTGTCGAATTACCTATTTCCATGTTGATAATTTCATCAAAACATTGTAGTAAGGCTTCCTTATAAATGTAAATTGTAGTAACCGATCGTATATGGAAAATCCACCTAGTGGACGATTCTCTTGGTATTCGTTTTTTCATAAACGTATTTAGAATGCGTACGGTTAGCTGACCGAGACTTTCTTATTCTGGGATGCTGCCTTTTTCATTATCAAATTTAATTGGTGGGCATAACAGTGTATGAAATATGCTTCTTTATAAATATTTTTTACTTTACTCTGTACACCACCGGCACTACCTCTCATTACCGCCGCGCTGTCATAACTTTGACTTATCAGTTTATTTGGCGTTCAATAAATGTTGACTTCCTGGCACTGTTGTAAAATGACGTTACTAAGGCCGTCAGCAGTACTATTTTCTGGGCAGAAGAGTCCCCAAAGTCGTTCGTAAATGTTTCCTTAAAGTACATATCTGTATATTAATACCATCAGTTGCTTACTGGCAGAATCTGTTGTCTCGTCAGTTCCGGGATTCTTAGATTCTTCACTTTCATCATGTCCACTCAAAGCCACATCAAAAGCGCCACAGAATTTTATATCATTTTTTAAATCTCACTCCTTTTTCCGTCCAAGCATTTGATGGACCAGAATTTATTATTACACATGTATCACAAAAAAAGGCTTTCTTATATCACAACCACATAACCAATTTGAAATGCTAGGCATTGTCTAGCCTAGCATTTCGTGGATCATTATTGTAACATTTTAATTGATGTATATATTCATACAGTCATAGTTTCTATGCTGGAGCGATTTATAATATAGAGACTTGGAAACCGTCGGAATGTTTAATGGCACCAAACAAATACAAATCTGATATGGCAGTGCACATTACTTTACTTTGCGTATTATAATGATTTCAATATTTTTTGTTTAAAAGAAAATAATAGATAATATATATTATATTTTTAATTTTAATTTTAATTTTTATAATTTTTTTATGAAAATCAGTACATATTTCTAATTTTTAATTCTAAATCATTTGTTGTAATAACTACTTAGCTACGATATTTTCAACAAAAAACATACTTTATCTGAAATGAATATATATTTTTGAAATATTGACAGGTAAAGTGTGATTTCAATTATTATAATTATTTTTCATTTTTAATAAAATACTCGAAATATTAATTAATAATTTTGTACAAAATATCGTAAACGTAGTGATGTTTTTGTTTGTTTTCAAAATCTGAATAGCAGTATGCAACATGGACTGTTCCACTGCTGATTTCCACCAACCAAGACTGAGTTGCGTGAAATAAGAGCTAAATGCATTTGATTTGAAAATATATCTTCTAGTTTTTGTGAAAATGTGGTGGAAAAATGTATCACTGATGACTGACGACGAACAGACATTTTCCAGAGATTCTTAAAATGATTAGAAGACCAAATAAATAGGATGTGTACAAAAAATCTCCGAACAATTGCAATACTTCTATATTTCGTATAATAAATTAATAAATTTTATAGGTACTTGTATCAGTAGTTTTTTTTTCGACAATACCGTGCCATGCGTGTCAGTCTCTCTCTCTCTCTCTCAATTATAAGTATTAATCACTATGTAATCGCCATGCCTACTTACGGCACAGGATTTGGCACGATGTTATGGAAATTCACTTGGCACCTCATCAAAGAGAAATTATTTGAAATTAAACCAATTATTTCTAGTCTCTTTATACTCTAACATTATTTTTTCTTTTCTGCTTCTTTATTCAGATTTTCTTTGGTTTTGAGTTTGGCATTTAGTTTAACACTACATTAGATTGTTGTTCTGAAGCCTTCCCAGTCCGTTGTTTTATTAGTACGGTTGGTGAGTGGTCGGAGCTGAGGTCAACTTCTTGTATGACATTTATTATTTATTGCATTGCAATACCAGAGATATAACATACATAACGAAAGGAAACAACTACCTCTAGGAAATCAAGAAAATGGTAAGCGAATAAAGGAAAGCGAGAAGAAAATGGCAACAAATAAGAAGCCCAATGGACAAAAGGGAAATCCAAAAGATAAAAGAACGTAGAGCTTGAAGAAATACAAAACTTGAACATGGAAAATATATAATAATATTCCCCTGTTCACGATAAAAGAAGTGGCTCAAGAAATGAAAAGCAACTTGAATCCAAATAAAGCCCTAGCTCGGACCTCATTACATGAGAGTTTCTAAAACAAATACCAAAGAAGGGAATACTAATGCTAACTTATGTGTACAGCGCAGCAATAAGACTCAAGTATCTCCCAGATGTATGGAAAATAGAAGAAAAAAATGAGACCCTAATAGAGAAGAAAAAGCTAATCTCAATCACCAATTTGGATTTCGCCAAAAACACTCAACCATCGACCAGGTGCATGGCCAACATCGTTGGAAATACCCTAGAAAAAATAGGCTGCAGCTGTATTTTAGACGTTGCTCAGGCTTTCGATAAAGTGTGGCACCAAGGGCTCATACATAAACTAGACAAAATACTATCCAAACAATATGTCGCTATACTGTTAAGATGACAGGCACACTTTTTCGCATAAAGAAAGAAGATAAATACTGTCATCTGCAGGAATGCCAATACTATACTTGCTATATACAATAGACATACCAGAAACCGAAGGAGTGACAACAGCAACATTTGCAGATGATACAGTCCTTGCACGAAATACATAAATGGATAATACGATGGAAAATTAGGCTAAGTGAGAGTAAATCTAAATATAACCTGCACTAATCAGAGGAAAACAAACGACTTGAGATGATAAATGGGGTAAATGTACCCCATAATAATAAAGCTAAATATCTAGGCATGGCCCTGGATACTGAAATCCGCTGGGATCAGCATGTTAAAAAGAACGTAAAGAATTCGACATAAAATCCAAAGAATATTACGTGCTGATTGGAAGAAAATCCAACCTGACATTACTCAGCAAAATAAGCCTGTGTGGCTCTATGGTATGGGGATGACCAGACCTTACAAAATAAATTGTTACGTAATATGGTGGATGCTCAATGGCACGTTCTCAACAAGTACCTACATCAGGATCTAAATATTCCAATGGTTAGGAAAGAAATTAGGCGATATACTGGTAAACATGATGACATACTGCACCGACATGTAAATACTGAGGCCCTTCAACTGTTTGACAACCAACATCTCGTCAGGAGATTGAAGAGAACAAAGCCGGTTGAACGTGTTTAGTGTATAGTGTACTGTGAAAGCAGAGCATTATGCGTGATCATTAAAAGAATCCAAACTTAGGACGTCAATACATGGACTTTATAATAGTAGGTTAGTTTAAGCTGTATGAGAAACAAATTAATGGTTGATCATTGTGATCCCTTTTAGTGTAAAACATGTATTAACATTTTTTTCTATTTAATCCATTATCTTTTTGTCCACACTTTATAATTTTATCACTGTATTCCAGAGTCTCTCAATTACTGATGTAGCTTACGAAAGTATTCCATGGAATGGCGATAATGAGACAGCCCGTGATTTGCTATTAATAATGATACGAGCCAATAAAACGTTATATCTTCCCACAGGAAAATTTGGAAAACTTACTCATTTGCACTTTATGGCTGTAAGTATCTTTATATGGTTGTTTATGAAGAAGTTGGTTTATGTTTTGATTTTATTACTGTTTTTAAGTGATGTGAAGTTACTATTTTGTATGAATCCTTTTATCATACGAAATAGTAACTGCTTGTTTAGTTTCTAAGACTTTATTAATATAACAACTTATAAAAATCTAAATTTATTGCAAATAGTTATCGGGTTAGGCCAGTGGCAGGCAAATTCCAAGCAAACTTTATAACTAAACTGGTGGGCATTTTGAGAGCGTATACAAATACAATTGACCTGAAACTGCCTTGATTTGCCTCTTGTGTTTGTTTCTTATAAGCCTAGTAATACGCACGGTTTTCTCGCGCGGTTTCCTTATAATATAGATAAGCAAAACTCACCGATTCATTTTTGGTTTAAATTATTTACTAGAGAACTGTATGTTATTGTAATTTTGCCTATTTTATTCTAGATGATGAGAGTATCATACTCATTTCTGACACTGATGTTTAATATAACGGAATAAGTTTACTTGAAGAACGTTATCAAAATGAAACACTATTCTAGTTCAAACCCAACTTCATTGATCTAGAAATATTTTATGTACACAATAAAGATAGTGATTAGAGGAAACCATTTTGTAGTAAAACATATGATTGCCTGGCTTGTGAACGTTGGTTATGTCGATTACAAGTGAACACATGATGCAATTGAAGGTTATATGTCAAACAACAAATTAATCAATATTTCCTTTGAGTCGGCATATAGTGAGCACAATATTAGCGGGATAGATGCAAGAATTGAAAAATGCTAATAAAATTAATTTCTCTTGTAGAAAAAATTGATGCTTAATTTACATACACATTTTTCTAAGAACACATTCTGAATGTTAAACTAAATTTACTTATTACACTAAAATTAAATACAACTGCAACATATTTGACCATTTCTTAACATGTTCTTATCCTAATATCTCCTACAGCAGCGCTTTGGATATATGGTATTTTTATTACTAATAGTAGCTATGTATAACTAGAAGCTGTCTGCTTATGGACGAACAATTAACAGGTGAGTGCAAAGGGTGATGGCTTAGATGACCCAATCCAACGGACCATTGGTACATTCTGTAAGATGACAAACAAGGCTTTGTAGACCGAATAGTAGTAGTAGTGGATAACTACTCCTCACTAGGAGGTCAACAGCTATGGGTAAACAAACCAACAAGTGGAGGGGCACTCCTTTGTCATAATATTCTTAATCGGTCCTAAAAGCACAAGAATCAATCAAAATTCCAATGGCATAGGACTTATAACTACTATCTAGTCAACACGATAAATGGAAAACCATACACCCAAATATAGAAGTCATACACCCAAATATAGAAGTAACCGAGCAACGATTATCAGATCAAGTTAGATCGGTAATAAGAAGACATGCACTGTCGGAAGCTGAACTCGAAAATATAAAACAATTACTTAGAGGACAGCAGAATCAGATAACGGAAGAGCGAAGACGTACTAGTTGGAGAAATTCTCTAGTAAGGCCACCACCTGTAATCCACACAAACATATCAGAAGAGGAACCGAACAAAATCTTGGACTTAAAACCATGCGAATCAATTACCAGTTGACAGAACCAGCATAATAGACCAAGACTGCCGAAACTAAGAAATGACCGAAAAGCAGCAAAGACGGTTAACGAGGTCAACCGAACGCTTAACAACATATTTGAGGCACAGGAAGACATGGAATAAATCTGTACCACTATATACTGCGCAGCACTAACGGCGGTATATCTCTTAGATAAAGAACCTGTACAAGGGGAGAGACCCAAACCTTCCGGTGATCCATGGCTCCTGAGACTGGAGAAGAAAATAACAGACACAAGGAAAATTAACCCTACAAAATTTCTTAAATAATAATCCCGGTCGAAAAGTAAAGCGTGATGTGAGAAAGTACGCTATACAACAGAAAATTAAAGTAAATAGACCAGACTATAAGAATAATCTATCTAAGCAGTTAGAAGCACTCAAACAAAAGGTGGCGGCACTTCCTTGCAGACTGAGAAGATGCAACCTCAGAAAGAGAAGATTTCAACAAAATTAAACATTCATGGACAACCAACAGCTCTTCTACAGACAACTAGACGCAGACGATGCCACGATAAGCACCTGTATAGTTACAGCACCAACGGAAATGCACACATTTTGGGAAGAAAAATGGGGCAGAGAACAACAAGCACAACAAGAATGCATGGTGGTTGAGAAAAGAAGAAGAAAAACAGCAAGTACTAGAAAGCATGCCCAAAAAGAACAATCTCCATAGCAGACATCAGTATAGCAATAAAATAACTGGACGGCCCCTGGAATAGATGGAATACAAAACTTCCCATCATGCTCTTGCTAGAATTGTAGCACATAGGATAGATAACCCTAAAACAACCCCGCAATTATTAACGAAAGGAATAACCTTCATGCTTCCAAAGAATCAGGATCTCTTTCAGCCGAAAAATGTTAGACCGAAAACCTGTCTACCCACTATATAAAAGATCATAACTTCGATTATCACAGACAGTACTACAGGAAACCAAGCACGTCTTAAAAAGCGAAACTTGGCTTTAGCATGGGTGGACTACAGGAAGGCGTTTGACAGTGTCCCTCATAGTTGGCTCCTAGATGTTGTCGACCTATACAACGTATATCAAAAAATTCCTACAGCAGACAATGACAGCGTGGGCCACGGTGCTAAACGTGAGAGCAGGATCTGCCAGATATACAACAACTGAAATCAAAATACGACGAGGCATTTTTCAAGGCGACAGCTTAAGCCCGTTATGGTTCTGTTTAGCCCTTACTCCTTTGAGCAACAGCTCATTTGAAATTGTTAAAGCTTTCAGTAGTGACATAAATATGGAGTTTGGGCTAGAAAAGTGTGCCACCCTACAACTACACAAAGAAAAAGTTACAGAATTCCAAGGCATCCAGCTCATGAACAAGGTTCTGATAAAGCAGGCTCCTTTAGAAGAAGGTTATAAATACTCAGGATTTAGTCGGCAACTAAACATAGAGCAAAATATGAACAAACCCCCAGTAGAAAACAAACTACTAAAAAGAGTGCGCACCATCCTTAAAACTGAGCTTAATTCTAAGAATAAGATAACCGCAATAAACAGCTGGGCTATTCCCATCATCAAGTACACAATGGGGATACTTAATTGGTCCAAAACAGAGATTCAGAGACTAGACCGTAAAATTAGAACCACGCTCACCTCATATCGCATGCACCATCCGAAATCATGCATGGAACGGTTATACCTACCAAGATCCATCGGAGGTAGAGGCCTCCAGAACCTAGAAATCTCCCTGAAAAAGACAAAGACCGACTTGAGGGCTTCTGGATAGTTCTGGATAGTTGGCTGGAGGGTAGCAAAGCTACAGACACTTAGGCCTCAAAATGGGCCCATTGTGAAACCTCCCTTTAAGGCTGCTCACTCGTCCCACCAGTCAATTTTGCGTGCAAGCCGCAAAACTCTGGCGGGTGAGGAGCTACCAATGCTGACCATACTAGGCCAGTACTCCCCTAGTATTAGATGCCTGGTGTTTACTAGCGCTGGGCAGAGGCAAATTACATGCTCTGCTGTTTCTAGTTCTTCATTGCACCCTCTACATAACGGGCTGTTTACCAGCCCTATCGTGTGTAGGTGTTTGTTTAGCCGGAAGTGGCCGCTTAGGATGTTAGTCAATAATTTCAGATTAGTTCTGGATAAGTTAAGGCGGGCCTTGGCTGCAATTTTACAAGGTTGCCTAATTGCTACCTATGATTGCTTGCAGCCCGGCGTTTCTCGCCATCTTACCTTGTGAAGAGCATGTGTCCTATGCTCTATTATTTTTTCAGAGTACCTGCAGAAAGTATTTCATCCTCTTGGGTTGTTAGAGGATGTGAGGATCCCTTCCTGGCAAGTTCATCTGCTATTTCGTTCCCCTTGATGCCACTATGTCCTTTTATCCAGCAGAGTTCTAGTTTGTTATATTTAGCTAGCTCCTCCAGGCTGTGTAGACATGAATATAACTCTTTCGACACAAATGTGTTGGCATTTAGCGCATCTAGAGCTGCTTTGCTGTCAGTGAGTATTTGGATATGTTTATCCTTAATATTCCGTTCAGCTAAAATTTGAACACACTTTAGTATTCCTGTTAATTCCGCTTGGAAGACTGACGTGAGTCTTCCAAGTGGTGCACTTATCTTGAGATCGAGTTCTGGTGAGAATATTACATAGCCAGCTCTCGTCTTAGTTTTGGATCCATCAGTATACATGGTTATGTTGGCGTCTTGTGGGATACCATCCAATTTGATGATGGTCTGAAATTGTTTGACAAAACTGTATTTGGGTAGAATTCTGTCTCATAGAAGATAAGTTCTTCTATGAGGGGGTCTAGTTTGATAGCTTCACTCTGTATGCTCCTGTGTCCAATGGTTCTACCTTTATCATGCCACAGGTTGAGTGAAGATAGCCTTAATGCTGTTTTTACTGCAGTCTCCCTTATAAGAAGGTCGAGTGGTTGTAGACATAACAGTGCTTCTAGAGCTGCTGTTGGCGTTGTTCTCATAGCGCCGGTGATGGCAAGACACGCCATCCGCTGGATGTGTGATAGCTTTGAGATTGTTGTAACTTGTTTGGTTTTCGACCACCAGACTGTTGCACCATATGCTATGGTTGGTCTTATGATCGCGGTGTATATCCATTGGGTGATCTTGGGAGACAGGCCCCATGTTTTACCAACCGCCCTGCGGCATTGCCAGAATGAGATGCAAGCTTTTTCCAGCTTGGATGTTATATGCTCATGCCAGTTCAGTTTTGTATCCATGATTAGTCCTAGATATTTTACTTTATCTGTGAGAGTCAGAGGGACCTTAAAAAGAGTTGGCATGTTCATGAGCTCGAGTTTCCTCTTCCTCGTAAACAATATTAGCTCTGTCTTTTTTGGGTTAACTGTTAGCGAATGGCTATCGCACCAGTTCTCAACAATCTGTAGGGCACTCTGCATGAGATTACAGAGTACACCTTCAAAACTCCCATTTATCATGATCACTATGTCGTCGGCATAGCCAACGGCATAGTATCCTAAGTTGTTTAATTCCAGGAGGAGGCTATCATCTACAAGGTCCCATAAAAGGGGTGAGAGGACTCCACCTTGAGGACAGCCTCGTCATGCAACTTTTTTCGATGTTACGTCATCTAGTGTTACTTGGATTGTTCTTAGACCAAGCATATTTTTTATACAGCCCCTAATAGTGGGGTGAATGCCGTGAGATGTTAGAGCATTATCAATACTCATAAATGTTGTTTTGTCAAAAGCACCTTCAATATCAATGAAGGTGGCAAGCAACGAATTTTTATGCTCTAGTGTTTCCTCTATCTTAGAGGTCACCAGATGTAGGGCTGATTCCGTTGAGCGTCCTGGTTGGTAGGCATGCTGTTTCGGATGTATGGGGTACGTTCTCAGCGGCCCGTCCCTGATTTCACGATCACAGAGCCTTTCCAACGTCTTCAATAGTTTTTCACAGTGTTCCACCAAGGTTACCAGTTCTGGGCTGGAAGGTGGTTGAGCTGCGTCGTACGGTAGATACGCAGAGGCTACGTAGATCTCTGCGTCATCGTCTGTTTTCAGTCTGACAATTGTGAGGTCTGCAGAGCTGAATTGGTGTAGGAGTGTACCTGTAACTTTAGAAGATGTTAAGATGCATGTCCTAGGTTTGTTTCCAGCAGCGCTGTAAAGCAGGTTGCTGTTATTGTTGCCGAGTCCGCATACCCTGTTTTTAACAATCCAGGGTTCTTGGATCAGCGCGATGCTATATTACATATTCTGTAGATGACAACTTAAATTAGCTGTTGCCACCTAAGAATGCTGCAAATTAATTTGGGTGATTTGTAAAACCAGGCCCATTTTATTTTGTTTGCAATGGGGGATATGGATCTGTATCTGGGTTAACATTGCCTGTCTCAGCTGTAGCCTCGACAGGGTCTGTCAGCCCAGAGCTTTCCTCTCCGCCAAGGGTTTTTACCTTGAGGGTGGCAAATCTGTAATAGATTTTGCCTTCCCTCTTTTTTATCTCTGCGATATCACATGAGGGTGCACCGAAGACGAGCAGAACGCCATCTTCTTTAGTCTCCCTATGAAATTCGCACCAGTTTTTTTACAGACAGCGACGTATTCTGTGCTGCCAGTCGTTGTAGTATGACCTGGGGCTCGGCTGGCTTCCCTTGTATCCACACTGAAATTTTAGTTAGTTTGGGCAGTTGGTCTGCCCTTACAACTACAAGTTTTGCACCTTCCCATAGGGCGGGTGCAGCCTTTATTTGGTTAGTCAGCCAACGTGGTGGAGAATATTGATGAGCTGGTGATTGTTTTATCCAGCTCCTCAGATAGCCAGCCCTCCAGTTTTGTGGCCTGGTCACTCGTCATTTTCCCCAGATTGTGAAGCGAGTCAATAATAGCTACTCTCAGGTGGCTATTCAGCACAGCTACGTAGCTTATATTGGGATTGGTTGGCTGATCATGCCTTCTCTTGGGATTGCTCCCTGGAGAAGGTGCTGATCCATCCGACCTCATCCTTTTTTTAGGTGGGTTTTTGGCAGGTGGCTTCACTGAGGAAGCGCTAGTCCTGTCTGTACCCTCCCTTGGTTTTTTCCCCACTCGACGGGCTCTTCGTCGACGACGGGCTTCTGAGCCACCTACTCGGTGGCGTTTGGGCCGCACAAAGTCGTCCGCCGCTTGAGGGTTGACGTTGCCGTCAGCCCTCAGCATTGGGGACGTATGTGCCACCTGGGAGAGGGTGTCCTGAGAGGACGGTCCCTCTGTTACCGTAGTAACGGTGGCCTCACTCATGTCCAACACGTGGGGCGCATAAAGTGAGGTTGAGTGAGGTTATGTATAGTGAGTAAATGTGAGTAAACGCTAGGGTGCTCAAGTACTTACCCAGGGGTAGCACGAGCAGCCACTAAACACTGTATCACACACTAATTGTTTGGAAAATTACGTTTGGATACGGTGGGTTGCCAACCCGGTGTCGACTTGAGGGCTTACTTTCACAGCAAAAACTTGCCTGTGACTCAGATACTATGTAGCATAGAACGAAACTTCTCTGAGCTGCAACTATACAAGACCAAGTAGTCGCTACTCGTCCGTACCGGAAGTATATCATCAAAGAAGCGAACATAGACACAAAATGCAGACTGTGCTACTAGGAAGAGGAAACCATACAGCACCTCATATCTGCATGCCCCTATCTGGCTCCAACATGGTACACCACTAGATATAACAATGTAGTACCCCAAAGCTTGAGGTAAATTTGGCAGATTTGTAATTGTTATAAAAAACATATTGCTGATGATTGTGGCGATATGAACAATTCAATTTTTTAAGGTTTACGCCAAAGCCGTATAGTTCAAGTTTATCCAATAAGATATCGTGGTTGATAGTATCGAAAGCTTTAGAGAAGTCTGTATAGATAACATCTACCTGTCCCTGCCTAGTTGTTTATGATCGAGATAGGCCTATATTTTGCCACATATTTAATATCGCCACTTTTTAGTATAGGGCACAAGTTTCCACATTTCCGGGAATGTACATGTTTGAATAATACAGTTAAACAGCGACAGCAATGGAGCACAAAATACATCAGCACAGTCACGTAAAAAAAACTACGAATTTGATCGTCTCCAGCTGTTAAACTATTTTTTAGTTGGCAAATAGCCTTCCGCACGTCTGTGGAATTTAACTCATTAATGGTTGGCACATTCGTTCCATCCAGCAGTAGCGCAGTTGGGTGTATACGCTCTTAAATGATCTTGCAAAATAGTGGACAATATCCCCCGGATCGGTGTAGATTCCGCCGTCATCACTCAACTCATTGGAAATCCTCTTTCTATTGAGTTTGGATGTATTTCCAAAACTCACGTGGGTTGGTTTTGACCTGTGATTCAGCTTTCTTAATGTATTCACAATACGCTATTTTAGTATGGGCCTTAGTTTTGGATCGTAGACTGCGAACATGTTCTATAGCTAACGTGGACTTAGTATTTTTGTAAATATGGCGTGGTTCTTCAGCTTAACGTCTGATTTAATTTCAGTTGTAAACCAATTTGGACTTACTTGCAGAAATAATTCAGCGTCTAAAATATCAGGTGAGAGCCATATTTCGACTAGAGCAATCATATCATAGGTGGTGTCGGTAGTGGAGGTGAAGATATTCATTGTTTTAGTTCTAAGACCACGCATGTTTTGATAGTAAGTGGATAAGCTGTTGGGAGATGTTAGCTAGTTAGTTAAGCCGAGGATTCGGAGCTTTACTCACAGCGCAAACTCACAACACGAGTTAATAATAAAATAAAACTTTAAATTAAACATATAGATGAGTTTAGCTTATAAGTAGTCTGCTGTAGTTTCGTGCGGTCCGGCATAATTATCAATGTGCTACCTTCAACTGACTAATTTACTATAACGTAATATTTGGTTAACAGTTATTAAATTGGCGTAAATCACTTTCAACGGTCGCGACCTGTCCCCTTTACGACTAATCCTAAATATATTAAGTGGCTCAGGGAGATTACCGAGCGGTCTTAACACCGTTTTTAATTGCAATGCGTTTTTGTCAGTTGTATTAGATTTATTAGACATCACTGATGTAAAGGAAGATATTGTTTTACCGAAAACGTGTTCACGTTTTCAAACTAAGATTGCTGGAAATATGCGATAACTTTTCGGGAAAAAAATTACAATATAAGGAAATAAACCAGATTTTTGCCATGTCTGTGTGTGGTATGTCTGTATATCTGTGAACAAAATTCCGGGAAAACGGCACAATAGATTGCGACCAAATTTAGCAACTATCTGCGGACACGGGGACAATTCAGTGAACATTTGAGCAGAATCGGTTCAGTAACAGCGAAGGAATCACGATCAACACGATGCGCGGCGCATAATTGGGCGCGGTCGCGAATTATCTATGTGAAGAAACTTTTATCAACACGCAATTCGGCTTTCGAAACTCACTGGGAACAAGGGAAGCTTTATTTTCGATCCTAGTATTTTTCCAGATATTGCGATATTTACGCTTGTTTTATAGATTATCAGAAGGCATTCGACAGAGTACATCCCGACAAATTGATCAGCAAACTTCAGAATATCGGTGTGATATTCGTATAATAGCTAACTTTTATTGGGACCAGTCTGCATATGTACACTGAGAAAAATCCGCACTAAATACAACGAAAATATTCATTGAATCAAGGAATTTGATCATTAAATTTTCACCGACGAACATGTTCCTTAATATAATGAACACTTGTTCGTGTTCATTAGATTTAGGAAACCTATTCATTATATTGATGAATGCTATATCACATATCAATGAATAACTTTCGTTGCTTTAACGAACAGTATAATTGACCTAAGGAATATGTTTTCCTATCAGTAATGAATTCGTTCATTATCACAAAGAACGGACATCATTTCTATGAATATTTTACATTACTAAATGAATATAACACTTGTATTTATGAAGTAAAATGGCCCATAAATATAAACAAAACATTTTTTAAAATTGTGGTAGTTAGCTTTAGTATGAACATACAAAGCTAATGATTACAACCAAGCAAATGTTGGGTACATATTTATGGGCCACTGTATATGAAATTAATTCATTGATAACTCTTAAATTACTTCTTTTGTGTTTTTATACTTACGTAAAGCTGCGTTGCGACCATCGGCAACACAAAATTAATCAGTTTAATTTTAACTTTCAGCAGGTGATATATTGTATGTATATATTATATTTTTATCTCTAACATTGTTAGGATCTTGTAAAAAGTTTAGCAAATTATCAAAACAATGTTCCCATTTTGCCAGCAATCCATCCTTATTTTGGAAGCCTGCTTTAAAATCCATGTCAATCTAGGGAAATATTATTCTGCATGTAAGTTCAGAAAAGTAAAAAAAAAATAACTAAAAATCTTACAAGACGATACCAGACGATTTCCATTATCTCGTCTGTACTATGTCCTTTTATATATTCAAGTCGAAAATGCGAACATGCCTTCCGCGTATTATCAAATTGTTCGCAAGTTGAATTGTCGAATTTAAGGGCACGAATACAGCTCTCGGCGTCATCTTCTGGTACTTGAAAAAATATTTTAATTAAAGACTGTTGATTTATATGTCGATTGTTTTTTTTTAAATTTGTTACGATCGTATTTTTTTCTACTAATAATAAGTTAATATTTTGTTACCTACCTAAAATTGTTTGAATCTAGAAGTCTTCATCTGTTTTTATTTGTGTGTGTGTGTGTTCCTTATTTGCTATATGCTTTGATACAGCTGCATTAAATGACGCCTTCATATTGTTACACTTCGTATATATTTTTCCTCTTTTGCCTATGTGATAATAATCCTAACAAAAGTGAACATATCCATCCAATGAATAAATTAAATTTTTGTTTTGCGAAAAAAATGTAGCTTAATAAATTTATAATAAACGCTATCCATTTAACAATTTAGCCTTACATTATTCTAAACTATGGTTTTATATTATAGTAGACATTAAATAAAAATAATAAATAAATATTATTTATAAATTTTTCGGATGGAAGCCTATCCACAATTTGTTTCTCAAGTTGATGCCTGGCAAACAGTGTCATTTTGATACCTCTATCATCATAATGCTTTGCAATTAACGTAATAAATGAGGATATTTGTTCCTCTTAAAAATATATCATAATATTCTACAATCATCTGTCCTTTCGAAGAATCGTTGAGAATCGTGAGTTCTATTACTGGTGTTATTTCTTCTGGTGTCAAGAGTCTTTCATATGGACTAGTAGTACGTGAGGGTGTACGTGTCCTCGGTGACCAAGAGAATGACGTAGATAATAACTGATTATAATTCTGATATTTTCAGTGGACGATGTTAAAGGTACTACAATAGACTCTCGCCCTTGTACCAACTTATGCTCGAACAAAAGTTCCCATTGCAAATTTATTTAACAATTTTTCAATATGGTGTTGCTTCATGACTTTTAAAATGTCGTTAGAAACCTTTTGCCCTACAAAATTATATTATATGTAAACTGATTTTCCCTTAATATTAAAACGAGTAAATTAACTCACCAACTAAGTGATTAGCTAGTTCTTCTAGTTTCCAATCAGTCGGCAAGGCTACCAGCGCTGTATTATCTGTATTTTCTTCATGTCGATTGTTATGCATTTGTGAGAGTTGTGTTTTTTAATCTTACTTTCAAGTAAAATAATGTTTTGATCACTGATTTCGAAGAAAACCAATATATAATTTCTATGAAATTTAAAAGAAACAACTAAAAAAGAAATACTGTTTTCTGAAGGAACAAAATCTCCAACCATAATAGGAAAATATAAAATAAAATTCATCATTTCCCTAGCAGACATTTTCAATTTACGTTTTGTTAAATGACGTACAACTATTTCAGTAGAAATATTGTCGATTTCTGTTGGCCCGTAATCGAAATTCTGTTTTCTAGCATTTAGACTATTTAGATCAAAATACTTCATAGTATTCACAAAGTACAAGATTATGTGACACAGATTGTAATGACAAATACCTTCAAATAAATCATGCATGATATCAGCATAGAAGGTTTTTGTAACATGAAATGATGGAATGTTAATTAGTTGACATTTATTATTTACACCTCTTTTATGTGTACTAGATAGATCCAATTAATAGTTTTCAGTAGTGCGAATTAGTTCATTGTCTTCAAAATACATATTTTGAGAATCGACCTTTGAAGCTCGACAAAGTCTGCAGAAATAGTTACTAGAACATGATTTACTAATATCTAAAAATGAATTTAACCCTAAATTATATCCGATTACGAGGCCAAGTATGAAATGCACATTCACATTTATATTATTAGAATTTTTAATAACTATTACATTTATTTCTAAATCAATCATTTCATTGACAAGATATTCAAAACATTGTTCATTTCTAAAACATCAAATCTTTAGATTTTGTAACTGCAGCATGCAAAATATTTTCCAATTTAGATTCTTGATGGGTAGACATGGAAATGAGTAGTATATATTACATATAGAATCTTTTGACGAGTTGGACCCAAGAGGATTATTTATTTCGAAATCATCAATGTAAATAAAATAGGATATCAACGTTTTCCCAGGATATCTACTTTTTCTTTCCACATATTACCTTGTATAAAATTTGATAATTTCTCACCACATTCCAAGTGATTCATGTGTTCCAGAGTAGATTGTAATAAATTATCTTTTTCACAAACTGGTTATAATTGTAATTTTTAAGGCATTAAAATTCTTTTTACTTTATTTTCTTTATTTACCAATTTACCTCCTCTATCCATTGGCTTAATTGTGTTATTGATTGTCTATACAGCCCTCTTTTTCTATATATTTATTAAATAAATAATGTGAACTAAAAGATTTGAATGGGTTTTTGCAATTCATTAATAGACTTGAAAATTCTTTGAAAAGCACCGAATTTTCCTTTTCTAGTTAGTTACATTTAGCAAAAGTCATTAATGTATCAAATAATGGATTTCATAAATATTTACTAGCATTGTATTTCGATTACATCTTTCCTCAAAAAATTATCTTTACTATGAAGATAAAGCAAACATTCTAATGCAGAATTAATATTTCTTTTCTGCAATGCATCGAAGCCAATGTAATTTTTCGTCATATTATCACCTATTTCTGTTAGATTTCTATTATTTAAAGTTGAAATACTATTCACTTCATAAACATCCTGGGAGACACATTCACTGATTGAATAATTTAGGAGTGTTATATTCTATCGAATTATTAATGTTATTAAATTTGGTTTTTTACAGTGCCATCTAAAATATCGCTGTGTTGTACAGTCAACACACCTAAATGTGGAATTAGTTTATAAGCTATGAAATCCTTTTAAATGAAAAATAAGCTTGTTTAAAGTAGGAAGACAAGTTTTACTATAAAACGTTTCGTAGTTATTTAAATTGATTTAATAATAGTAAGTAATAATTATTTTAAATATAAAAATGAACAATACTGCAAAAACTGCAACCATATTTAACGTACATTAAGTAATTGAGATATATTATTTACATAATAAAGTTACTTACATTACATTACATCCTCAACATTCTATTCAGTACCGCTGCAAATGTTGCCGAACGGTTTCCAGAAGAACAGAGGTTATGTATACGATCACAGCACAGAGTAAGACAGAGGGAGCATAAGCGCATTCGGCATGTAGTCCCAGAGAGGAAATGCAAACGTGGTATGCAGCTTCAGGAACAATGGACAGTGTTTGAAATGGCCATAAGGCCACATGTATAATGTTACTGCTTTTGTTGAGAAAATTCGTACAATTTTAATTGTATTGCGGTGCCTAAAATTCACAATTGATCATTAATGAAAGTACAGTACTTTAAATCGGTATTTTAATACTAGATATTTGATTAAATGGAAATGATTAAGCACATCTGCATCTTTTGTATACATCTAATTTATTAAAAAAAACGAAGGAAGAAAACGTGATATAATCAGCTGATAATTCAGCTGCTAAGAGCAACAGCTGAAGTATATTTTAATGTTCGATTGTATTTTATTGCTAAAAGTAATCATTTTAATGCCGAATCCAAAAGGCAATTATATAATAAATTGGTGCAATTTTGTAGTGATTAGTATATACAAATATATATATATATATATATATATATATATATATATATATTTATTGTTCGTTACATAACTACATATAATATATATCGTCGCCTAAGCAGCAACACCACACACCTAAATTTTGTTCGAGGTTGACAGGAGAGAGAAAAACTGATTATAAAATGTTTATAATCACAGTAATTAAATTGCTCCTAGTTCAAATAAATAAAATATAAGCAAAAAAAGTAAAAAATGTATAACTTGTTGTAAGAGTAAAACCAATAAACATTTTATAATCAGTTTTTCTCTCTCCTGACAACCTCGAATAAAATATTAGATGTGTGGTGTTGCTTAGGCGACGATATATTATCAAAAGTCAAATAAAAAGGCATTTTAATTAATTAATATGCTTCAAAATGCTGCTCAATTGAGTAGTAGGCTCTTTGAATTAATTGCTGACGTTGTTCAACGTTGAATATCTTCATCTCTTCTATATTTTTTAAAGTAGCTGGTAGCGCATTATAATGTTTTATCATGGATTTCGGAACTATGATTACTACCTTAAGTCTGTCATAAGGTATGTGCAGTTCCTGACAAGATCTGGTGTCAGGAGTATGATAGTGTTCATTTTATTGTTTTTGTAATGTCTGCTTATTTTGATTAAAATGTATTGATAATTATAGATATATAATTAGGGCACCGTTAAAATATATTATCTTTCTAATAATGGTTTGCTATACTCTCTGGAAGAAGCTCCTGCCATGTATTTAATCACTCTTTTTTGTATATTAAAAATTCTTTAATGTAGCTGCTAGGTCCCCATGATAATAAAACATATGGCTGTATAAAACATAAAGTCGAATTGCTGAAACAGAGTGTTTACGTCATCCGTGACGTCATATTGCCAATATACAAAGCTTAAAAGATGCACTTTTAATTATATAATTTGAACGAGTTGTTCAATATTTATTACTGCCGTCTGAAAGTAAGAATGTTTTTTTATTATAATAAACCGATATACGTTTATATTTATGCATAAATATTTAAATATGGGCAATAAAAACTTTAACATTTTAAAATTTAGTGTTATTTAGTTTTCTGGAATCGCAACGTTGCAATTTTGTGTAGTAATTTCGTATTGTGATTTATACCTAACCTCCAATACTGCTCAATAATTGTTCTGTGCTGGCGATGCGGTATGTTTAAATCACCAGTCTTATTTTAGGACGCCTATAATATAGCCGTTACTAGATTATTCACGATTTTATTGCTGGGCTCCACTGACAGTTTATTGTTGTAGGTTATGTTTATCACAACAAATATCATCCGGCATCAACGCCGAAAACTGACGTCACCGTAATCTATGACGTGAACACCTTGTTTCAGCAATTCCACTATATATGTAGTGGAATTGCTGAAACAAGGTGTTCACGTCATAGATTACGGTGACGTCAGTTTTCGGCGTTGATGCCGGATGATATTTGTTGTGATAAACATAACCTACAACAATAAACTGTCAGTGGAGCCCAGCAATAAAATCGTGAATAATCTAGTAACGGCTATATTATAGGCGTCCTAAAATACACTGGTTCAGAATAACAATCACAAAGCGATACGAAAGCCAGCACAGAACAAGTATTGAGCAGTATTGGAGGTTAGGTATAAATCACAATACGAAATTACTACAAAAAATTGCAACGTTGCGATTCCAGAAAACTAAATAACACTAAATTTTAAAATGTTAAAGTTTTTATTGCCCATATTTAAATATTTATGCATAAATATAAACGTATATCGGTTTATTATAATAAAAAAACATTCTTACTTTCAGACGGCAGTAATAAATATTGAACAACTCGTTCAAATTATATAATTAAAAGTGCATCTTTTAAGCTTTGTATATTGGCAATATGACGTCACGGATGACGTAAACACTCTGTTTCAGCAATTCTTAGCAATCTACATATCTAGATTTCGATCTTATTAGATCTCGTCAGTGTAGCTCAGCTAGTGAGGATGAATTCACATAATATCTCGAGTGGTTATATACAAAAATAGTACAACTTACCCTCGAAAAGGGAAGTTAAACGCCATCTGGATGTACTATTTTTGTACTGTACTCTTCGAGGGTAAGTTGTACTATTTTTGTATATAACCACTCGAGATATTATGTGAATTCATCCTCACTAGCTGAGCTACACTGACGAGATCTAATAAGATCGAAATCTAGATATGTAGATTGCTAAGAGGTGGGTTCACACTTATATATGTTTTATACGATTGGCCTTGTGCTGATATCTCAAGCACTCTGTTGGAATATTATTCTCTAGAGGGCACTACCCGGTGATCCTGAAGACATGAGCATGTTGACGGTTGTTACCATATGGGTGTGCATTGCTAATTGCTGTGGTGCCGCCGGATGGCGTTTAACTTCCCTCTTCGAGGGTAAGTTGTACTATTTTCATATGGCAGTAAGCTCTGAAATGTGCAATGGTACGCTCACAGCCACAGGGGGAACATACCGGCAGCTTGTAGGCAATGACCTCGAAACCCCAGGCGCCAGGGGAAGTCGGCTGAGACTATATGCAACCCGCAAAATTATGGACACTATTACATTGCGCCATATAAGAGATATATGGATTTTATTTATTTTTTAATAAATACACACGAATTGTGTATTTTCTTGTCAAGCATCAGGTTGGGAGATTTAAACTAGACCAGAGCGGATATAATTAGATCATTTTTGAGATGTATTTTACGTCTAATTTAATATAGAAATTTTGCAGTTTAACCATAATCTCTTTTCTACAGAAAATATACACTAACATTTGTAATATAAACAAAAGTGTATTACTTTTGTGTATACCAAAGAACCCTTTACATGTTAATTAAATTAATTATACTAGAAGCCTTAATAAAAAATAAAGGGAATATACTGTTAAAAATACATGAAGTATCTTGGTCAAAATAAAAAGTTTTCTTTTCCATTATTTTTAACAAATTCATGGTATATACATTACTAAATAGTGATAAACAATAAATACACTTTACCTAACGAATTTAATTATAAAAAAACAATACAGGCACAGTGTTATTTCTGACAGAGATTATAATTTTATTATTATAATAAAATATCTAAATAATGAGTTCGAATATTGTGGAAAAAAAAATTAATAAAAACTGCAAGTTTTGATAATTTAATACAGAAATTTTGCAGTTAAACCATAATCTCTTTTCTACACAAAATATACACTAGAATTTGAAATATAAACATAAAAGTGTATTACTTTTGTGTATACCAAAGAACCCTTTACATGCTAATTAAATTATTTATACTAGAAACCTTAATAAAAAATAAAGGGAATATTTTGTTTAAAATACATCAAGTTTCTTGTTCGAAATAAAAAGTTTTGTTTTCCATTATTTATAACAAAATATTGCTATATACATTACTAATTTATTATAAACAATAAATACACTTTACCTAAATAATTTTAATTTAAAAAAAAACAATACAGGTACAGTGTTATTTCAGACAGAGATTATAATTTTGATCATTATAATAAAATATCTAAATAATGAATTCGAATATTGTAGGGGAAAATCATAAAAATTGCATGAAGTTTTGATTCAAATCCGGTAAACGGAGTTGTTTAACATAAACATTCGTTTGTAGGTTTCCACCAAACATTATTCAAGACTAAGTTATATCAGATAACTAACATGCCACATGCTAAATTTGGTTGTAAACTATACAGTCATTTTTTAAGTCAAAACGTACATTAGATGTAATCAAACGATACAGACATGTGCTTAATAATTTCCATTTGATCAAATATCTAGTATTAAACTACCCATTTAAAGTACTGTACATTCATTAATGATAAATTATGAATCTTAAAATTAAAATTGAAGTAATATTCTCGAAAAAAATCAGAAACCTTACACACGTAGCCTTATGGACATTTTAAACAGTGTCCATTGTTCCTGAAGTCGCATATAACGTTTGCATTTCCCCTCTGGGACTACATGCGAAAGCGCTTATGCTCCCTCTGTCTTACTCTGTGGATCACAGCACAGGGGGAACATACCGGCAGCTTGTTGGTAATGACCTCGAAACCCCAGACGCAAGGGGAAGTCGGCTGAAACTATATGCAACCCGCAAAATTATGGACAGTATTACATTGCGCCATATAAGAGATATATGGATTTTATTTATTTTTTAATAAATACGCACGAATTGAGTATTTTCTTATCAAGTATCAGATATTTTTTTTTGCATGAGGGGGGGAATCATCATAGACCCCCGGGGGCCCTTGTTGGCATTCTCCCCCGGGATGTGCTGGATTCCGACTCTCTTGAGTCGACCTACCAGCTAAACCCCCACCTCTTTCCACCGCCAGGCCCGGGACCGCTCGCGCATTACTTCAGGCCTGGGTAGATCTCCGTCCTATCTCGCCTCTTCTACCTTACGGTTTATAATTTCCCTGATGCAGTGGGTGATGGCTTCCCATTTATCATCATCCTCCAGCATCAGCGGCACCATGGTGTCTGGTGTTATCTCGGTCCCTATCCGCCGGCTCAGAGCCGACCGTTGGCCCTCCCATCGCTGGCATGCAAAGATGGTATGCTCCACGCTATCCCTGCGGTCTCCGCAATAACTGCACGTGTCCGTCACTGCCCGGTTCATACGGTGGAGGTATGCCCGGAAGCAGCCGTGTCCTGTGAGGACCTGGGTGAGGTGGTAGTTGACCTCGCCGTGCTTTCTGCTTGTCCAGGCCTCGACGTCTGGGATTAGCCTCCGGGTCCGCACAGCTCGCTCGGTAATGCCTTCCCACTGCTCCTGCCATAGCCTTCGGGTTTCAGTTCTCTCCTCTGCCCTGTTAGTGGCTGTCAACTCCCTGTTCCTTCCGTGCAGTTTCGCTCGCTCCCTTGCCTGGAGCTCGATGGGGATTCTACTGGCCACCACGAGCACTGCCTCCCTAGACGTGGTTCTGTAGGCACTTGCCACTCTGAGGGCCGCTCGTCTTTGGGCCGCTCCCATAAAATTCTTCGTCCTCTCTACAGTCATCTTATGGGCCCAGACTGGGGCTCCATATAGCATGATGCTGTCGGCTACTCGCGCCAGCATCCTTCGCTTCTTCTCCCGCGGTCCTGGGATGTTCGGCATTAGACGGCCAAGAGCCGTTGTGACCTGGCTTGCCCTTCCGGCCGCCTCTGCCACGTGCGCATCGAAGTTCATTCCCCGGTCAATTCTGATGCCTAGGTACTTGATGGACTGTTTGGGAGTGACCGTCTTTCCCTGGACCATGAAGGAGGCCTGTCCAAGTCGCCATGACCGCCTCCGTATTTTCCGTGGCCATGCTTCTGCTGTCCACTCCCTGCTAGTCATTCGCTGACCCGTGCTGGGCTCTCGTTCACTCGAGTCTGGATCTCCGGCACATCCTTTGCCACAACCACCAGTGCCAGATCGTCGGCGTAGCCGATAATCGTGGCCCCCTCCGGTAGAGTAAGGTTCAGTACGCCGTCGTACATGATGTTCTACAGTGTTGGTCCCAGCGCCGATCCCTGTGGAACTCCGCACGTAAGTGTTTTGGTGATGTTGGTCATCCCGGTGGTGAGCTGTACTGTCCTCCCCTCCAGGTAGCTACTGATCATCTTTAGTAGCATACCGCCGATCCCCATGTTTCGGCATCCATCGACGATGAGCTCCCAGTTCGTGGTGTTGAATGCGTTACGCACGTCTATTGTTATTAGTGCCGTGAGCTGCTTCGATCTCCGTGGGCCGTCCCCTGCCTCCCTGGCTATTTGGAGCACCCTTTCCACCGCGTCAATCGTGGATCTTCCTGGTCTAAAGCCGTACTGGCGTTCTGACAGTCCACCCGGTCGCTCCACCATGCTGGTTAACCTCCCCAAGATTAGATACTCGAGGAGTTTCCCCGGCGTGTCCAGCATGCATATCGGCCGGTACGAGGACGTGGATGTCAACGGTTTCCCTGCTACCAGCTCGCTCGACCTCCTAAGCCGAGAAAGGTTCCGTAGTGTTCAGGTCTTCTGGCTCATCTGCCTGCGACTGTAGCGCCTGCGCCCGTAATGGTATCGCCGCTTTGGGGAACAGGGTGTCTACCACTTCCTCCGCCATATCCGGCTCAAATGTTGGTAGGGGGGGGCTAGCTTTGAGGCGCCTCATGACGATGTTATATCCCTGGCCCCAGACGTCTCCTTCGACGGACTCAAGGAGTTCTGTCCACTTCCTGCTCTTGGACCCCTGTATGGCAGTCTTCAGAGCTTTCTTGGCCCCGCGGTACTCCTCCCAGTCTGCGTGCTCGCCCAAAGCTCTGCTCGCCCTCGTGGCTCGGCGCCAGGCTGCCAGGCAGTCGCGCCTTAATGTGGCGATCTCCTGTGACCACCAATACACCCCCTTCCTCCTGCTTCTTCCCCCGTCCTTGCACGGCATGCTGGCATGACATACTAGCTGAACTATGTCTGCCAGCTCTGCGGTAGACATTGTGCCCCGTGCCAGTTCGCTACTCATTTCCTCTATTATATGTCTTGCTCCTTCGGCCTCTTGCCCCCTTCGGGCGTTCGTTCTGTTCCCTAGGCATTATAGCATATGATAGGTACTGGTGGTCGCTATGGCTTTCGGTCTCCAGTACCTCCCACTCATTCACCCTGCTTGCAATGCCCTCGGTGGACAGAGTCAGATCCAAGATCGCAGTGTAGTCGCCTCTTCGGAATGTTGGGGTGTTCTCCTGGTTGTGAATCTCCATGGTATTCGTGGCCACCCATTCCGCTAATGCCAACCCTCTCCTGTTGGTTGTCGGTGATCACCACTCGTGGGACTTTGCATTAAAGTCCCCACCGACAACTGTGTACTTTCCGAGATGGGGGGTAATTCCGTCAATCGTCTCCTCCATGGTACCGTCTATGCTATTTGGGGAGACGTATACGCTAACCAACTTGACTTGACCCACTTTTGCCACAACAAAATTTTTCCCGGTGCTCAGTATTGTAACACCCGCACTTGCGCGTGTCCACATCGCTGCACTGTGATCTCTGCTACTCGTCCGTCCCGAGCCCTCGTCTGCCCTGACATTCGGCTCGCTGGCCAGGACGACACCGTAGGCCCCCTCTTCCACTGTGGCCCACAATAGATCGTGGGCCATCCTGCAGCGGTTGAGATTAATCTGCAGCACTCGGATCATTGCGTAGCCCTCCGCGGTCTCTAACTCACCGGCATGCAAGGCTTAGGGCGCTGTGGCCCATTTCTTTGCAGAAGATGCAGTATGGAGACTCAGCTTCGCACCTGCTCGCGAAATGCCCCGTCTCCCCGCATCGCTGGCAGTCCTTAGACCGGCCCGGCCCTCTACACTTGGCCTTCCAGTGGTCTGACTCCCAGCACCGATGACACTTTGTGCTCATTTCCCGTTTCGTGACCCGGCACTGGACCAGTCCCACTCGTACCACCCTCGCATCGGCGATTTGCTTCGCCAGCTCAGCGGACGTTGTTATTGTGACAGCCTGAGTGTCCCCATAAGCCGGCCTCAAGGTACCAACAGAAAATGCGCGGGGATCTGTACCAGTGAGTCCTACCAGCGCTGCCGCGACTTCGGCCTTCTGCGTGGCCTCATCCATATCTTGCTCGCCCTTTCCCCTTCTCAGTTCAATTTTAAGAAGCCCGTCTCGGGTCTTCGAGAGCCGGGACACCTGAACTTTCAGACCTACAGTGCTGACTGCTCGCACTTACTTTAGTAGGTCGGCGTAAGTGGTCCCTTGCTCCTGAACCACTATGGCCTCGCTCCTGGTGTCTCTGTGGGGTGCGGTCTTTTCTGCTGCTCTTCGCTGCGGCTGTGGCGCCTTCTCTGGCTTCTGAATCCCGCTACGCTGCTTCCCGACCGGGTGGATGTGTACCACCATTCCCGTTCTGGTGAAGCGGTACTCCACGAGCTTACGCAGCATGTCCAGCTTGATGCCGGGGGCTTCCATTATTATGTGGGTCTTGGCTCCCTCCGCGGTCAGCTCCCTGAGTTCTCCCAGAGCAGAGAATAGTGACCTTTCCTTTGTCTCCGGACTCTCGGTATCTACCATAAGGAAATACGTCCTCCTCTCAGATTCCCTTGCCTCTCCGAGTGGGTTAGGGGTTCGGGTTATTATTTTCCGGTAGCCTGCCTTCCCCAGGGCTAGCTCCTGATCGGTGAGGTGCTCGTGGGGTGTCCCCTTCGGGGACCCGTTCGACGCCAGTGCTCTAAGGTCTAGCCCAATTAGACGCACCGTGTCCATTCCTCGGCCTATCCCCTCCCAGTTTAGGATTGTTGCCTCGAAGGTGCCCTGCGGCCATTCCTCGTCGCACAGGTTGCGGGCCTCCTCATAGGATCCGTTCTCCTCGATACGAACCTTGATTGCGTCTGCCGCCCTCTGATCCGCGTCTTGCTCCTCGTTTCGGGCTTGGAGCCCCATTGAGCCCATGTCGACCCTATCCCCTGATGCCCTTGCCCTGAGCTCCCGGACGCACTCTTCGAGTTTCGCAGATTTGGCCCTTAATTGGTCCATTTCTGCCAGCTCCCCTTTCAATGTCGCCACTTGTCGAGCCCGCTCCTCAATCTGCTGTGCCGTACTCATTACATTTCTTCGCTTTGCCATTCTTCTGGCCTCGCTGTCCCGGGCAATCTGGTCGCGCAGCTCCTTTAACTTGGCGATGTCCACCTTGGCCGCCACGCGCAGGTTTTTTGTGTCATCCGCAAATAACGCTAACCTGTCCACTAGCTCCCCTAGTTCGGCCGTCCTCTCGGCCTCAAGAGGATTATCCTCTTCTTATTCTGCCATGCTCGGAGAGATCTCTGCCTTTCTCTTTTCCCCGTCACTCTGTGGTGGCGGCATCAGTCTTGAGCGCTATTAAGAGCTGTACACTACTGCCATGTCGTGTACTATGGCGGATAGTCCAGCGGGTAGCGGATAGATGGCTCACTTACTCTGGGGACAAGAAAAGGGGACGGGGGCCCTGGCCCATACAGGGCGGGGTGCGCGTGGACAGGGGGCGTGCAGGAACGTCCACCGATTTAAATAATGACCTCCTGCCCGTGATAAACAAGAGATACACAACACCAAAATTGCAATGTTATTGTTGTTGCGCTGAATATTTGAGGTTATAAACAACCGAAAGATAAAAGAAAACGTAGAAACGTATTAAAACAAAGATGCGCGGTCGCGCAAACGATACTTCGTGATCGCAACAACTCACTACGGCCAACGAAACACTTTGATTACTTAATAACACTCGCGAAACACGAAAAAACAACGAACCGAAATGAAACACGTCCTCACCGGTCGATTTTCGGGTACCGTCATCAAGTATCAGGTTGGGAGATTTAAACTGGACTAGAGCGGATATAATTAGTTCATTATAAAGATTTATTTTACGTCTAATTTAATATAGAAATTTTGCATAGTAAAACCATAATCTCTTTTCTACAGAAAATATACACTAGAATTTGAAATATAAACAACAAAGTGTATTACTTATGTGTATACCAAAGAACCCTTTACATGCTAATTAAATTAATTATATTAGAAACCTTAATTTAAAATAGAAAGGGTAAATTATGTATATACTGTCTAGATCATGTCGAATACCTATGTAGCAACAAACTAAGTTCGGCATATTACTTAATAAAAAAATTAAAATGTACATGTAGTCACAGGTATTACGACTAGCGTACAATGGCGCATTTCAGAGCTTACTGGCATATGGTTTATTATCATGGGGACCTAGCAGCTACATTAAAAAAAATTAATATACAAAAAACGAGTGATTAAATACATGGCAGGAGCTTCTTCCAGAGAGTATAGCAAACCATTATTAGAAAGAATAGATATTTTAACGGTGCCCTAATTATATCTATAATTATCAATACATTTGAATCAAAATAAGCAGACATTACAAAAAAAATGATCACTATCATACTCATGACACCAGATCTTGTCAGGAACTGCACATACCTTATGAGGGACTTAAGGTAGTAATCATAGATCCTAAATCCATGATAAAACATTATAATGTGCTACCAGCTACTTTAAAAAATATAGAAGAGATGAAGATATTCAATGTTGAACTACGTCAGCAATTAATTCAAAGAGCCTACTACTCAATTGAGCAGCATTTTGAAGCATATTAATTAATTAAAATGCATTTTTATTTGACTTTTGATAATATATCGTCGCTTAAGCAGCAACACCACACATCTAATATTTTATTCGAGGTTGTCAGGAGAGAGAAAAACTGATTATAAAATGTTTATTGGTTTTACTCTTACAACAAGTTATACATTTTTTACTTTTTTTGCTTATATTTTATTTATTTGAACTAGGAGCAATTTAATTACTGTGATTATAAACATTTTATAATCAGTTTTTTCTCTCTCCTGTCAACCTCGAACAAAATTTAGGTGTGTGGTGTTGCTGCTTAGGCGACGATATGTCTAATTATATGTAGTTATGTAACGAACAATAAATATATATATGTATATATTTGTATATACTAATCACTACAAAATTGCACCAATTTATTATATAATTGCCTTTTGGATTCGACATTAAAATTATTACTTTTAGCAATAAAATACAATCGAACATTAAAATATACTTCAGCTGTTGCTCTTAGGAGCTGAATTATCAGCTGATTATATCACGTTTTCTTCCTTCGTTTTTTTTAAATAAATTAGATGTATACAAAAGATGCAGATGTGCTTAATCATTTCCATTTATTCAATATCTAGTATTAAAATACCGATTTAAAGTACTGTACTTTCATTAATGATCAATTGTGAATTTTAGGCACCGCAATACAATTAAAATTGTACGAATTTTCTCAACAAAAGCAGTAACATTATACATGTGGCCTTATGGCCATTTCAAACACTGTCCATTGTTTCTGAAGTTGCATACCACGTTTGCATTTCCCCTCTGGGACTACATGCCGAATGCGCTTATGCTCCCTCTGTCTTACTCTGTGGCTAGTTGATGCGGCCCAGGGGGGGTTCAAAGTATTTGAGATTTGGCCGCACCGCCATCTGCGGCGTAATAGGGAACTAAACAGAATTTAGATGACCCACCTTACAGCTAATATAATGTTAGGTTATATTGTTTGTTTTAGCTTCACGCGTGCACGTGCTCGTGTTTATTCAAAATTCTAAATATGTAAAAGTTTGGTGTGAATAATCATAAATGTTTATTTATTTGTTATATCTTGTTTAATCAACAATAGACGAAATGGCTTCAGGTAGAAAATATATGTGTATAGTGCCCAATTGTAGGAATACATTTAATTACATTGCTGGAGTTAGATGTAATCCGCCAACGTTAGAAGTGGACATGTTGAACGGAGAAAGAGATGGCTACATTCTATCAACTCAGCTTTAAATATTAATGTTCAAGCAGATGGTAACTTTTTTATTTGTGTATGCCACTTTGATGATAATTCATTCACTAATACTTTGAAAACACATCTACGCTTTCTAGCCACTCCTACTTTATTTAATACAGGATATTTGGACAATGCTGCTACTCAAAATTTAGTAGTTCAGTTTAGTAGTTTAGTTCAGAAGAAGTTAGCAATTTGCAGGCAAAATTTATCAACTTTTTTCACATTTAAAGGACCTAATGCTAATGAAGTTAGTTAACAGATATATATGTATGTGTTTTCAGCAGTAATGTATCAACTCTTCACACCTATATATTAATAAATATTTTCCAACCTTAAATGTGTTTATTTGTATTTTCTTCCATAATTCATTATTTACAGATAGTTTTAATTTATATCCAATATTATCACAAATATAACCATAGGCAACCTCATATTCGTCATTAATTTGCTGTTACGCCGCCGGGGCGTTGCGAGCGGTGCTGCAAAGTGTTGCCAACTTTTAACATTAAATGCTCTGTGATGCGGCCACGTCCGGGAAAACAGTCGGGCTTGCTGAAGAAATATCTCAATTACTAAGGTATCAGGCACTAAATGTATTTATACAAGGGTTGGTAGAGCCTATAAAAATGTTTATTAAAGCGAGAGATCCGGATGAACTGGAAGACGCGATTGATCTCGTCAGATCCGATGAACGCGAACAAATATGTAGTCAATATAAGGGTAATTGTATGTATAAATTGCAATAAAATCGGTCACAAAGCTACGCAATGCTACTTAAAGAAATTACATACTCATCAGGAACCTTTAGTTAAGCAGGAACGAAATGTTCATACAAATCAAAATTCTCCTATCATGTGCCATTATTGTGGAAAAGTAGGACACATAATCGGTGAGTGCCGAAAGAGAATTGCAGAAATGCAGCTTATAAACTCCATGCCGCGAAATTTCGCGTCTACATCGACGTTCACACCGCGTCCGACGTTAACCGCGAAACCGAGTGTTCCGTTACCTTACGGCTCAGCGTACGTCCGACCGCGAACACCAAAATTAATAGATCTGCCTGGATTTGTGTCGGGAAACTGCAGCTGGCTGTCTAACGACAACCGTGCTCGACAGCCAAACAATTCACCAAACAATACACCCAGCAACAAGTTCCGAAATCACAAACGCAGTTAAACTCGATACCGCGAAAATTTATATACTTAAGTAAACAAAAGTATTCATTAAAATACCTAACGTTAAATTTATTAGGAGTAACATTTAATCAAGCAAATTTTTTATTAGATACGGGATCCGATGTGAACATTCTCAAAATTTCAAAAGTAATCAATATCGAAGAAATCGATTTAAGTAGGAAAACTCAGATACGCGGAATTTCAAGTGATACTAATTTAACAGAAGGAGTAATAAGTTTAGAATGCGAAGGTAAAATAGTGAATTTCACATTGTCCAAAATAATTTCCCAATTAATTCGGATGGGATTATAGGTAATGAATTTCTAGAAAACAATTTAGCAGATATTTAATACAAGGGATCATTTATTGAAATAAATAACCGACGGATAGCATTTTTTGGAGATAATGAATTAGAAAAACGTAATCACGTTAATACAGTGCGAATGATTTTTAAGAAAGATAATATACAAAGTTATAATAATAATAAAAATGTAAGTTACCGGGAAAATGGTCAACAGAAACCATGTTACGCCGCGAATAATGATAATAATGCGCAACAAGTAAATAGAAATAATAATAATAATAAAAATGTAAGTTACCAGGCAAATGGTCAACGGAAACCGTCACGCCGCGAATAAAGATAATAATGCACAACAAGTAAATAAAAATAAGAATAATAATAAAAATGAAAATAAACCAATCAAAATAAAAGAGAAGCAGTATATAACAAATAAAGAAAATAATATGATAATAATTCCACCAAGGTGTGAGAAAATAATTAAAGCTTTATGCGAAAAGCCTGAAAATACAGTGGCCGATTACAGTGATATAAATAAAGTATATTTGTGTAATTCTCAGAAGGTTACAGACGGAGTGTTTATAGGAAATTGTTTAACGAAAATAAGAGATAATATGTGTTATGTTAGTATAGTAAATACATTAGAGAACAGTATCAGAATATATGTGCCAGTGATCCAATTAGAATGTATAAATGAATCAGACAGGTACAAATAGTAAACCAATTTACCATTGTAATGCAAGTAATTATGAAGAGAAAGATAGAACAAATAAAGTTTTAGAACTATTGCGTTTTGAACATTTAATCAAAGAAGAATATAATTCAATTGCTAGTTTAACGGAAGAGTTTTCAGATATATTCCACCTTCCGGGAGAAATTTTGTCAAGCACAAATGCAGTTCAGCATAAAATACAATTAAAAGAGAATTCGGCACCAGTTAATATCAAGCCTTATCGACTTCCCGAAAGTCAAAGAAAAGAAATTCAAAATCAAACGGAAGATATGTTAAAAAAGGGGATTACCCAAGAAAGTAATAGTCCTTATAATTCACCAATGTTAGTTGTACCTAAGAAACCGGGACTTGACGGAAAAATAAATTGAGTAGTTGTTGACTTCAGGAAAGCATTTAGTACAAATTTCAAACAATATGAATTTACAAGGTTACCATTCGGTCTAAAAACAGCCCCAAGTACATTCCAACATTTAATGAACACCGTTTTAATGGGCATTCAAGGTATAAAAGCATTTGTTTATTTGGAATAATATTTGCGTACATAGTAATACTCTAGAAGCACTCCAAAATAAGTTAGTCGAGATTTTGAGAGGTTGCGCAAATTTAACTTAAAGTTAAACCCAGCTAAATGTGAATTCTTAAGAAAGGAAGTTTTATATTTAGGTCATAAAATAACGAAAAACGGAATCCGTCCCGATGAAAGTAAGATAGAATCCGTAAAAAATTATCCCATTCTAACCTCAGTTAAGGAAATCCAATCATTTTTAGGATTAGCAACATACTATCGAAGATTCATAAAAGATTTCTCTAAAATTGCAAAACCAATGACAGAGTTAACAAAAAAGGATGTTGTTTTCGAATGGTCCAAGCGTTGCAATATTGCGTTCGAATAATTAAAAGCTAAATTAATTAATGCCCCAGTGCTTCAGTACCCTGATTTTTGTATACCTTTTGTTCTTACCACGGATGCGTCCGGTAACGCGATCGGAGGTATTTTATCACAGGGAGAAATCGGAAAGGATTTGCTCATAGCTTATGCATCTCGAACTTTGAATACCGCGAAAAGAAATTATAGTACAACGGAAAAAGAATTACAAGCCATCGGTTTGGTGTTGTAAACATTTCAGACCATATTTGTACGGAAGGAAATTCTACATTGTGACCAGTGGCGGTTGGTGCAGGGAGGGCGACGGGGCACCGCCCCGCCAAAATGTACGGAAGGGAAACCAAATTTTAGATAATTTTATTACACATATATAATTAATAAATAAAGTTATTAAAACGTTTCAATGGGCAGCATTTTGAATGTTGATATAAATACGGAGCGCATGCGCAGTCGCGGCGGGGCGAAAGCTCACTCGCCCCGTTTCAGCCTAATATTTAGACCACCAAAGAGTCGAGCGAAATTTAGCCTAAAATTGCCCTCCGGCGGGGCGAAATACTATGTCGCCCCGCCAGCGATTTTGCGTACGCACAAATTAATTTTGCATTCTTCATTACAGTTTGTTCGCGATTATGTCAAACGCAGTTGTAGTCAAATATACTCTCTCTGTATGTTCTGAAATTTTTAAAGAATACATACTTGATTTCGATTTCTTAGCCCTAGCATTGAAAACAAAATATGCGCTGCATTTTCAGAAACAGTTAAAATAATACAAAATATCTTGACATTCCTATGACCACCGTTAAAAGTGAACGCAGTTTCTTATCTTTTAAACGCATTAAAACATTTTTAAGAAGTACCATGAGTTTCTGCTTTAATTATGTGCTCTATTGAAAATGTATCATTGTTCGCAACAAAAAGGGCGACGTGTTGATTTATATCGTTTAATTAAATGTATATCTATTATACAAAATGAAAATATATAAAAATACATCTTAATGTACCAATTTTCCGTACAAACAAATGTATTTTTTTATTAAATACAAAATACTTTCTTACCGCCAGATTTCGCTGAAAATCAATCCAGTTCTTGATATCAATATTATAAATAACTATAAGGCTATAGTTTATTTCGACGATTACTTATGACTTTATAAAAGTAATTAATAAAACATTCGATTAGTATGTTTTATTAATTACTTTTATAAAGTCATAAGTAATCGTCGAAATAAACTATAGCCTTATAGTCATTTTTATTTGTCGCACTCCCATTATATCAAGCCACGAGCCGCCACTGATTGTGAACGATCACAAACCATTATTATGGATTAAGAAAGTGAATGATCCAAGTTCTCGATTAGTTAAGCAACGTTTTAAGATAATAGACTATGAATTTGAATTAATATATAAAGAGGGAAAACTAAATGTAAATGCCGATGCTTTAAGAAGGCGGTATACCCCCCACCATGATTTTATGTTACAATGTGTTGCTTATGGGGCGACAAGCATCAATTCTTTTGAGCATTTCTTAAGTTGTATCAAAGTAATATTTTCAAAATATATACTAATCAATTCCTGAATCATTGTAGTTAATAGTAAGGTACTTTAATTACTTGAAATATGGTTCTACATTTTGTATGTTATTGTTAAAGTCAGTACATGAAAAAATCGTATATGCTTTTACCAATGTACAAGTATATAGTTATATTTCTACATATTGCTCAGTGTCACTATACGCGCTATTACTTGAACTACATTTCCGTGTTATGTTTTTTGAAATTGGTCAAGTAGTTTTTGAGAAAGTCTTAAAATACTAACAAAATATTAGTAATTTTACATTCGAAGCAAATTCATGCAGAATTCCGCAATTATATCGAGATATTTGTTTAGCCGTTTGGCAATAGAGAGCGCTGAAAATATGGACCATGCAGTCCGCGTGACCTTGAATTGAGTATGCGATAGTGCAGCTGTGCCGATCTACGAACTATATTGAAAACGAACGGATAGATATATTATTTTAAATACATTTAAAATCACAACTAACATATTATTTTAGTTTGTGATTTTCAATGTAATTAAAATCAACAAATAGCTTGTATTTGAGGGTAAAAATAAAATATATATATATATGATTTAATGGTATATTTCAATTTCAAACTAAATAGACATTTATATAACATACATTATATAATATTATGTACATATAATTATTGAATGACATATGAAGCATATAACCCAGATATTATAGGTTTCATGTTATTCCTGCTCTCAGTAGGCTTCTTAAATACAAGACTGATGATAAACAACTGTACAAAGATATTTTGTTGTTAATATTTGTTGAAAGGATTTTCAAATTCCCAAATATCTGAAAAAAGGGGACAGGATTCCACTTCACCTCAGCTTAAACATATCAGTGTAATAATGATGTTTATATTACTTTGTATGGTCAGTTAAAGACCTTACAAAGTAATATGTTAAGCTGTTGTTGTAATGTTAAATACCTACAAAGACCAAAAATATTAACAAACTGAGACATTTTTTCCGTGTATTTTCTTGCTAAATGATATAGTCTAATAGATAGGTAACAATTTGCTATTGTTTAAATTAATATATGATAATGGTTCCATTCAATGTCCATAGCCAAGTAATGGCTAAAAAGGTGTGGAATTATTTGCCGTTGTGTAGCGACTACTCACGGTAAGTAAAACAACTATAAAATTGATTACTAATGTTTTACGAATAACAATGTGCAATTACGCTCATGTAATGTTAATTTATATGGCCACTGTCAGACGCTATATGAGGAAACAATTTGTTTCAACTAGACTTATTATTTTGGAAGTGTTAAAAGTTAAAAGTTTATTTATTTAACTATAATTAGTACGAAAACTCTGGAATTGAGTCAAAAATATATTTCTTGCTTGCTCATATAGTGTCTGACAGTTGCCTTCTTGTAATTTATACAATGTTCTCTTGGTCATTATTGGTATATTTAATACACTCATCATTTCTTCAGTGTGACTGTAGCACCCTCCGATACATAGTGTTCCCCAAATAGTAGCTTTATTCGCAACCTAACTTTCTCTGATTGTATATGTTCAGATATATGACATCCACTACATTTCAATATGAATGTGCTGCTAATTCCCTTCCGTATTTAATCCAGTTGTAATGAACCACTAGTGCAATATGTTCTTGTTGCAGAATCAAACACTTCTTAAGGAAATAGTCAATTTCCACAATTCTGTATCCTTCCAGGGTTTACAGTATTATTTTCATTCTCCACGCATAGAGGGTGATTTTGAATACAAAAATGCAATAAGTAGCACTCATAACTCAAAATTTCACAGGGACACATTTCACACTACTTTACGTATCATAATAATCTTGGAATTTTTGTTGTTATGAAATATGATTTTATTTGTAGGATTTTTATAATTTTTTAATGTTATGAAAATCTGTATACGTGCCTAATATTTAAGTCTGAAATACTGATTAAATTATCTATTCTCGAAATTTTCAACAACAAAAAACATACTTTACCTAAATGGAATGTATATTTTGAAAAAATGGCACAAATAACAGGTGACATTTCAGTCAGCGGTACATTTTTTCTTTCTAATAAAATTATTTATTAAGTATTTTGTACAAAACATATTTTTTCAAAAGCGGAAAATTGCAGTTGTTAATCTAAAGGTCGTTTTAGACAAGACAATTTCTTAGCTCAAAAGTTGTTCAAGAAATGAATTCATATATCCTCCTCCTATGCAATTTGTCCTTGACAAATAGAACGCGTTATATTTTTCCATTCGATTTACCATCCAATTCAATATTTCAAATAATTTGCTGTATGATACGAGACAATTTAGATTGTCTCGCATCTTGACTAACTTTTGAGTCAAGAAATTGTCTTGTCTAAAACGACCTTAAGTCATCTTATAACAGTGATTAGTTTGACAATTCAATAATAATGAATTTACTTACGTATTCGAGACATATAGAATCACCATTGTATTGAACGATTTAAATATACCCGGGAAAATATGCATTTATAAATTGTGTTCGACGGTAAAAATTAAATTTGATACCACTGGAGATGTAAAAAATCTTAAGAAGAAAAACAAATTCATGATGATAATGATGCAGCAATATTGGTAGCTTTGAATTCGGTAAGAGATTAGACAAAAAACGCGCAGGGAAAGTTAAAAAGATTTAAACATAAGTTATTTGCAAAAAGTTTTATCTGATGTAAAATTTCATCTATATAAAGCAATAAAAGTACATATGCTTGAGGAAAGAGATTATGCCCTTCGTCTAGAATTGTGTCTGTCTATAGGAGAATTAATTATGGACGATAGATATTTTTATAGAATTCTTTTTTGGGAGGAATCAACATTAACCACGAATGGAGTTGTTAGTTCTCAAAATAATAGTAGTAAGTGTACAGGCCTTACAAAAACTGCACTTTCAATAAGGTTGTCTTGCGCATATTGCAATTCGTATAGAAAGTGACCATAATGATTCGAATACATATGATAATGAAATGTTCACTGGGCTCATCTTCCTAATTTTTATTTTGAGTCCAGTGAATATATATATATATATATATATATATATATATATACATTATCCAAAATTTGTGAACTACGTTAAATGGTGGTGGTAAAAATATATTCAGAGGGCTACACTCAATTACCAATGAGATGTATTAATGATTAGTTGGGCGGAAATGTACCCAAGATTTTAATGGTGGTACTTTCTCTCAGTTTCTAGTATTATTATTGTTTGCGCTTGTTTATGGTTTTGGGGATATATTTTTTGGGGGCACGAGTGTGCGCTAGATGCAAGGTACAATATTCAGATGAAACCGTTTAGCGCATTTGTTTATTATTTACTATATTATCGATATTGAAGTGAAATAAAGGATTTCGGCGGTTTCTAGGCTATAAACCGACCCATCGCGTGTCCAGCCTGTTTTAGGCGACCACATCGGTACCCATATCGAGTGGAACGCTTCGAGGGATGTAAATATTAAATAACAATTTCAAAAGAAAACTGCGTAGTTGCAATAAAGCATTGTTAAAGTAACGCAAAACATGTTGCAGCTATCATTCATATAATTCTTATTTTCATGCGACATCGGTTTAGGTAGACCGAGATTTACATAATTTGATCCCAATTTATTATTACTAGCGAACTTTTGATTAAAGTTCATAAAAATATATTTTCTGACGCATCTATGTCATACTCTCCTACTTCGTCAACGATTGCCGAGTAATATGCAAATATTTTTTTATTCTATTTTCGATATAATTCAAATAGCAAAGTCGTCCGATAGTGCGCCCGTCTGCAGCTAGCTAATGAATTCACATTCTATAAATCACATGTGGTTTTCGTCTATTAGCGGGTGGGGTGTGGTGGGGTGCGTTACGATGCGTAAAAGCGTTTTCTTCTGCACGTGCAATACCTTATAATCGTAATAATAGTACTCTTATATAGAGGGCGCGGTTTCTATTTATGTATTAGTTCTGTGATTATTCACTTGTTGAATAATGTCTCTGTCGATATTCGGCGCTCTTAAGTCGATTAAATGGCCATCTTCCGACGTAAAGATAGTAAATAAGGAATTGAGCGATTATAATATTTTCTGTCAGGAAATACAAAATAAAGTTATTATCAAAGGAACTACCATAGAGAAAAATGAGGATTTGTTTAACGCCCCTAAAGATTTTTCTTTAGCACATTCAGTCAGTTCAGACCTAAAAATGGAAGCAGGAATTGCTATTGAATTTAGATACCGTTTTGGTCATAAATTAAAAGCACAAAATGCTAAGCTACATTCCTTTTGTTTCCTAAAGGAAAAAGATAGGTATATCTTTCATTTAATCGTAGTTTTGAGAAATATATTAAATTAGTCACGTAAGAATCTTTACTCTCAGATAAGCTAGATAAGTATACTATTTTATTATATTTTATTTCTGAATTTGGTTCGTTGTCCTTATACCTTTGTTGACTACAACGGAAGCAAAGGCTACTAAAACGCATCATATTCAGACACTAGCCCGTTCGGCAGGTATTTACTACGAAAAAGTAGGAAATTGCAAACTATATAACGATTATTGGAACTTAATTACGTATGTGGACTTATCCACACATTTTTCCAAATTAACGCAGTTAAAACGAATTTTTACCTCATCTAAGAAAATTTGTAAAGATAGCAAATACACACATGAACTTTGTGAGAATCATTTTAAAATGACTATACCTTTGATGGACCGATTAGACCAGGAACGTGGAATTTTAAGCGAACTAGTTGGCAGTCGTGAAAGCCTCAGAAACAAACGAGGATTGTTTAATATTATTGAAGAAACCACAAGATTCTTAATCGGAAACCTTGACGAAACCGACGCGAAGTATTATAATGAGAAAATAAACGAATTTACTACAAATGAACGGAATTTAGTAAACATTCTTAAGGATCAAACAAACTACAATAACCAATTGTAACGATACGATTAATTCTTTAAATTTTAACGAAAACGTGTTATCAAAAAACTTTGGTAAATTATTAAAGCTTGTGGCAAATGAATCAAATCAGGTCTCCTTCTTGGAATTAAAGGAAGAGATTAACGAACATTTCTCTACGTTCTATATGTTATGTTATCAGTTTCAGTTAGAGACTCGGACGCTTATCGATGCTATTTTATTTGCTAAACAAGGTCAATTGCACCCTTTTATTTTGCCTCCTGCAAAAGCAATTTTAGAACTTCAGAAAATTACAAGTTATAGTAACATTCATATGTCTATTCCACCTACGTTGGAAAATGCTCATGATTTGCTTAAACAAATTACATTACAAGTTTTCTACAAGGATAATAGATTAGTCTATATTATTTCTATGCCATTAGCCGAAACTCAGTCTTACGATGTGTATAAACTTATACCACTACCTGTACGTATTATAGGATATAATTTACGTTTATTCAGCCTTCTGGACAATATTTAGCTATAAATGAGCTTCGCCAAAGGTATTTTCTTAAGAAACTAACAGAAATTGATGATTCTGTTTCAAAAATAAATTGGTTACCAGCTTTTAATGCATCTTATTCAAATTTATTTTATGTTGTAATATTCACTCTGATACCATTGTTATGTTGTTGTTGTCTTTGTCGTTGTTGTAAGTTTCGTATATTTAGAAACCCATGTAATCCAGCGAGTATTTGTATCAAAATCAAACAACATTTTGACACGGATGTTAACGTTAAGTCAAGACACAATGTTAGCGCTAGATATAATGCAGAAGACGAAAATGTCACTTTAGGTGAGGATTATAACCCTCGAGTTAAGAAATTTCGCCAGATAACTGGTAGACGGAGCGAGCTATCGTAGATATATTTTAGTAGTTATTTAAGTTTCTGAATATTTTAAAATTAATTAGATAATGTATTTTACTTTGTATCTTTATATTTGTTTAAACCTACACGTCAGTTACTTATATATTTGGCCTAGTTTTTGTTGGGATTTATGTTTATGATATGTATTTTAAGATCCGGGACGAATCTTTTTCTAACATGGGAGGTTTTGTAATCCGCGTACCTCCTTATATGAAATATCCCATTAAATACAACAAACAACTTACAATGTAAGGGCTATAAACGCGTCCGGCGCTGATAACGCCATCCGGTACGAAACCGCGGGAAACGCAACTCAGCGTTCTACACAAAGGAGCTGGATGCAGGTGGCCCTGAGGCCATGGGAACTCCGCATCAGCATCCAAGTCTTCGAGGGCTCCAGAGAGCCGATAGGAAGACAGAGTACCACAAACACTCCAAGAGGGTGTACCTCCAGCACTCACGCAGTGCACCCAGCACTCGCAGAGTACCACAAACACTCTAATGCCCGTTTGCACCGCAGCCAGTTAAAGTTTTAATCGTCAGTTAGTCCCTAATCGGTTTGCACCGCCATTTAACTATTGGTTAAGGTCCAGTTAAACGCCTAATTTTTAACTGCCCAAACTCGAGCAGTTAAATCCCTGGTTAAGGATATGCACATGCGCCTCGAGCGCTATAATGCTACTTATAGGTTATATTTACATTTTTCAATTTTCGCATGTTGCTTACTTCTCAATTTAAACCGGCAGGCAACTAAATGTGTGAATCATAATTTTTAAATTAAATATTACATGATATGAATGGTAGAAAAAGGTTTGTATAAGCGCTATCATACATAAAATAGAGATCGATGATAATTGATTCGTTTTTCTGTTATTCTTGGAATGCAGGGTTTGGCAATAAAAGAGAAAGTTAGTTTTTCCCATGCTGTATCGTCCCGGGATGCATCTGTAGCTTTGTTCGGGATTGCCATCCGAGGGCGCTCGCAAAAAAATAAATAATTGAACACATGTTTAGTAAACTCTATTTATCAAATTTTATGAGTGTGTCATTGCAATTAAAAAAAAAATTACACATTCTGAATTTAAATTTTCCCAGAAAAAAAATTCTGGCATCTACTACATTTTTTAGCCATCTACATTGACTAAAATATTTATGAAAATAATGATAAATGTAAAACAACAAGGGCAGATTTCGAATTCAACACAGAAACATCTGTTTCTTGTCTGTCTAATGGCGGAAAACCCTGTAATCAACCCTTAAAACTGAAAAAACCCTAACATTTACCAACCGTATTTTGTCCCCAAACGTTAACCGCCAGCTAACTAACCGGGCAGCGGTGCAAACGAAGTGTGCGTTAAGCTTGACTCCTGATTTATCAACTGACGATTTTAACCGGGTGCGGTGCAAACGGGCATAAGAGGGTGTACCTCCAGCACTTACGTAGTTAAGCCGTACTTGGTCTAGCACAGAAGAAGACATCAGTCACTGTTCATCAGACTTCACTTCAGCGACACTTAACCGCGACAAGTAGCCCTTTGGTTTTTTAAACAGAACCTAGTAAACCATAGGTAACACAGCAAAGACAAGGTAAGGGACGAGCAGCAGCACCGCACACAATACTATGATGACCAAGAAATGCAGATTTCTGCTATTTTTAAGCTTAATGTTAATAAAATAGTACACTCTCAAGAGATCTAATGCCCATGTGCAATTGTTACTGCAATACCTGTGTTAAAGTGGTGGTAGTAGTACCGCCTAACTATTTACAAGTCTTGTCTGTTTCAGCACATATCGAAATGGGAAAAATTTGCACGGCATAGCCATCGGTAGTCGGCGTTGACAGTCGTTGAACATCTAGGTGATGATTAATTATATAATAAACCTTTAATGGCATTAACAATCCTCTACACAGTATGTAATAAACTTAAAAATAAACAAAAATTATACATCTTTTAGTATCCTTACAGCAATATAATATAATAACCCACATTGGCCATTTCATTACAGAAAAACAAAACAAACATTAAATTTTAATTTGATATTCATATTTACATAAATTATTTATTTATTCTTTCTTTCCCGCAAAACAAAAGGAAAGACTACCCCTATTGTTGATTAATTAATGTTTGGACTTTAATTTGCTGCGTTGCCTATTATTAATCTTCGTCTTTTAAAGAATTCTCTTAAACGAATATTTATATATTTCGAAACGAGTGATGTCAAGAATCGGACACCGTTACTATGAGTAACATATGGTTATTATTTCATTCATTAAATATTTAAATAAATAAGCACGAACACATTAGAGTTATATAAAGGCAGTCCTGGCAAAATTGATCTCATTTCCATTTTATTATTTCGCAAGAGAAAGTCTAATATTATAAACATATAATACATATAACAATATGGCTCGAAATTTGGCAAAGTTTTCTATTTCAATAACATCATTTTACGGTATATGGCCAAGAAATCATAGCATTTGTGATTTGTTCAAGTGTTTCATTTCTACAATAATGTGGACGTTTGTATTTGTAACAACATCAAGCTGTCATTTAATACGTGTTCTGGGTATACCTATAATAAACTTTTATGGACGTTAATTTATATGTTGTAATTACTTTTAGCTGAGGATGAGTTTGACTTAATCCGAACAGCTTATGCTGTTGCCAATTTGTTATCATTTTTGGTTACGGAATATTTTCTAATTCATTTCTTTATTGGTCACAAAACGATTAATAAATTATTAATGGAATTTAATAACTTAGAAACAAGTGACTATGGTAATGACATAGACAAATTGGATCATATCTTCGATATTATAGCTAAAGGTTCCATAGGGATCATATGCAGTTGTGGTATTGTATGTTATTTTTATGAATTTACACGGGATTGTGATCCAAATATTGATGATGTCTGTGGATTAATGATGACTGCGTATGTACCAGGAATTAATATACATGAGGTGCCCTATCGCCAAATAATGCTAACAGTGCAAATGACAACTTGTTATTCTTATGCTATTATGGCATATTTAGCGGCTTGGGTAATTTTTGTCGAAAGTGCATTTATATGTTGCTTAATAAGAAAGTTAAAATCTGAACTACTTATTATTCCTACTTTAAACAATAGATATGCTAGGAAGCAACATATAAAAAAATGCGTATTACGCCATTATTATATCATTAGGTAGCTCAGGTAAGGCAGTTTATATGAATTAACTAATTAGATTTAAACAATTAACAGCATATGGAAGAGATTTATATCAGTAGTTGGAGACATGTACATGGTACATTGCATAATGTCATCTGTTGTTATGAGTACACTTTCATTTATTCTTATGAAGGTAAGTGATTTAATTATTATATATATTTTAGAATTTATATAATTCTATCGGGAAAAATACAAAATTAATTCTTATTGTTCGTTTAAAAAGCGGTGTGAACTTCTTTTAAGATCCTATCCTCAAAAATCCGCGAAACGGCAAAAAATTATATAATATTAAGAACACTATGATAATTCTTATTATTTTTTGTCGATAAGTTTTACGCACATAACTCGATATTCTCATTTTAGGGGACGGGCTGTAAACAAAATACAGTTTTGTTTAATTTTCTTATCACACACACATATCAGTTTCCGGAAGGAATTTAAAAATTTTGTTTACACTACTTATTTTGGGCGACCAAGTCGACAGTATTAAAAAAAAATTAACTTGCTCCATTAGGAATTTTAATTTAAAAAAAGCCCAATGTAAAAAATGTATCACACTTGCGACGGGATGATATTTCCTTTTTTGTCGATTTATAAATTTTACGCTCATAACTCGATATTTCTATTTTACTGGACGATAAAAAAGTATACAACGTGTTTTCTTACTGGTTCTTCATAACATATCAGTGTATCAGGGGACATAAAGAAATTGATAAATATTGATTATAACTGTTTGTCTTTTTTACCGCAAATTCGAAACTATTTGCTAACCTGTTTCAATATCGGTATTGTTTTGAGAAAATTATTAATTATATATTGCAAATAATAAAAGTATAGTAACATGTCCAGTAGTTACAGGTTTTACATAAAAAAAACAATTAAATTATTTTAAATCAAAATAAATACAGATTTAAAAGTTAATAGTGTGATGTTGCAGAAATTCTTCTTTGCTGAGTTGGAAACATGAACAAAAAAAGTTACATTAATAAAATATAGAATTATTGTCTAATAATTCCAGTACATAATGTAAATTATGAATTTTCACAGAGCATTTTATGATAAATTATTCTCGTACCTAGCTTCAGACAGGTTCACGTAAGCAGGTAACCAACATTCAGAATATATGTAAGGTCTGTTAAATGTATGCATTGCTGTATATTTATTTACCATTCCTATATTACCGCCCCAGTATCCACCAAAGTTCTTCACCTAGTTTTCTGCATGAAACAAAATCACAACTACGTAATTACTAATTAAACCACAGCAATGTCTGAAGCTAGGTACGATAATAATTAATCATAAAATGCCCTGTGAAAATTTGATAATTTTCTAAACGTACTGGCAATATTGGACAATAATTCTACATTCATAGTATAGTCTAATGTGAGACGAACCAATTGAGCACCATATGTACAAAGTCATTACTGACATAAACTGTTTAGCGTTCCCTGAAGAAACTTGGCTGTAAAATATGTCGACGGCAATTACCAGAGAAGCAAGAGAGAGTCCACACTATACGAAAAATACAATTTTCTAACAAATTATCAACTGAAATTTAAATGATTCAATAACAAAAACTTGGCGTTAAAAGGTTATGTTACTTTTGGACCTTTGACTGACGGCGCAGTGGATCCCCCATCGATAACTTTAATGGTCAATAGCACCTTATACAAGGAGGAGCCCTTGAGAGTTCAGCTAAACAAGCTGCGGAAATAAGGTCGATCACGGAGACCATGAGAAGCCAGATAGAGAGACTCAAAACCGCCCCCACGAGAGTGACACCGGATTCCCAGGACGTCAAGGTGGCTAGAATTAGGATACACTTCAAACCGGACGCGACATACTCGGAATCGGAAGGGATACTCGGTGAAGAATGGCCAGAAGAGACCTTCTCTAAAACAAAAATCATCAAGGGAGCAGAGGTCATACCGTGCCCAAGCACGCACGTCCTGCGACTAGTGCGCAAGGACCTCAGGGCCCACACAAACGGGACCAAGATCCAGAGGATCCAGCACGAAATGGCCGGTCTAGAGCTCCAAGAAATCGACATGGCCACAATCAGAAGGAAAATTGATGTGGATTGCTACCAGGGAACAACATCATCTGCAACCTGGACTACCCACTTCCTGGTGTGTGAGGGAGACACTCCCAAGCAGATGGAAAAGTCCTCCTTCCATGCTGCAAAAATGTCGAGGCGACTGCTGGAAGACTGCGAAGATCTCCAGCTAAGGGCGGAACTGGCAAACATGAAACCAACCGAGGGGAGAAAAATACTAGAACCCCTCTTCTCCGACGTAAGGGCCAGCATACTAGTCAGAGACAATGGCGAACCAACAGCCAAGCAGCCTGAGGGCACACCAGAGACGGCTAGAACAAGGGCACCAAAGGGCAACAAGGAAGAGACAATCCTCGTCAGGCCGACAGAAGGTCAGACCTACGCTGAACTTGTAAAGAGCGTACGAGATGTAGACCAGGGTGGGGGCAGAATCACCCGGGTAGACAGGACTGAGAACGGCCAACTCCGCATCCGAGTCAGGGGAGGAGGAAACAAGGTCGACGCCTTCTGCAGCGCCATCGAACTGAAGGCGCAAGGGTCAGAGGCCAGGGTGAGGAGGCCAGGGGTTACGGTGCACGTAAGAGGGCTGGACTGTCTCACCACCAAGGAAGAAGTGGAGGAAGCACTGGTAAAGAACTTTTCGAAACCAAGGGAAAGCTTCAGAGTGGGGGAGCCCAAACCAGCGAGGAACGGCTCTATGGTTTTCACGGTTATCACATCGGGGAAAGGAGCGGATCAGTTCATTTCGGGCAAAATCCGGATTGGGCTGGTATACTGTCGAGCCACCCGGAGGGAGGAGATGCCCTACGGGTGCAGCATGTGCTGGGTCGCTGGACGCACGCCAGAAAACTGCAAAGGGCCCGACAGGAGGAAATTATGCCTCCGATGCTGCGAGGAAGGCCACCAATTTCGGGGCTGTAAAAAGGAGACCCCATATTGCGCACTCTGCCAAGCCGAAGGGACTTCGGCAGGAGAAATACGGTGCCCTATAAAGACCAGGGAGGCTGAGGAGGCCAGAACACGAGCGCCTGACGAAAGGAGGCAAAGCAACCCTCAATGACGGAAAACATCAGGTTGCTACAGGCCAACGTAGGCAGGGGCAGAGCGGCACATCAGCTGTGCCTGTCCACGGCAATGGCCTGTCCACGGCAGTAGCATTAAGGGCCCAATCGACTGACATCGTAATTCATTTTCGACTGCAACGCGAAAGTTCAAGAAGAGATGCCAGTCAATACGTGTGACACAATAAATATGGGGCCTACGTGATGATAAAAATAATACAGATGTTGTATAAATTGCATACACATAGCATATTTATAAATTTATTCGAACGCGACAGTTGGCATAGTGGTTAAAACATTGGACTCATAAGCCGGTGGCCCAGGTTCGCCACTAGATCTTCGTTTATTTTTATAAGCCCGTTTTTTTTTTAATCTTTTATAATTAAAATATATATATTTTATAAAACGTAAATATAACTGTAAACAAAACCAACATTGTTTTTATAAAAAATGAGTATACACATTACTCAATAAAATTTAATAAATAATCAATGATTTTACATAAAAATTAAATAGTAGTAGTTACTGTATTTGTTAAAATGTGTATATTATTTCTTAGTCCCCTTCATTATTATGGTACGTATGATGAAGTAATATGCCTTGGCCACCTCATATTTTCTTGTTGGCTTTTGTTGGTCTTTCTATAGATTCCGGAAGCAAACACTTGATACGAATTTTAAAATACCATTATATCTCACCATAAATCATTAACAATATTATCTACAGTGAAAAGATATTAGCATACATTTCATTTATATTTATATATTTCATTTGGAAATATCCTCATTATTAAAATACAATAACAATTAACACGGAAATGTGTCAAATAAATTCTGTACCTGAAAGTCCAATCTTCATAAATGAGGATCTAAGCAGAGATACTCAACAGCTATTTAGAAAAGCTCTACAGCTAAAAAGACAGAACTATAAATTTATATGCCACAACAATGGACGTAGATACGTTCGAAAAGATAACGGCTATCAGAATAATAACTTGAGCTAGAAGAATTAATAGAGTAACATTGTCTAAGACTTAAACGTAGTTTACCTTAATATACGAAGTTTAAAAAAATAAATTGGACGAATTAAACTGTCCAACCAAAACAAATACGGACATTCACATAATTATACTAGTAGAAACATGGCTAAACCAAATGGAAATAACGTATTACGAAATAGAAATTTACAACTCCCATACACTGCTGTAGGAATACCAGAGGCGGTGGGGCGGCTATCTACATAATAAAAGAATTTAAGGAACATGAAATAGCAACAAACACGAATCTTGAATACATTCCTATACTTATTGAAATCGATAAAATAAAAGTACCAGCCGTATACAAACCACCCACCCCAAAAGTAGAATATTTTCTTGAATTTCATGGAGTCGCTCCTCATGGATAATAAAAAATTAAAAATAATTGCAGATATTAACATTAATTTGTTATGTCAAAATAATGAAACAACTGCCTATAAGCAAATGTTGGAAATATATGGATATAATATCATAAACAATATTCAAAAAACTTACGCTACAAGAGTAGATGAAAATAGACCCACACATTCCATCATAGATCATGTCATTACAAATATTAAAACACGAAAATAACAATTATCCTACAGGATACATCAATCTCAGATCATAAAATAATGCAAATAAAGGTTTTAAAAAACACCAATACAGATACTTTAAAATACAAAACCATTACACAGAAAAGGACAAACATTAACAGATTTAAAGAAAATAATATTATTAACACCAGAATTGAAACATTTGAGGAACTAATGAATATAATCTAAAGAGCAAAGATTACAAACATGACTAAAAAGAAAATTAGAACAAAGAATAAGAATTGGATAACAGAAGAAATAATATCAAATATTAAGCAGAGAGATAAACAATAAAAAATTATGAAGAATATGCCTATAAATGAAACAGAGAAAACAAAATTTAAAAAGATTAAAAATAAAGTTAATACACTCATTAGAAATACAAAGCAAATGTACTTCAGAAAGAAACTTGAAGAAAGTACAAATAATCCGAGAAAGACATGGGTAATTATTAACAAAGCACTAAATAAAGAAAACAAAACTCCAAATAACAAATACAAGTAGATAACCTTACGGACATTTAAACAGCAAATAAATTTAACAAAGAGTTTATAGCAATATTGCAAACATTATATTTGAGGATGATAGTCCAGAAGAAAGTATAGCAAATCCGACAGACTAAAATCAGAAGTCCATATTTATAAATCAATGTAATGAAGCGGAAATTGAAAATATTATAAACTTCATCCTGGGCCAGATGGAATCGCGACTAAGGATATAAAAATAATATAAGCATTATAATTACTAACCTTGTAAACAACACCATATCTGCGGGCGTATTTCCAAAGGAATTGAAAATAGCGCAAATTATACGAATATATAAAAACGGGCAGAAAGCGACACGAATAATTATAGACCCATCGCAATGTTATCGGTCTTAAGTAAAATACTAGAGAGAATTATACATAATAGGGTAACTGAATTTATCAAGAGTATCATTAAATTTGACGCATACCAATATGGATTCCAAGTTAATAATAATACAAAGGTGGCCGTATGTGATTATGTGGAAAAAATAACAACTGAAGTGGATGGAGGAAATATTGGAGTTAGTATTTTCATAGAGTACACAAAAGCTTTTGATACAATTAATCACTCAAAACTTTTTGAAATATTAGAAAACATGGGCAGAAGAGGAATGGCATTACAATTGATTAAAACCTATTTAACAAACCGGAAACAATATGTGGTAATCAATAATAAAAGAAGCAATATAGACGTGAATGACACGGGTGTACCGCAAGGATCCCTCTTAGCACCACTCTTATATATACTATACGTCACAGATCTGAGAATACAAAACTTAAAGGGAAGGTATTACTCTTACGCTGATGACACCTTATTATTATATACAGGAAGTAATACAACAACCATACTCGATGAAATAAATAGACTTAAATCTATTTTATAACAGGACCATAACAAAGGGTATAAAAGTAAACATACAAAACGGTATATCTAATTAATAAAAATAGAAACAAAATTAACAATCCAATTACTGTGAAAACAAATGTTAAAGGAACAAAAAATGTATAATTGTGACGTACACCCACATCAAACAAGGACATCACATAATATGCAGACAAAAAGCCCAATAAACGAAAGTAGGAAGACATACAGCACAACCCCAAACCATCTCAAAGATATTAAAATATGTCGTAAATTTAAGATCTTATTGAGAGAATATTTTGTAAACAATTAAAAAAGAGAGAATCCAGCGAGGAAGGCTATCATCATACCAGCACAACAGAGCAGCTGATTTGATCCCCACATGCTGAAGTCCCCATATATATATATATATAATTAATATTTAGTTAATATAAATATATTTTGAGTTTCTTTTTTAATTAAAAATTTATGTCTACGTTTGTTTGTAAAAATAAGTGCGAATAAACTTAACGGCAACGGTCCCAATCCAGAACCGCCTACGATAATTAGGGACCACGCTAGAAGCCAACGTTAATCAGTCGGCGCAAGTGCTGGAGACTACAAAGGGAGCGGCCAAACCCGAGGCGGCTATCGCCTGACTGCTCCCCTACAACGCTCTAGAAGCAAGCTGCTGTACGTGGGGACCGAGCAAAATTGGGATCGTCTGCGTAGGGATTCAAGGACGGACCAGGAGAGCGAGGCGAGACGCCAAACGATGAGTGGTGAGGAAGCTGGACCATTGGACAACCCAACTCCTTTCCGGGCATGGAACCTTCCAGGCATACCTGGTGAGGATTGGAAAGGTGGAAGATGACCTGCTGCTACTGCCGCCCGAGACCCGGGGACGTGGCTCACACCCTAGAGGCCTGCATCCAATGGGCGGACGAAAGGAACGCACTGAGCTGAGATAGAGGTGATTTTCCATTGCCCACGTGCGAATTTCTAAAGTTACTCATTTTGCTTCGAGTAAATAAAGACTCGAGTAGAGGAGGGAGGCGGGTTCGGCGGCAGAGGCGGAGGCGGAGGCGGAGGCGGCGCCTCGTAGGTAGGCAACCAAGCATACACGCCATCTAGCGGTGAACGTTGGAACTAAAAGCGCCACCTAGCGGTGAATGGTGGAACTACAATTGTACATTTGGTTGCCTGCATCCAAGATGGCGGCGGGAAATTCAAATTTAAATATACAGGGTGATCAAAAAATAAAAATCCAAGATGGCGGCGGTTACAATATACAGGGTGATCAAAATAAAAATTGGAACTAAAAGCGCTACCTAGGGGTAAATGGTGGAACTACAATTGTACATTTGGTTGCCTGCATCCAAGATGGCGGCGGGAAATTCAAAATTAAATATATAGGGTGACCACAAATTTAATATACAGGGTGTTCCAAAATTGATATACAGGGTGTTCCCAAATGGTGTCGTGTTTGGGCATTCGGGGGTGCGTAACTCTGGCGTCTGCAGTGCAAAGTGGGTCATGTTTGGGCTCTAACGAAAGCGTTCAGGCAGGGGAATAAGAATCCAGCATTATAATTATTAATTCAATTTATTTGATCTGAAATTATAACTAAAATAAACAGTCTAAGAAATAAACATAAATAAATTAACAGTCTTGCAACAACATTGTATAATCATCGTCCACTCTAGTGTAAAATAGTTTTATGCATTCCATCATATGAAATGCATTATTAGCATCAAACTCAGTCTTATTATCAGAGACATAATCCTGTGCACCTTTATAGAAATTAGAACATCCTTTTTCATAAAAATAGGATACCACTGTATGATAGTAATCTGCAAAATTCTCTCGTCGAAACATTTCAAATTTATGATTTATCAGCTCCTTTAACTGATGCAAATTATTCAGCGTGCTTTCGGAAATCATTATTTGCAGCTCTCCACACTTAATTGTAACTGCTTGAATATTTTTGTATTCCGCACACTCCACAGAATGATCCAAACCGAACTGTAGACGCTGTCCATCGGGGATTTTGGTAATGTTAATCGCACAAAACTCCATCCACTCATCGCTGGTGAATAACACTTGTTTCATGGCGCTCCAAATTCTCACAATTGGTTGAAAATCATGTATTGGGCTGAGTCCAATGGAAAGATGCTTGGTGTGAGAGTTATTTAAGCTGTATGTAGATTCTCCGAGGAGGATGTTGAGTCTTACACATTCCATATCACGTGAACGTCTAGTGTATAGGACTTCTTTAGCTTTCAGTTCAGCTTTCAGCTTTTTACTCGTGGTAGGATCACACAAAGAACTCATCGTGATAGGCCTTTTACTAGCCGTAGAACCCCACAAATTATTAATTGCAACTGACTTATACATCTTACTTGTTCAAATACTGAGCGATGACTAAACATTCAGGACAATATGTGACTGACTATTGGAAACGCCGGACATTGGCCCGATGATGAAATACCTGACCTGTCAGAATGTGTATTCGTTTCCTAGTCTGTATTGCTGCTAAGTGTCGTCTTGCAAAACAATTGGGTCACTTAGGGTACTCCGCCATTCAATTGCGCGTACGGCTGTTGAATCAGCGGTCAGCGGGCGTTAGCCCGAATGTGTAATTGCGAGCGCGATGCACGTCCGTTAACCTATGACGACGGATTAATTTAGTTTATAAGCATATTATATTTATTCACCAAGTCAAGTTCTGAACAAATCTGATGCAAATACAGATTTATCTAACTATATTAACTAATAAAGATTAAAAATATATATGAACAAAAATGTAAATGATAATTATCTAACTATTATAAAAACTAACAATAAGAAAACATTAACGCATCTCGTCACCAGAGCATCGCAGGCCATTTCTAACACCATCCAAGGCATCCTCGACCGCCAACAATCGCAAACAACGAGCGGTTACATCGATTCTGATTACTACAATGTTACGAAAGAATAAAATAAAACATATAAAATTAATTACGTTTTTATTTCCTTTAAATAATCATATAATATTTTTACATTTTCAATAGTATATGTACTATAATTATTGAAATGATTTAAACATACATGCTCGGTTTTAATTAAATTCGGGCAATTATAATATTCATCTTCATTATTTTCTAAATTAATAATTGTATAATTATTTTGCGACAAATACAAACTTAAAATAGATTCAATAAACTCTTGTTTAACAGCTCCTTTAACAAATATTATTATTCTAAAACTAGTTGTATTTCTAATGTGATATTTTAAAATGTGCGGAATAAGTTTTAACGGTATATTTCCAGAATTGTATTTAAGTCCATGATGATTATTCTCCAACCAGCATGTCTGTTTTTTATTGGAGATGCTGAGAGAACGGAATGGTGTTGGTGGTTTGAATGAGTAGGTGTTCACATCATTCTCATCGAATGATTTGATGGAAAGTTCCTTTGGTATAAATTTTTCATTTACAATAAATCCTTGAACATCGATAATAAACCGCTGATTCATATCGGTGCTAGTAGCTTTTCCAAATGATTGATTCTTCCACGAAAACGGATACGATTGGCAGCACTCCACAACCATTCGCTACCATTTCGAGATTCGCACTGGGGTTCAATAGTAAAAATTTCAACTATATCTACCCCGCCAGAATCTGTTAAAAATGATACACATTTCTGTCTCACGTTATCAATTTTCGCACTATTCCTGACAACGGAGTATACTCGACAACTGTGTCATATAAAATGAGACAATATGCTTGAGTGTTTGCTCTAAATGCTCGTGCAGCTTCCAGTTCTACTTTTAAATCAATGGTGGATGATTTTATACTCTCATTCTGTTTGGACACATCGAAGACAAAAAGAACATGTTCCCTGAATTCAATCATATTTAGTATCGGCTCATTGGCGCTGTTACCGTAATAACTGTTTTGGAATGCTGCATACATGTAATAGAGTTGTGCATAATCTCCATTATTCATATCAAGATTTAAATTGTCATACGGATAGGAGTTTAGGTAAATTTTCATATTTCGTACTGATGCATTATCAAATTTGGATGCAGTTCTTGTATGATTATCCCTTCGTCCCTCTTGCAGCGCAATTATTATATATCGAGGCTTCTCTAGACTCGTAGATGTTTTCACCGACCAGATGTCTCTGTCGGTATTTTTTAGGGAACGTGCAACTCCCATTTTCGAAACGGAATCAAAATTGGTTTATCTTCTTTGAACCTATTCAAAACATCCAATCTAATTTCATCGTTGAGTTGAATATGTGAAATTCTCCATCGACATATTGCAACTGATGTAGCATTTCCTGTGTGATACCACATTTCCCGTGATAAATAGCTGATGGCGCACATCTAACATCGCTGATTTGTTGATGGGATTTATTTAATAAATAAATTGTCCTTGTATTAATGCTAAGTGGGGAAGGATATAAATACTGTAAACTATCATCACATTAATTAGTCGTATCGTAAATAGTGAAAATGTTACAACCAGAGTTTTCTGCGGTAAATATGACGGAAGATCAGTCGGATTCGGGGTCGGTAACAACACAACCACCGACGTCACCAACAATAACCATTCCAGAAGATCAGTGTGATTCGGGGATAAGTTCACCTACTAATTTCCTAGACATCATGTTGAAGAATTTTGATGAACAACTAAAAACCGAATGTCATATGATTAATGAAGTCCATTATTCCGCATCAAAATCATTATCAGTTTCAACGGGGCTCAGTGTCCTTCGAGGTTATTACCAGTGCGTGCGAATCTTCAGCCAAAAGAAGAGCATAACACTAATTCCAATCGAATGGTCTTCGTTAAAAAATCTTTGGAATAAAGTGAACAATTTTTTCGAACCAACAGAAAAATCATCTAGACAATCGAGGGGAATCAAGCGAAAGCGCTCCGGTAGTAATAGGAATCTTGAAGATCTAGAGAAAAAGAAGGATAGAAAGAAAAAGGAAGTAATGCTTGTGGAAAGTGTTAGTGTGTCTGACAGCTGCATCATTAATTTTCATGTCGGAAATGGTTCTAGAAAAACTAAGCATATATCGCTACAGAGTAGAGGTATAGATATCAAGATTGATTTTCACTCAGCACGCAAACTGGAGATGTTGTTCAGATTGATCGATTATCGACTGGAGAGATTAAAAAACATAAATTTCGCCGATTATTACAATGATTGTGTGATATATTTTAAGTATTTGCCGAGGGAAGACTGGGAGGTTATATCGACATTACAAAACCTTCTGGAAGCCCCACCAGTTGATTGGCGTGCTGTGGAGACTATTGAATGTATGCATGAAGTTATTGCATATTACAGTATGACATTTGTGCGAGACGTAGAAACAGCGCAGCTTTGCAATGGTTAAGAGTACGCAGGCTGAATACTCAGTACGTCACCAACAGCGGAAGAGGTTGGAGAACCATATTATTAAAATAAGACAGTTAAAAGTATTAATTAAAAACTATCAAGATGCGAAAAAGTGTTACCAGCTTTTATCCAAACTTTGCATCGGTGAATAAGTGTTGTGTGTGCCATTGCCGCAGACAGTACAAACTCCATTTAATGAGACACATTCCGCCATTTGAATTGCATACAATGTGGGACTCTCTGCCGAAATGTATACAAGAAGATGATGACATCATAGCATGTCTCCCATGCTTTAAACATTATAATTTACCAACGGACGAAATACACATTGATGGACCCCCACCACCACGCTATAGATGTTATAAATGTATTGAAAGTAATCAATAGTAGCACAGTCATCGTCGTCGAGATGTTGGGGAACATTGCAAACTTTGTGCTAATAGTGGGATTGTTTGAGAAATCGCTCTTTGTCACGATTCCTGGTGATGTGGAAGAATGTTACATATCGTTGGGTATTAACAATACACAGCTATGGAGGCGGATGATTTTTCTGGCTGGCACCCAACCCCCAGCATGTAAGACGCAATTAAGTAATGCAGATACCGAAGATGGAGTCATCAACTATAAATTAAAGTACGTGTTTCCCAACGGGACTGACTATACAAGCGACCAATGGCAAATTTTGCAAACAAGGTTACCATCGCTGCCGCAAAAGACCGCAGAGGTGGTAGTACTGCAAGAAATTTTACAAGTTTTGGAATACATTCCAACAACACAGCACATATTTAGCAGTAGTGAATCAGATGAAAACAATAATACCAACGGAAGTGATCCATCTACAGCACCACCATCACGAACAACGCAGGAGGAACCTGCAGCAGCCATTGAAATCCCAAATTATTATGTAATTAGTTCAATATTGTTAGTAATTATGCTTTTGTTTTCAGTTATTGTAAATGTAATGATTTTAGTTAAGAGAAATGTGAATCAAAACTCTGTTTAATAATTTAAATAAATAAAATAATAGCAATAAGTACTGTTTTTTTCTCATCACCATATTTTTCAGAATCACAGCTGTGGGGAGAAATAAAACAACATTTTAAAGCAAGTAATTTATTTTAAACATACATATTATTAACATTTATATGTTCCTAAATACGATTTACAGGCACTACAGTAATGCTCGCTATTTTTGAGAGAGTGTAGACAGTATGGAAGACAGTATGGAAGACATGGAGCACAAATGCGTACACATGATAGAATTGCAAATAAATGTGTTTTAAAACATGATTTATATTTAACCGATGTGAGTTGAGCGGTTTCACAGTTCTTGCAGTAGCACAATTGTGGATGTGGACCAAACATGTTTACACTCTTAACAACTGTAACAGATTGAGAAAAATAATTAAAGTGCGTTAGATTTATCAATCCAACTATTTTGCGATTTATCAAGACCGAGCCACTTCACATACACCTTTGATCCTTTGCGGCGTAGAACCTTTTCAACCAAGTAAACGTTTACTTTATGTTTCGCATATTGTAATTCATACTCGTAAAATGCTCCCTGTATTGGTTGTCCCTGCATATCCTCCAATAAGTATGTCACAGGGCTAGTAATCTTAATTTTATTTATCTTAAATAACTCGCAAGTCCACGAGGGCGTGAAGCCTTTTGAAAACAGCGCCTTATGTTTGCTAATGCGGACGACATCGCCCACACGAAATTGTCCTTTCCCTGCTATCTTAATGTGTGCATAGACTGTATTTAGCAAGTGTTTCTCCTTATCAGTAGTGTTTACATCTTTAGGTTTCATGCCAGTCGTTCTATGCCTGGTTGAGTTGTATTCATCTGTTATCCCATCCAAAATAGTAAACCAGTTATATTTACCGTGTAGGCTGAACGCTCGATACAATTTATCCTTCAGTGTTCGAATAACACGTTCTGCCATGCATGCTTTCATTGTGGTATACGTAGAATAATGATTCACACCATGCTTTTTCATTAATGCATTAAATTTTTGGTTGTAAAACTCTTTCCCCTGATCAGTTTGTAGATTTCGCGGGGTTCTTTGTAGAAAAATCTTCTCAAAGGCTTCGGTAAGACTAACCCCCGACTTGTCTTTCAGCGCAGCCGTCCAGAGGAATTTGGAAAAACAATCGATTACTACCAGTATAAATTTATAGCCTTTATTTTCACGAGCATAAGGTGCAAATTCGGCTAAATCTGCCTGCCACAAATCATCTATCCCTTTTAAAATGACTCGACGCCTTTTGAAATTTTTACGTGCCGGTTTATGCAACTCATTCACCACGTCCTGTTTGATGGAGCCTGTTTTTATCGGGCCCATGATTATGAGGAATATCTTGAAAATTTACCACACCAGGAGGCACTATACCCGCTGGATTCCTGCGTTCATCTAATTCTTTTTGTTTTTGTAGCAACTTATTAATTTCTTGACTAAATTTATTCAACACATATTTTTTAAATGATTTTATTTCATTTTTATTGTCGGATGCGTATTGCTCCATTTGTTTACTGACATCATCCTTTAAATTTGAAAGTTTCAGCTCAATCATGCTGAGGGAAATTATTTCATTCTTTATTATATTAATTTCATCATTCAGTATTTTAAATTGAGCCGCAACATTTGTTTTAAACTGATTATACTTATTGTTTATGGAGAGTGAATGATCAAACTGTTGTTCGATATCTTCTTTTATACTTAAAAGTTTAGAGTCAATTGTTTCAGGTATTGCTTTAACAACATCCTCTATTTTATTAAATATATTAGCCACATCCAACTTCATTGTATTTTCAAATGCTTTTAAATCTAGCAATTCTTTTGCAAGCACATCATCAGCAAGTCGAAAATCTTTTGCAATAATATCCACCTTAGAATTTACCGCTTTCTGTGTAATAACTCCCTTTCCAGATCGTTAATTTCATATCCTACATTGTTTACACCGTGTTTTCTAAGATCACGTAGAAAACCTAGTCGTACTTCAAAATCGACAGAGTCTCGTTGAATATATTTTCTTGATTCCTCATCATCATCATGAATAGAATCCTCACATTGTTGTTGATTACCTGCTATTAAATTATCGTCTGACTCGCTATCATGTTCAGTGAAAGTATCATCATCGTCAGCTTCCTGTTGTTGTTTATAACGTTCAGTTAAAAGTCTGTTTAGAGTAGGAGGTACTTCAACTCGTCTAGTGGGCTCCATGCAGTTATTGGATGCTGGTTGAGGATGCATTATATGAATTTCTCTATCGCTGTCAGGTTGTTGTTGTTGTATGGTACATTTATGTCTTTTATCACATCGCAGTTTAATTTCATTGACATACGCTGTCAAATCATTTACTAAATTTAACATATTTTTAGTGCAATCATTGTAATGTATTTCTCCAATTTCATCGTCACACCCAGACATATTATCATTATCGTCTTCCATGTATTCTTCTTCTGTATCATCATCAATCATACGAGTATCACTGTAAAGTTTTCTTTTTAGTTTATCTATAACTTCATGTACCTTTGTATCATCTGTAAATTCGCCGCTGCTGTCCATTATGGTTTCAATGGGTTTATTAATCAAATTATTATCAGTATTAATTTTTTGTTTGTTATTATTATAAATGTCTACATCAAAACTTGTGTGTTTTTTAGTTTTCATGTGTTGCATTAAATGATCCTTGCGATAAAATTTAGCGTTACAATAATCACATTTAAATATTTTATGTTCATTCAAGTGTATACGCTCATGGCGCTTTAAGATATTTTCAGTGGATAATTCCTTCTTACAGACTTTACACATAAACATTTTTGCAGATGTGCACGTGAAGGTACTCTCAGTAACACTGAGCCCCTGAGCCCTACTAGCCCTCCTTTTATACGTGTGAGCCCTAAGCCCTAAGCCTTGCTGTGAGCTCCTGAGCCCTACTAGCCCTCCTTTTATACGTGTGAACCCTAAGCCCTAAGCCTTGCTGTGAGCTCCTGAGCCCTACTAGCCCTCCTTTTATACGTGTGAGCCCTAAGCCCTAAGCCTTGCTGTGAGCTCCTGAGCCCTACTAGCCCTCCTTTTATACGTGTGAGCCCTAAGCCCTAAGCCTTGCTGTGAGCTCCTGAGCCCTAAGCCCTAACCCCTAAGCCCTAAGCCCTAAGCCCTAAACCCTAAGCCGTTCCCTCAGCATCTCCAATAAAAAACAGACATGCTGGTTGGAGAATAATCATCATGGACTTAAATACAATACTGGAAATATACCGTTAAAACTTATTCCGCGCATTTTAAAATATCACATTAGAAATACAACTAGTTTTAGAATAATAATATTTGTTAAAGGAGCTGTTAAACAAGAGTTTATTGAATCTATTTTAAGTTTGTATTTGTGGCAAAATAATTATACAATTATTAATTTAGAAAATAATGAAGATGAATATTATAATTGCCCGAATTTAATTAAAACCGAGCATGTATGTTTAAATCATTTCAATAATTATAGTATATGTACTATTGAAAATGTAAAAATATTATATGATTATTTAAAGGAAATAAAAACGTAATTAATTTTATATGTTTTATTTTATTCTTTCGTAACATTGTAGTAATCAGAATCGATGTAACCGCTCGTTGTTTGCGATTGTTGGCGGTCGAGGATGCCTTGGATGGTGTTAGAAATGGCCTGCGATGCTCTGGTGACGAGATGCGTTAATGTTTTCTTATTGTTAGTTTTTATAATAGTTAGATAATTATCATTTACATTTTTGTTCATATATATTTTTAATCTTTATTAGTTAATATAGTTAGATAAATCTGTATTTGCATCAGATTTGTTCAGAACTTGACTTGGTGAATAAATATAATATGCTTATAAACTAAATTAATCCGTCGTCATAGGTTAACGGACGTGCATCGCGCTCGCAATTACACATTCGGGCTAACGCCCGCTGACCGCTGACTCAACAGCCGTACGCGCAATTGAATGGCGGAGTACCCTAAGTGACCCAATTGTTTTGCAAGACGACACTTAGCAGCAATACAGACTAGGAAACGAATACACATTCTGACAGGTCAGGTATTTCATCATCGGGCCAATGTCCGGCGTTTCCAATAGTCAGTCACATATTGTCCTGAATGTTTAGTCATCGCTCAGTATTTGAACAAGTAAGATGTATAAGTCAGTTGCAATTAATAATTTGTGGGGTTCTACGGCTAGTAAAAGGCCTATCACGATGAGTTCTTTGTGTGATCCTACCACGAGTAAAAAGCTGAAAGCTGAACTGAAAGCTAAAGAAGTCCTATACACTAGACGTTCACGTGATATGGAATGTGTAAGACTCAACATCCTCCTCGGAGAATCTACATACAGCTTAAATAACTCTCACACCAAGCATCTTTCCATTGGACTCAGCCCAATACATGATTTTCAACCAATTGTGAGAATTTGGAGCGCCATGAAACAAGTGTTATTCACCAGCGATGAGTGGATGGAGTTTTGTGCGATTAACATTACCAAAATCCCCAATGGACAGCGTCTACAGTTCGGTTTGGATCATTCTGTGGAGTGTGCGGAATACAAAAATATTCAAGCAGTTACAATTAAGTGTGGAGAGCTGCAAATAATGATTTCCGAAAGCACGCTGAATAATTTGCATCAGTTAAAGGAGCTGATAAATCATAAATTTGAAATGTTTCGACGAGAGAATTTTGCAGATTACTATCATACAGTGGTATCCTATTTTTATGAAAAAGGATGTTCTAATTTCTATAAAGGTGCACAGGATTATGTCTCTGATAATAAGACTGAGTTTGATGCTAATAATGCATTTCATATGATGGAATGCATAAAACTATTTTACACTAGAGTGGACGATGATTATACAATGTTGTTGCAAGACTGTTAATTTATTTATGTTTATTTCTTAGACTGTTTATTTTAGTTATAATTTCAGATCAAATAAATTGAATTAATAATTATAATGCTGGATTCTTATTCCCCTGCCTGAACGCTTTCGTTAGAGCCCAAACATGACCCACTTTGCACTGCAGACGCCAGAGTTACGCACCCCCGAATGCCCAAACACGACACCATTTGGGAACACCCTGTATATCAATTTTGGAACACCCTGTATATTAAATTTGTGGTCACCCTATATATTTAATTTTGAATTTCCCGCCGCCATCTTGGATGCAGGCAACCAAATGTACAATTGTAGTTCCACCATTTACCCCTAGGTAGCGCTTTTAGTTCCAATTTTTATTTTGATCACCCTGTATATTGTAACCGCCGCCATCTTGGATTTTTATTTTTTGATCACCCTGTATATTTAAATTTGAATTTCCCGCCGCCATCTTGGATGCAGGCAACCAAATGTACAATTGTAGTTCCACCATTCACCGCTAGGTGGCGCTTTTAGTTCCAACGTTCACCGCTAGATGGCGTGTATGCTTGGTTGCCTACCTACGAGGCGCCGCCTCCGCCTCCGCCTCCGCCTCTGCCGCCGAACCCGCCTCCCTCCTCTACTGACTCGTCTGTCACCAAAGCACAACTTGTCAAATGTACATTGGCATTTTTTGTAATAGTCAAGCAAAAAAAGGCCCTCTCGCTGGATAATCTTGGAACATTTACTTCATTAGAAATTCCATTATACATATATATATATATATATATATATATATATATATATATATATATATATATATTATATATATATATATATAATTAATATTTAGTTAATATAAATATATTTTGAGTTTCTTTTTTAATTAAAAATTTATGTCTACGTTTGTTTGTAAAAATAAGTGCGAATAAACTTATTATTATTATCATTATTATTATTATTATCAGGATCATAAAGTGTTTACGCTAAAAATTAAAATTAAATATTTATAGGATTACATGACAATTGTAAATAGATTCATAATAATAAAGGTATATTATTATTATTACAATACTTCAAATAAAAACTCCATATTGTTATATTACGATTACTCTATAATCGTATTAGTAGCTGCTCTCCGCGGCGCGAATCAGCGTTGGAAGCAATTTTTATGTATAACGTCACACCGATTAGAAATGTTCACGAAACCTTCGTTTTCCGATATATTATAGAGAGAGATAATAAATTACAGGACAGAGAACGAACGTAGAACAGAATATTGTTCGTTTCGTGCGCCTATAGTGTATGCAATTGTATTGAGGAAATTGCATAAACATACGAAATAGCCTGTCGGATTTCGCATTAAAAAAAACATATATTACTATATTTTTTTGCTGGAGCTTATTTATAAAGAGTGAAGTGAGGGCCGTACAAGCCTATTTTTTTATTATTATAAGCTAACAAATTATGGCTATTTTCAACATTTTTTAAAACTTATTTAGAATTATTTTTTTGGAAAAAAGGCTTTGGACTGCCCTCGTTTACTTACTCCTTTTTCAGGTATTACTATTTTTGTAATTCTATCTTAAAAGATATAGCCGTGAGGCGACAGGAGAAAAAGTACTATTTTTGCACCCACCGATTGCCGCCTTAATAAGCGAGCCAAACAACGCCAGGGTGAACCCCTCGTGGGTGTCAGACGGGCCCAAAGGGGATGTAGCACTCAAGATCCTAGGAGGATTCCAAGGGCGTGTCACGTCCCACGGCACACCCGCGAGGGGAATTGCATGTATAAGAGCAGAGGACATAACCATGGTGGCTGCCTACTTATCACCAAACGCGAGCAGACAGCGAACTCGGGCGATCACGTAATCCTGGCAGGGGATCTAAATGCCAGGTCTGCGCACTGGGGGTCCCGAACCACGGACACCAGGGGCGAGGAAATCACCGAAATGGCGGATCTGGTAGCCTGCACACGGACAGAGAACCAACGTCAGAAGAAACTCGTCTTCCCATATCGCCGTGAATCTTGCAACAACTAGGCTCCTGGGAAGAGTAAGATGGTGGCAGGTGCTGGACGAGGAAACCCTGAGCGACCACCGGTACATGCAGTTCAACATCGAACCGTGTGCCGGGGCCGCTTCCCCCCGATCCCACTCAACACAAGAAACCATGTCACCCAAGCGCTGGGCAACCGACAAGCTTGGCCCAGACAGGCTGAACGAGACTTTAACCGAGCTATTACGGACAATCGACACAGAGGAGACAACCGACCAGATGGCCGAAACAATAAACACCATCCTCCAGGAGGCCTGCGAAGCGGCTGTTCCAGTGAAACATGCCAGGGGCCAACGCAAGGCGGTCTACTAGTGGTGCACCAAAGTGGCGGCAGCTAGAACAATAGCAAACAAAACCAGACGCAAGGCCCAGAGAGCACCAGGATCTACAGGCTTGAGATCGAGCGCAGTCAGAGACGCTCCTGGAAGAAACTCTGCCAGGAGGTGGAGGATGACTCGTGGGGGCTCGCATACAAGATCGCAACCAAGAAGCTGACAGCCCGTCCAATGGGCCCGGAGGCTACGGTACCCGGCGGGTCAGGGCAGTTGTACAGCTGCTCTTCCCCCACCCACACCTCACATACCTGGATACGACGGGACCCCGAGCGAATCACGACAACGAGGAACTGGTCTGGGAAGAGGATGAGGTGACCACGGCCCTCCAAAGCCTGCCGACGAATAAAACTCCAGGGCCAGATGGGGTGCACGAACACTGGCAGCAGTAATACACAGGATAGTGAACAGATGAGCGACCACGGGCACCTTTCCCAGACGCTGGAAGACGGCCAGACTGGTCCTCCTCCGCAAACCGGGGAAGGACCCAACTGAACCAAATGCATACCGCCCGCTGTGCCTACTTGACGGGGTTGCGAAAATCATGGAAAGACTTATCTCAAACAGGCTCCAAGATGCGCTGGACTGCGCAGGAGGACTGCATGACCGCCAGTACGGATTCCGCAAAGGAATGCGATGCCATACTGGCGGTACGCGAAGTGGTTGGCCAGGCGAACGCAGGAACATGGAGAACTAGGGAGCACTGTCTGATGGCCACGTGACCAACACCTTCAACACGCTCCCATGGTGGTCATCACGACAGCGTTGCGTGCAAGAGGCATAGACGAGCAGCTGGTAAGGCTAGTGGTCAACTACCTGAACAACCAGGAGATGATCTTTGAGATCCCGTTAGGCGTTGTATCGCACGAGGTAAAGGGGGGGGGGGGGGGGGTTGCCCTAAGGATCCGTGCTGGGCCCCCGCCTACTGAACGTCGCGTTTGATGACCTGGCGGTCGTAGCGAGGGCACGAAACCTACAAGACGCCAAAACTAAACCGGCAGAAGCCACTGACACCTTGGCAGCATTGATGGGGAGCACGGGCCTGAGGTTTGCTGTCGGCACGACTCAGATAGCTCTACTATCATCGAAGAGGGAAGGCACCATCAGAGCAGCCCAGGACACAATTGACCTGTTAGGCTCCACACACAACATCGAGCGCAAACTCACATACTTAGGCACAATAGCGGAGGCCAATATAAACTCTATGGCACAAGTGATTGCAGCATCCCAGAAGGCTGCGCGGACAGAGGCGGCCCTATCGAGGTTGCTCCCAAACGTGGACGGCCCGAGTGATAAGAAGCGGAGGTTGCTTGCTATGGTGTAGCGGGCTCAGCTCCTTTACGCAGCCCCGGTCTGGGTTGGCGCCATCAGAACCCAGTGAAACAAGGGCAGGCTACGACCTCATGGTGGTGGAAAAGGCCCAGACCTTCGCGGCTACAAGGAGCGGAGTGGAAGGCCAAGCAGGAGAGCAGCGAAACCACCCTAACCACCTGGCAATACACAGGGGAAAGGACTGAGAAGGAAAGCTGGTCCAAGAAATGTATCCCCGAAATCAAGCCTTGGGTAACAAGGAGACATGGAGAGTTGGACCATTGGTCTACGCAGCTCTTGTCGGGACACGGCACCTTCCAGTTCTACGTCTTTCGGATAGGCAAGGCCGCAGTGGCTAGATGTCGGTACTGCGTGGACGTCGACGATCCACTCCACACATTTTACCACTGTCCGGGTTGGCATGTAGAATATACATATGGACATACTATGGACTGAAATTGGAGGTGAAGCTACCCCGAGAGAAATAGGCCAACGTATGATCGACGACGAACGAATATGGAAAGCCGTCATCAGGTTTGCCGGCAAGGTTATGAGACAGAAGTACAGTGACAACCTAAACAAATGACTGACGCGACCAGGATAACTGACAAGACATACACGAGACCAAGACAAATGAGCAGACCAAAATCATCACACACCGAGCAGCAGAAAGGGTGCAAGAGAATTGGAAACAGCGCGTCAGTGCAAGTGCCTACGCGGCAGTGCCAACGAGAGACAACGGTGAAATAGAGCGAGAGACTGACCTACGGACTGACGCGTGACGGTACGGGGGGCTTAGAGTGCCTCTGAGGCGGACAGAACCTGAGTTTTTGGTTTAGCCGGTAGGCGCCCCGGACAGAATGCGGGGTGAATCCGGCACTACCCGCGCCTCTAACACCAACCGGTGGATAGGGAGGCGCTGGTGTCTTTTGAAGACTCCACTTCAGACGAAAAAAAGCACCTTATACAAAAAAATAACAGCTGTTATTAGGGCCCCGTCAGTTTAGCTACTAGTAGTGACATCGCACTAGTCAGGGGGTTTTCAAAGCATTGGTAATATGGCCACATCAGCGCCTACCTGGTCATAATCAGGAACTAACCAGAATTTAGATGACCCGCCTTTCAGAAAATATAACTTGAGGTTATATTGTTTGTTATGTTTTAGCTTCACGCGTGCACGTGCCCGTTTCTTCTCCAAATTCTATATATTGTAAAAGTTTTGGTGTCAGTAATCAAACCATATTATACGTTTAGACAATAATATGCGTAATGGCTTCAGGTAAAATTCGTCGTGTAGCGCCCAACTGTATGAATACATATAAGTGCAGATGTGGAGTTTACATATTATAGTTCAATTGGATTTTTGTAAATACATACATTGGAATTCACACACATAAACGCGCGCGCACACACACACACACACACACGCGCGGTTCACAAAATAACTGTCATTAATATGCCAAACAAACGTCACAAATAATAAACAACACATTGACAATCAGAATTACCAACATTGTAGGATCAAATTACCGTCAGACGACAATTAATATTATAAAATAAAGATTATTTCTCATATTAGAAATATATCTGCCGTTTTCCCGGAATGTTCACCACAGACATCCATACAGACAGTTCTTCCAGCTGGTGTAAGTTTCTCCCAGAAAAGTTATCGCATATTCCCACAATCTTGGTAAGAAAATGTGAACACGTTTTCGGTAAAACAATACCTTCCTTATACAGCAGTAGCTGTATTCGGAAAGTAAAAATGTTGCATATTTTTTTATCAATGAATTTTTAAAATCAGACTTCAGATTTGTATTCAGTGACCCCCAAAACCCCTCGTATATGTTATTTCGATACAAATTATTTTTAAATTTACTTTTTGTCCGCCATTTTGTGTCCGCCATTTGGAATTTTTATAATCATATATCGGATTTGTTTTCAGTGACCTCAAAACTCTCCGCGTAAGTTATTTAGAACCCAATTATTTCTAAATTTTACTTTTTGGTTCCGCCATTTTGAATTTTTAACATTGGATTTGTAATCAACGACCTCGAAAATCCCCGAGGAATAAAAACTGAACTTCTAAAAACACTGTGCGTCGCAAGCGTGATACCATTTATTCAGAATTGTCAGTGTTATTTACATAATTAACATTGTGTAATTTTTTGAAACCAAAATTTTAAATGGAACAGGTTCAAAAATAATAATTTACGTTGCAACATATTATACCACAACTTCTATAGACATTTTGAATAAAAACAGTATTTATATGTAATGGGCGACAAGACATGAACAAAAGATTTCTAAAAATTTGGATTTTATAGGTCACCCCAATTGGTCAGTACAGACCCGTAAACAATCCGCCGTGCGGATTTAGAGCATGGGATCTTAGAGGATAAGTTCACACCGGCGTTTAAAAATCCCTTCCTATTTATTAAATATTATTTTTAGTCATAAAATTACCTACAAACGAGTTTCACAGAACTTTCATTATAATATTGGCGGATATTTAATAGGCATATACCCGTAAATTTCAGCATATTTTAGTTAAACTAAAAACAAATATAATGCTCGCTAAGCGCAAATATTTTGGTTGAAATATTCGTGTGTTATAGTTCTTGACATCTGTAACGCTTAATTTTGCCGACATAGTTTGTAAGCTATGCGTTTAATAAAATTTAAAAAACACATATATTCCTGCATTGACCCCATAAACATAAACTTTATTCGTTTTTGTTATTCAATCATTTAAATTTCAAATGATAATTTGTTACACGGTAACTTTGTATGAATTTGTACATATGGTGCTAGGCTATGCTACGAATTTTAGCGGAATAGAGTTCTTCTTCAATATTGTCAGTACGCATAGAAAATTATCATTTTCAATACAAGCATTTTATGCTAAATTATTGTCGGGAGCTCATAAACTAGTCAGACGATTTTGAAATATTGATTCCACGAACTTCTCCATCGATTTGGATTATATTGCCTATATTAGGAAAGTAAACCTTTGCATATGCCGAGGAGTTTTCGTTCAATAATATCAGTATAGTAAGTTAAAGAATGTTTACCAATTGAGTATGTGAAGATATCAGACAAAGTCAACAGTAGTGATTTTAGTAAAACATCTGGGTTATCAGAGGTAGTGGCTACTAGGCATATTATGGTGATAGATCTACTACGAAGATAGAGTAAATTGACCATAGTTACTTGATGAAAATAAAAATAAAGGCTAAAGAGCACTAGTTGACTAACTGATACTGCGGATTAACTTGTGGTCGAGGATAATGGTACTATTGTGCAAATTGGGAACATGGCCTGATATACTCCATTGAATTTCTCAAAAGCCCGAGGAATAGCAATCGAAAAAAGAGGAAGCATTCGTTTATACGTACCGATTCGTAGAAGAACAATCTCACCACATTGACGTTGCAATAAGATATACTCTGCCTCAAATACGTGTGGTACTTGATTGTATGAAGCATGTGTAGAAAACTGCTGAGAAATCAGCTGCAGCAACTGCAGATTGCCACGCCTGATGCTAAATAGAGAGGGCTCAAGGGAATGCACAAGAAGACTACTAAACAGCGGAACAGAGAACGAGAGGTGTCGCCTACAGAGGCAATTAGGGGATGTCTAGCGTCCATCATGTGTGTGTAACCTTGCTGGGAGAAGACATTTCGTGGCCGTGTGGAGTTACATCAGCCATGTGATTGATGTCAAGAGGGTTTGCTAGTCGTGCCTTAGAACGCACAGATATACTCACACATAGTTAACTCGTAAGCTAATTAGTTTTTTGTTTCTATTATTCATATGTTTAAGTAGTTACTTCCACTCTGTCGGAATATTTGCGGAATCTTCGGCGTTTCTTGTGCGTTCGGGTCGTTTAAGCTTGAGGCCTCTTCTCTTCTATATCCGATAAAATATCGAATTTATTATTAGTAGGAACATTTATATTTTCTTGATAACATAGTGTCGCTTGTCGCCGATGTTAGATGGTCTGAGTTTCTGTTCGCCATGGTTACTTTTATTAAACTCGTATTACTTTCGTATAAGATATGCTCGCTCTCGCGGTCCAAACTAAACTCCTAACTTGTTTATGCTTATTTGTATTTATAGGGAGGTAACACAAACCGAGAACAGTGTCTCCCTCGGAGAATGTTTCCTACTCTTACGGGAGTCATTTAAATTCTCCATAAGACTCAACAGTAAGTTCAATATTGTTAATATTAAAATTAATTTAAAATTATTCGTTTTACAAAATCAACAGTTTCTTTACCTAACAGAGTAAGTATTTATTATTATGCTTAAACAGTGTTATTCGCTTCGCGTGTGTGATTAGTAGGATAATCTGATGGCGGCAAAAAGTAATGGCTACCTATGAAGACCATAAATAATAAAATATTTTCATTTATGACGGGTTTTGTTTTAAAATATGATTCTAGGTGCATTTGGCGTTAGGGTTATATAATATCCACATAAAACACCAGGAAATTGTGATATATAATAGGTACTAGTTTATTTTATAATGCCTATGTTTTTATGTATGTTAACTTATGATGATATGGAACACATAACAAGTAACAAGATGTCTGTTACTATAAAATCATATTGAATAAAAGAGCAGGTACAATTCACATACAATCATCGGAAATTGAAATTTTGAATTTTCTAGCTTAGTGAGCAGTGAAACATTGGTTTTCTTTGTTTACCAATGCATTCTGGTATAATACCAGTAACTGTTGCTTTGGGTAATAACACATACTTTACCAAAACCATGTAAATGCAGTGAAGAATCTGTATACTAAAGGTAGTCGAATAGTGTATGAAATATCAAAAAGACATGGCAATCATTTAAGTAGCAGTTGTACCATCTGCACGGTGCACTACATCGTCATTGCTGCATCTGTGCTGATTAATGATGTCATGCTACATGTTAGCCTGGCTTTGGTAAGTCATAATGGGATGTTATTTACAGAGGAATGTCAGCTAGTCCATATATGAATATTCCGTCCTTGCATCTAAATGCAAAAGAAAACATAGAGACGAAGTAATAAGCTAAACATCACAACTTATCAACACAATACAATACAAATCTATTCGGATAACGAAAATTGTAGGTTATATTATGCCAGTATGAAAGGTAGTATAACTTTTTCCCGCCTGAGGATTTACACATTTATTTACTGTGCGGATGGGACTATACTTCTAGACCGTTTTAATAAATCTATGGTTTGTTTGAGCACAATACTTTCAATTTGGTAGAATCTATAGTTTTTAAAAAAGTATACTTTAAATTACTATTGAGTCTTATGGAGAATTCAAATCTCTCTCGTAGGAATAGATGGCGATACATGAAAATCTATTACCTCCTTCAATTTTAGTTAGGCATATTTGTAACATAAATTTAATTAAAATTGTACTTATTTTAGGATTTCCAAATTTCTACACTTACACATATAATCATGTGGTGGACTAGTTTGTTGCTAAATTGTATATTTGGTGAATATTTGGAACAAGAGGTAATGTACAATTGCTTATTTATTTTATATACTTTATACGTAATAAATAAGATTAAGTCCAATTTAATACAATGTCATTGAGTCCTTGTATCATGTAGTTACGCAGATCTTGTTATTTAAAGAAGGGTCGATATTACAATTCGTAGTATAGTACAAAATATAAAATAAGACTAATATATAATAAGATGTGTGGGAAGTATTAAGGGTTGAAAATGTGTTAGTCTCGAATGGATCATGTGTGGGAACTCTCAATTTTTATTTAATATGAATTTACTGGAAAATAGCATTTGTTTTTTAGTTGAATCAATTGCTATTAACACAATATTGCTATTTAATAACCGGCAGTTTCCCTTGAATGATGGCTAGCAATCCCCTGCCACCTCCAGCAAGGGAAAGTGGCCTTAATTGTTATATTAAACAACCTACAGTTATACCATTCGATAGTTTCGCTGTATCTATTTCCAATAACTAATTGTTTTCAATTGATATTAGAGAGTTCCTCCCCGTTTCTACGGGATACGATTTTTCACCTGTCCGCTATAACAAATAAAGCAGCGCAGTCCAAAATAAGCAAATGGCACTGGTTGCTAGTTACAATAATTGCTGGTAATACAATTATGCTGTAGCTATTTAATAGTCAGCAGTTTCCCTCGAAACTCCCAATAACCGTCGTCAGAAGACCAGGATGGGTGATGCACGTCAAAGATCGGGACACGACGACGACCCAAGAGAAAATAATATCAGCTCTTAGTAGGTCCATAAATGCAGAAGGGAGGGAGTTCACAGTTAGCAGCCTCAGGCCTGCATACGGGAGTATTCAAGCTACTACGTTGATGCGCGGGCGAACTTGCGACCAAAATCGCTGAAGAGGGCCGCATCAGAATAGGTGTAGGTTGTAGAAATTTGAAAATGAAAAATACCTAATGGATGATGTGTAGGAATAGGGGTAGGAGTGGTAGAGTAGATGAGTTGAAATGGAAGGGAAGAATGATTGAGCAAGTGAGTGGTTTTAAATATTTGGGCTTTCGGGTTGAAGGGTTTAGGATGCATGTGCAGGCGGAAGCGAGGAATCGGGAATTGCGAGCAGAAAATGGGGTCGATTATGGGGCGGTAAAATGTACTCTTGTTTGAAGTGGAAGTGCGGGGATTGCGTGAGTTGTATGTAATAGTCCCTTTCTATAGGGAGCAAGGTTGGGCCCTGAAGAGTTTGCTAGGTCTCTAAAGGTCGACACCGAGGGCAGTACTCTTGCAGGAGACAAAACCTATGAGTATGTGGTGAGTGTCGTGTGTGGGGGTTGTGAACTTTGAAGAAAGATAGCAAAATTTGGATGAGGAAAGACTGTTGCGGGAGGATGAGGTGTAAGAGTAGGGCCTAGAGTGGATGGAGAAAGGATAGAGGAAGGATGTACGAAAGAGTGGGTATGTCTGAGGTGTGGGTAGAGAAAGGGGAAGCATAGGAACTGAAGTATGGGAAAGATTGTGGGATACTGAGTGGCAAGAGGGGCAGGTGAGAATGGCTAAGAGCTCATACAAGCTACGTAGAGTGGCAAGCGCAGGGGAAACTCCAGTGATACTTAGCCAAGGGAGAGCGGAGCATGAAGAAGAAAGTGTGCATGGCAAGAGCAAGAGGTCTGGGTCAGAAGAGAGAGGAAGGAAATTGTGGATGGGGCTGGGGTACACTGCATGTGCGCTGTGTAGTAAGGGGAGCGACACGTGCTTTAGCAAATAATGTGCGGTAGTGAAAGTATAGTGGGTTCAAGATTGTAGAAATTTGAATGAATGGTTAGGAGAGGATGGGAAAAGCGTGAAAATCTGGTGGCTGACATGGGAGAGCTCGCGCGAGCATACGGATTACCCGGCAAATCTGTACACTCGGTGTCAGAAACGCTTTTATGGCAGCTTCATTGCTACTCATCGTGATATGGTGCACACAGATGGGAATCGATGGAAATCTTGTAAGGCTCTTCCAATGCTATCTGGAGGAGCGCAAACTTGTATGTATGTATTGCCACGACTATAAGATTTTAGATTAAAAATTATATAATTTATGCTTGTTCCTGCATTACCCAATAACTATTGGGGTAGCGGTAAGAGATCATAGAGTGTGACAATATAACTAACACTAATTGTTTAACAAACGAACAGAGAAAAACTGCTTGTAAAATATCCTGTGTGAAGAAAACCAAATCCCTGCTGATATAAAATTCACTTGTGTTTTGACTAACTTAAGAAATTGATATTGTTATTATTACCATAATGCTACGAAGGGATAATTGTTGAACAAAATCTGCAATGGGAAAATAATTTACTTATGAAGTAATGTAATCATGCAAAAAAATATGTTTGCGGAAATCATCATTATAATAGGGTTTGACTTTTGTTTTAAGGTAAAGTTTTATCCAGATTTTTTATTTGATTCAAATTGTCTACCAACAAGCTGAAGTTGATTTTTTTAACAATTTTTATATTATTTTTCTTTACTTCTTCGGCTTTACCGGCACATCGGTTCACTTTTTATAACAATATTGTTGTGGTATTTTCTTTGATAAAATAGAATCTATTTAAAATCAAATGACATTGCAACTAATCTCAAAAGGTCACTTCTCGGACGACCCCTGCTTTGACGCATTGGACTATTGACCTATAGAATTACCGATGGGGGCGCCACCGCGCCAGCCCGAAATGGTGTAAAGATGACATATACTTTTAGCGCCAAGTTTCCGTTATTGAATCATTTAAATTTCCGTTGATTGTTTGTTGAAACAGTATTGTTTTCTTATAGATGGCCTTAATATGTAAGAATCCACTACCATACAATCTGATGGTTTATTTATTTCGTTGGTAATAGCCGCCGACACATTTTACATGGAATTTTATTCAATGGTTGTTTTACACTTTCTCACAATAATGAATTTGTACATATGGTGCCCAACGTGTTCGTCCCACATTTGGCCATACTGAGAATCTACAATTTTTGTCAAATATTGCCTTTACTAATAGAAAAACATAATTTTCATACAGCACTTTTTGCCAAATTATTGTCAATCTATCTCATTTTAGGTTATTTTATGTGTGGTTGCATACATATTTTGAACTATACCAACATTCAGAATATATACACTGTTATCGTATTTAATTGTTTTATGTTCCTAGTGTTTACTATAACTGTGGGCATTGAAATTAAATGTGTGGATTCCAGTGAAGATGACGATCCTGAGTTTAATGATGACTTAAATACATTTCTTCATCTCTTTTTATTTTGATTTTAACTTGGAATTGGAATATATACATATATATATATATATATATATATATATATATATATATATATATATATATATATATATATATATCGTTTTACTGAACTGATACTAATACTCTTAGAGCGATAGTAGGAACAGTGGCAACATCTCATGCGATAGGTTGATTGGCAGTACCGTATATTTATGAAACTTTAGGTACAACGTCACCGAATCAACATCAAAATGTGTCCATGAAAATTTAGTATTTGCAGCTTGCAACGAGTAGTGAAATTCAGAAACCATCTAGAATCTGATAGCGGAAAGTGAGACAAACACGACGAGACCATACACGTGAAGAATCATTAATCGAGTGAACTGTAATCTAATCTGAAACGCCATACAAAATCAATGTAAATTTGAATTTTACACTATTTCAGGACCTCAATTTTTAGACACCAGGTGTCGCTTTAGAGTCGGATAGTGGTCAATAGTTTTGTGACGCTGACGGATTTTTTTTTGTTGACATTTTGCATTTGTGATTTTTGCAACTTTGTCGGTAAATTTAGGGTAATTTTAATTTAAGCTTTATTCGTCAGTTTGGGATAAACTCGATTTTTTTCGGAGAAACTTAATTTTTTATTTTTGCCCTTTTCCAGGAGTACACGCCCACTAGTTGACATTTTGTATAATTTTCTTTTTTCAATTTTTCTAGAGCATTTTAGCACGCACAAACTGACAGTGGATTTTTTTCTATGCGATGAATTTCATGTTTCGTGCTTTCCCGGTTTTTCACGATTTTCCCTTCAGCTCCAAATTTATCCGACATCTAGAAGGATGACGCTTTCAAATGGGACTTTTTACATTGTTATACCACCCCCATAGCGACCGATAATCCAATGCAATGGACCCCGTTGTTTTTCTTTAAGTAATTGTTGTCTTATTATGTTAAATCTTATAGCAGAAAATAACAAAGATTAGTTGGGATATTGATGCTTATAATATGTTGTGATGCTGATGGTAGACGTTCTACAATAGCTGCTACCGAGGACTATTTCAATAATAGGCATTACAATACGCCATACATTTTTACAAAAATTAATTTGTTGCGGATGCCTATAGAGGGTAGTTATTTTTTTTCACGAATACCGATGGACTATGGACTTTATCCTGAATTCTATTGTGTAAGTGAGACATTAATCTTTAGCATACATATTTTTGCAACCGAATTTATATTCATAATTCATAATTTATTGGTATTAAACAATTGTTATCGCTGGATACCTGAGTTAGAAGGTCCAGATCCAAACACAAACTATGCACTAACTTGGCAGCGTTAAGAGAGCGTATTTATAGAGGAAATATGCTAGGTAAGCATTTCTATAAAAAAGGGCAAAGTCAGAATTTTAATGGCACAATGAACCTATTGCTTTGGATGTTGCAACACCTCCCGGGTTAATGAAGATTTTTGCTATTTATTAATACAAGCAAAAATCTTTGGAGATTACAGAAATCTATTAATAAGTCTGATTAAAACATAATAAAGGTAGATTCACAAGAAATATAAAATTCTAAACTATTTGAATATAAAATACTTTAAAAAGCTAATTAATTCGATTATACGATTACTAAATAAAAAAGTGAAGAATAAATTATATATAATAATGAAATAGAAAATAGAAATATTGCAAAATTGTGTAAATTATCAATATAAGAATTTGAATTTGATAAATAACATAATAATCATATAACTAAGTTTCTGATTTTAAATGTATTGTATTAGTTTTCCTAATATTTAGTTCTTGTTGATGAAACAATTTAAAATTTTCAAAAGTTAAATCAACTTTATTAATTGCATTTATTTAATTTTCACTATGTTACAGATAGTAAACATGTAATTAGATTTTCATATCTTTAAAAATATAATTTACCATTCTTTTAGCCTGTACATATTAAAGTTTATCTAATCCGCATGATAATCTTGATATAAATAATTTGGTAATAATATTTTTAATACCTACAATAGTCTACACCGAAAGTTAAATGGCAAATAGATAATATATTTTTAATACAAAACATTTTTACGAGAAATAAGTGTTTTAAACAAATATTCATATGTTGGTTTATCAAAATATTTTTCTTTTACAATAAGATAAAGTATAAATCGTTTCAATTGTCTTAAATAACATAATGAGTGTGATTTGGCATTTTGAGTTTTAGTGTATCAATATTTTTCATTTTATTTTTAAATAGCACTTACTAGCACCCATTTCTAAATCACTACTAACTGAATGTGCTAACGTAAAATCTGATGGTGCTTTAAATAAAAACGACCATTGAATAAAATTCCATGTAAAATGTGTCGGCAGAAATTACCAACGAAGTAAATAAACCATCGGATTTTATGGTAGTGGATTCTTACAGGCCATACTATAAGAAAACATAAGCTTACAATAAATAATCAACGGAAATTTGTATCACCTGTACACCATTTCGGGCCGGCGCGGTGGCGCCCCTATCGGTAATTCTATAGGTCAATAGGAATTAACATTGTGTATGACATTATGTTGTTTCTTATATAAAAAAAATGAATGAGACACGAGTCGTGATTGGTTGAATTATTTGAAATTATTAGCAGGATTTCGGGAGTGTTTATTTTTATATTGCCACGATTTAACGTCGTACAAACTATATTCCAACAGTGGGTATTGTTCCACTGGCGCCAACACTTGCTCTCTTCTCTAAGACATCTTGAAAAGTGAAACTTGCATGTATAAAGGTGAACCTTCGTCGACAATGTACACAAGACTAAAGAATATATGTTATTAAGAAAACAATCGCCCGGTCGACGTCTTTGTCGGCGGTTATGTTCCTAATTAGACTTCTGCGCACCCGACGCGCATAAACGATGTAAGAAAATGATGTTTCATCATATTTCTACATCGTTTCCTATATCGTTTTCTACATGTAGAAACACTATGTGGTTTGTGTCTGTATCGAAAACGATATAAGAAACTACATGTCATACGGACTTTAAGAAGGTTTAAAATTTTTGTTACTATTCTCCAATTTATTTTACCTCAACGAATAATAGCTTTTATGACTTTTTAAAATAATATCGTATTGTTAACATTACTAGTATTATTGCAAAACAATTTGCTGTAAATGATAAAGCATATTTCTAAGGGCCAGTTCTACAATATGCGTTTAGCCAGAGAATAAGGCTATACGTGGAATAAGTTTGAGATATTGACGTGAATAACTCAAACTTATTCCAGGAATAGCCTTATTCTCCAGTTAAATGTCAATTGTAGAACCGGCTCTAAGAGAATCAAAATATCTCTTTTAAAATAGTTTATGATTATAAAACAAAATCATACTATTATAACTTGCTGCTGCTGATGAATCATGATAATACATATAAATAATATTTGTACTTTATTCTAATAGTTGCAGTATAATGAATAATATTGGTTTAAACAGTTTCAAGAAGATAACATTCGGATTTTCCTGTGAGGTTTAGTTTTATTGCAAATTGATACAAAAATACATTTGTAAGTGGATCTTGATTTATTCAAATAACTAACAAGTATTTGACGTTTTCATTTTTAAGTTCCTTTCATAGTTCCAAAATACTACAAATGGTTTGCTTAAAACCATGAATACAATAATTATTGCTGCGCTTCCGATTATCTTCAAATATTTCAATGTTGAAGCATATGTATTTCAATAGCATTTTGTAATGTTTCTTCTGGAAGAGAATCCGTTAAAGACATAGCACATTTGAATGGATTCGCATAATTTGTAGCTCTGGAATTTAGAGAATGAAATATATCATTAATAAAAAGGATTAAGTTAAGAAATCTGCTGTTGCCATTGCAGTATCAGATTTCAACTGACCGGTTGAAGGTGCAGTTTTAATAGCAGCCGAAACAGTTAATAAATATTTGTGTAGCATATTTAACACACATTTTTTTTGGAAATAATTAGGGTTTATATGTATATCCGTTATTTTATTCATTGCTCTAGTTGTGTTACTCTAGATATCTAAATAATATGTTATTACTAAATCCTTCCAAGAAATTAGTTGACCATTTACAATGAATCTCAATTTATAATTTGAAACGTTGTTTCTTAGTGACTTGATTAAATGAGGTGGATCTTAAGCAGCATAAATTCGATTAGCGTTAATCATAAAATATGGTATGTTTATGGTAGCTCCTAATACTTGTTTGTAGTGGTTTTCTATTGTTTGCCCCTTGATCACATACAAACATTCGGGGTTGTAATTTAATCTCAAATAATTTGTTGCAAACATCTTTAACTAAGGTATTTAAAATATTCCCCTCGATGCAATTATTAGACAAATAGTAGCAAATAGGGATTTTCCATGTGTATAGTAAACTTCTTGCATAAAAAACAGTGGCATGATCTGCTAATAAAAACCACTCGAGATATTGTGTGAATTCATCCTCTCTAGCTGAGCTACACCTATGAGATCTAATAAGATCGATATCTAGATATGTAGATTGCTAAGAGTTGGATTCACACTTATATATGTGCTAATAAGTGTTTTGCCAAGTGTTGACAAATCTACATAGCCTATTTTAGTTTTCAGCTCAACTGGGTGAATAACCATATTATTAAGAATACATTAGTTTACATTAGTACCATTAAACAAGGAAATATAGACGCCAAGACTTTAGCAACATTCAAAATTTAATTGGTTTTTACCCTAGGGGCCCTCAATAAAATAATGATTGTGAGTTACTCAGCTTTGTCATTCCCAATTATTCATTGTTGCTACCTTTTCTTTGCATTATTGCGACAAATGAGAATCAAAATGTATCGGTAGATTATATATTGGTATCCATGGAAGAATAGTCGAAATTGCGGGAAATCTTACCTACTCATATGATTACGAATAAATTTGTAAGCTCCAGAAGATTTGTAATATAGACTAATAGCACATGTCTTTTCCTTTTTTATAAATATTTTCACATAATCCACGTTTGTATTTTATCAAGTTACCATTTAAAATGAAAAATATGTGTCCTCCTAAACCCGGAGTTATGGCTTCTTGATAACTAACTTTTTTAAAGATTCTACTTTTTTTCCTCCAAAAGATATTTTTCAGTTTATAGGAAATACCTTCTATGTTCTGATCATCAACAATATTTTCTTCAATTTCATCACCCTAAAGTCACAAAAGGTATTAGGAATGGCACTGAATTAGATATATTCGATTTTTTATCAGGAACTGTATTTTAATTAAATAAAATTCTTGCTGCATTTAAATCCCGTAACTATAATAACTTATTTGAATAAGTAAATGCCTAGCGACAGCAATCCATCTGACAATTACCCTGTCTCAAAGTATTAACTACAAGGCGATAAATGGCAACATTCAAAGTAGGAATAATATAATCGTCGACCGGAAGAGGCAGCACCATACGGCCTTCATAAAAACAGACAAGGGGTGTAGGGGGATCGCATCACCCACAAACTGGCGCTGTCACAATTTTACATGTGCATTAAACGTCTTGGTAGGTTATTAGTCAATGGATGTACTTTTAAAATGTTATCCACTTCCGATAGTAAATTTATGAGTCATCTAAAAATCCAGTATTCTTAGATTCTTCACTTTCATCATGTCCTCTCAAAGCCAAATCAAAGGCGTCACAGAAATGTATGCAATCTATTGTTTTATTTAAAATATAGCGACTATTTTTACTTTTTCATTGTGCTCTTTAATAGAAAAGCGATATGCCGAATCTAGTTGCGTCTGTATATTTGAGCAATCCAGCATGGCAAACTCAATATCACTATGCAAATGTTTCGCACTAATACGATGTCTTTTAATATTTTCTCCTAGATGTTTTAAATCGCTCACTTAATTTTCCGTGCAAGCATCGTCTGATTGACCAGAATTTATTACTACACATGTATAACAGAAAAGAGTATTTCTTGTATCACAACCACATACCACTGGTACTCAGTAATTGAATGTATTATATTGGCACAGTAGTGTTTAGCTCGACAATGCCTAGATTTCGTGGATCATTATTGTAACATTTTAATTGATGTATATATTCATACATAGTTTCTATGCTGGAGCGATTTATAATATAGAGACTTTGAAACCGTCGGAATGTTTAATGGCACCAAATAAATACAAATCTGATGTGGCAGTGCACATTACTTTACTTTGCGTATTATAATGATTTCAATATTTTTGTTTAAAAAAAATAATAGATAATATATTATATATATATATATATATATATATATATATTATATTTTTAATTTTTATAATTTTTCTATGAAAATCAGTACATATTTCTAGTTTTTAATTCTAAATCATTTGTTGTTATAACTACTTCCGATATTTTCAACAAAAAACATACTTTATCTCAATTGAATATATATTTTTGAAATATTGACACAGTTAAAGTATGATTTCAATAATTATAATTATTTTTGATTTTTTATAAAATACTCAAAATATTAATTAATTATTTTGTACAAAATGTCGTAAACGTAGTGAAGTTTTTGTTTGTTTTCAAAATCTGAATAGCAGTATGCAACATGGACTGTTCCACTGCTGATTTCCACCAACCAAGACTGAGTTGTGTGAAATAAGACCTAAATGCATTTGATTTGAAATATATCCAGTAGATGTAACCTGTGTGACTCTATGGAATACAGCTTGGGGATAACCAAACCTTACAAAATAAAGTGTTGCGGAATATGGTGGATGCTCCATGGTACGTTCGCAACAAGGACCCACATCAGGATCTAAATATCCCAATGGTTAGGGAACAAATTAAGCGATATACTGGTGAACATGAAGACAAACTGCACCGACATGTAAATACTGAGGCCCTTCAACTCTTTGACAACCAACAGCTCGTCAGGAAATTGAAGAGAACAAAGCCGTTTGAACGTGTTTAGTGTATAGTCTATTGTGAAAGCAGAGCATATATATATATATATATATATATATATATATATATAAACAATCTGTATTGGGCTATCGACCCTTCCCGGGTCTTTCCGCCTGTGTGTACATTTTAGTTATAAAGTGAAACAAATATTCTCTAAAAAGTTACAAAATAAACATAAATAAAATAGTATCAAATAAGTCAAGAAAAAATAATAATAAAATAAAAATAAAAATGAGTGTGAATAGAGTCAATTGGATAGTGGAAATAATTACAAAATGTCTAAAAATATGATTCATGTAGTGTATCCGTCGGGTATTTTTTATTTGATCGTTTATTAAGTCGTTTTAAGCATAATTCGTCTAGTATTTTCCTGTTTGTTAGTTTTTGTTGGAATTTTAATCGTAGCCGTTCCAGCCTTTCCTGGATAGGTATTATTCTAGTGGTGGTGTCTAAGTCTGTGTTGGAAATGTTATGTAAATTATTTGTCGGGTGTCGAAGTTTAGTTATCAGTCTTAGTGTCTTCCGTTCCGTGATAGTAGTTATTTTTTTGTATCTGTCATGCATATTTTTAAATAATATCTGTCCGTAGTCTATTAGTGGCCTGCAGATGGTTTTGTAGATTCTAGTTGCTGTTTTTACTGAGATACCCCTACTTCTATATGTTAAGCATCTGAAGTGCTTCGCCCGTTTGGAAATTTCGGATCTTGTTTTCTTCAAGTGCGTGTTAAAATTTGTGTTTGTTATCAATTGTTATTCCAAGATATTTTATTGTGGTTGTCGGTGTGGTGATTGATCCGTTGACATTAACAATAGGAGAATGATCATTAATTTTATGGTTTGTTATAAGAAGTTGGCACTTTGTTGGGTTTGGTTGAAGCCTCCACTTTTTGAACCATGTCATAGTGTCATTTGTAAAGGTTTGTAGTGTATTTACTGTCTCCTCTGATCGCTTTTTATGTGTTATTAATGCGGTGTCGTCTGCGTATTGAAGTATGTATTGTTCTGTTATGGTTATATATGTCATGGTAATATATGTTATACAAAAGAGGAGAGAGTTGGGAACCTTGTGGTAGTCCTTGTCTTGGGAAGAATGTCTTGGAGTGTGTGTTGTTCGTTCCTATCTGTAGGCGTCTGTCTGTGAGAAAGCTTTGTATAATGAGGATTAGGTATTTAGGTATTTGTGGAGTGTCCATTTTGTAAAGCAGTCCATTATGCCAAACACTGTCAAATACCTTGTCGATGTCTAAAAATAAGGCTGCTGTATGTCGGTCCTGCAAGTAAGTCGCTTGTATATTGTTTGTCAGTAGGTATAGTGGTTGTATTGTTGAGTGCTCAGGTTTAAATCCAAATTGGTATTTAGGGATTTTTTCCTCCACTAGATCCCATATCCTGGATTTCAATATTTTTTCAAGGTTCTTTCCTAGCACTGGTAGTAGAGTAATTAGTCGATAACTACTAGGGGCAGTCTTGTCTAGGCCCGTTTTATGTATAGTGACTATCACACCCTTTTTCCATGTGTATAGGTATGATTTATTAAGTAAACAGTAGTTATAAATGTTGATAATGTATTCGTGTATGTCATCTGTTAGGTGTCTTAATAGGTCTTTAGTAAGTGAGCCGCGTCCAGGGGCAGTATTTTTTCCAGTGTTTAGTGCTGTGAAGTATTCGTCCTCTGTTATGTCTTGAGGGAGGGAGTCGTCATTTGAAGTCATGTATTGTTCGTGCCAGCGATTAACCTCAACTAGGTGTGTGACATCAAAACTTTGGGGTTTGTACTTGGTGTGAAAGCATTTTCAAAGTGGTCTGCAAAGATATTTGCTATATCCGTATCAGCGTGTTTTACTAACTGTCCATCACTTAACGTTTCAATGCGTTGGTTTTGCTTGTATCTTGATAGTTTTTTAATTTTGGTCCAGTATGTTTTACCTCGGTCTTGTTCAATTTCTTGACATACTGCTAGCCATTTTTCAGTTCTGTATTGTAGTATTAGTTTTTGTATGTTTTTGTTGAGTTGATTGAATTCCGTCTTTAATTGTCTGTCGTTTGTTTCTGTGTATAGTCTATAAATTCTCCTTTTTTGTTTGATCAATGAAATGATGTACTTTGGTAGCCTGTTCTTATAAATTTGTTCGTGGTTGTTGTAGTATATTTAGCTAGTATGTCAGTTATTGTCTCTTGAAATTGATTAATCCGTTCCGGGTTAATATAGTCTGAGTTTAAGCTGATTAACTAGTCTATAATGTCTTTCTCTATGAGCTTGTAATGTTTCTTGTCTAGTTTTTGAGTGGTAGTGTATGTTGTGTATGTATTTTGTACGTTGTTGTTGATTTTGAAAATCATTCCTAGGTGATCTGAGCATAGGTCAGGTGTTTGATTATGTTGTTTGTTATATTTTCTGTATGTAAGATTACGTCGGGAGTGCTGTCATTATTGTTCGGCATGATGAATGTTGGGTCCGTGTTCAGTCTAGTGAAGTCAGAGTTATTTAAAAATGTTTGTAAATGTCTTCGTTTCTGTGCGTTTAAGTTAAGGTCACCTATTATTATGGCATATTTGCAAAGTGAGACTTTCACGAATATATTCTGTTCCAGAGGGGATGTCGGATGAATGTATACTAAAAATATATGTATTCGGTCGTCTTTGAATGGTAACGTAAAGTGGAGACAATCATTCAGGGGGTTAATAAGGCTTGGGGGGTTGGCTTTACCTAATTGACAGCGTGGATGCATTTGCACCAGTGCACCTTCTCGTGCATTCTGAGTTATGTGACCATTTTTATTTAGTGTGTGCCAGTCCCTATAGCTCGTGTTAGTATCTGTCTTTGTTTTGGTTTCCACAAGCATACATCCGTCAATGTCGTTTTCTTCTATAAAGTTATGTAGTATTAGTTCTTTTACTGGCGTAGCTGTTAATGTTTGCATATATAATCCTTAAATTATCCTTTGACTGGGTGTAACGTGGTGATTGCCGTATTAACTCCTACGCCATCTGCAGGCTATGTCGGTGATTTTGTCTAGATCGTATAGGTGAAACATTAAGATGTACATTTTATTTCCTGAGAAGGATATTGTACATCTCAATGAATCTTTGTTTTAGTTTTTTTATCAGTTCTTGTCGGTCAGTGTGTTTTGGTTCGTTGAGTTTTGTTGTATATTTGTTGATTATTTCGTCATGGATCGTAAGGGGTTGGTGAATTCGTGATGCCGTGAAGATCTCGTTATGAATTTCGGCGCTCTTTTTGTTAACCGCCTTGATTTTTATGTTTGGTATTCCGTCGATGGGTCCCGTCGGTCGTCGTTTGCATTTGCTGCTCCATGCTGCGTGTCCCTCTTCTCCACAACTCTTGCACTTCTCCGGCATTTGTGACGTACATGCGTGTGTTGGGTGCGCTCCATTGCATTTGCTCCATTGGGTTGGAGCTGAGCACGTCTCGGTCGTGTGGGCAAAGCTGTGGCACTTGGTGCAAGCTTGTGGAATCGGTGTTGGTGCCTGACTCTCAATTACCGGATAGTGGCTGTGTTGGAAGTAAATCCCTTTAAGAAGTTTCTAGAATGCCTCCAAATTCCCCGTTATTATTCGAATTTTCTGTGTCAGCTGGTCGTTAATCTTAGCGATAATCCATTTGAAAAACCTGTGTTCCATCTTTTGTTTTTCAAGGTGTTCGCTTATCTCCGCGTCAGTTATTTCATACTCTACTTGGCATATGATGGCCGAGTACGAAATAGAATATTCTTGTATTTGTCGTGGATTTTGTTTTTGTGAAGGCGTGTACTCTTTGATTATTTTATTTTCTTTGAGCTGGTTTAACATTTTTTCTAGTAGGGGAATATCGGTGTTTGATTTTAATAGGAATGCGTCCTTGGTTTGTATTTTGATGTCTTCATTTTGTATTTTCCATGGCACTTGGAGTTGTCCCCATATTTTTGAAAATCTGAACCTTGTTATGGTGTTTGTTGTTGTAATGTAGTATGTATTTTTTAGCGTTGTTAATTAACCGCATTTTTTTCCCTGTGTAGTTTGTTTTGTTGTAGTGTGTGTTGGTTTTTGTTTGTGTGTTGTGTGTTTGAGTTTTTTGTTTGTACAGTATTTTTTAACGCTTGCTGTGAGCCGTCATTCGCCTCGCGAGTGTCTCTCTCGTTTTCTCTTTGTTGCTCTGTGTGTTGGTATTTAGATGAGTGTTGTGTATTTGGGTTGTATTAGTGTGCGGTGTTTTTTGGAGGTGGCATATTGGGTATTATAAAACGGTCGCAATCGCTACGGGTTTCCCCGGGCCCAGAGTCCGATTGTCTTGTTTCGTGGTATTTCTTTATTTATTTATTTATTTTATTTATTTAATATAGACATCTACAGTTTAACAGAAACCAATTACAGATGATATAATAACAACATAACAAATAAAAGAAAGAAAAAACATAACACAAAGATATATAATGAACATTCAAATTATATATTTTTAATAGCACTTACCACAGAGGCGTTCGACATATTAAAAATATCAATATCAATATATGTGTTAAAAACATGCGACAATCTATACAAAGGACAGTTCTTATATATATATATTTGTTTTCACAGTGGTCTCATAAAATAAATCATTGCACCTAGTATTTAGCGAAGGAACTCTTATATTAAATAATGACAAGAACAGTCTTATTAGTAAATAATTTATATAAATACAATATCATATTATTCTCATTTTTTCAAGAGATTTTATACTGAACATTAACAGTAGTTCATCATGTGGAAAACCCCTACACGGATATACACGGTGTGTTTTAAAGTAGAAAAATTTCAAAAATTTTCTTTGTAATTGTTCTAATTGAATTTTATATTTATCGTAATATGGCGACCATATAACGTATGCATATTCCATTTTTGATCTGACTAATGAATTATATAAAGCTATAATTGTATTGATATTACTAAACTTTTTACAGGACCGAATAATGAAACCTAATATTTTGTAACATTCATTAGCTACCTTGGCGATATGATCATCAAAGATAAGTTCTGGATAGTTCTGGATAGTTGGCTGGAGGGTAGCATAGCTACAGACACTTAGGCCTCAAGATGGGCCCATTGTGAAACCTCCCTTTAAAGGCTGCTCACTCGTCCCACCAGTCAATTTGGCGTGCAAGCCGCAAAACCCTGGCGGGTGAGGAGCTGCCAATGCTGACCATACTAGGCCAGCACTCCCCTAGTATTTGATGCCTGGTGTTTACTAGAGCTGGGCAGAGGCATATTACATGCTCTGCTGTTTCTAGTTCTTCATTACACCCTCTACATAACGGGCTGTTCACCAGGCCCATCGTGTGTAGGTGTTTGTTTAGCCGGCAGTGGCCGGTTAGGATGTTAGTCAATAATTTCAGACTGGTTCTAGATAAGTTAAGGCGGGCCGTGGCTGCAATTTTACAAGGCTGCCTGATTGCAACCTTTGATTGTTTGCAGCCCGGCGTTTCTCGCCATCTTACCTTGTCTAGAGCATGTGTCCTATGCTCTATTATTTTTTTCAGAGTACCTGCGGAAAGTATTTCATCCTCTTGGGTTATTAGAGGATGTGAGGATCCCTTCCTGGCAAGTTCGTCTGCTATTTCGTTCCCCTTGATGCCACTATGTCCTTTTATCCAGCAGAGTTCTAGTTTGTTATATTTAGCTAGCTCCTCCAGGCTGTGTAGACATGAATATAACTCTTTCGACACAAATGTGTTGGCATTTAGTGCATTTAGAGCTGCTTTGCTGTCGGTGAGTATTTGGATATGTTTATCCTTAATATTCCGTTCAGCTAAAATTTGAACACATTTTAGTATTCCTGTTAATTCCGCTTGGAAGACTGTCGTGAGTCTTCCAAGTGGTGCATCTTGAGATCGAGTTCTGGTGAGAAAATTCCATAGCCAGCTCTCGTCTCAGTTTTGGATCCATCAGTATACATGGTTATGTTGGCGCCTTGTGGGGTACCATCCATTGTGATCATCAAAGATAAACTTCTGATCGAAAACTACCCCTAAATCAACACATTTTGTGCACCTATTTATAATCATATCACCTATTTTATAATCATATATGAGTATTTCTTTGCGATATGAAAACGACATCACATTACATTTTTTTAATATTAATTTTAAAACTATTATTATCACACCAATTTATCATATTATTTATATCACTTTGTAGTTGATCACATTCCGAAGTACAAGAAACTTCTCTGAAAATTTTAAAATCATCTGCAAATAGTAATCCTTGGCTATTTACTAGTATTGCAAATACCATTTATATGCAATATAAACAATAAGGGTCCTAAGTTACTACCCTGTAGCACAGATGATACATTTATAGATGTTGATCTACATCTTTTTAACACAACTATTTGTTTTCGCTGACAAAGATACGATTTTATTATACATTTAAGATATTCATCAATCTCCACACTATTCAATGAATTAATAATATCATTATGGGCAACTCTATCAAAGGCTTTTCCCATATCTGTGTAAATTACATCCACCTGGCTATTATTTTTAAATGATTCGTGTATGAATTGTGTGAAGTTACATAAATTTGTTACAGTAGATTTTCGACGAAGAAATCCGTGTTGAATCTCAGTAATTTTGAACTTGACTTGTTCATATAAACGATTATAGATAATTATTTCAAAGATTTTAGATAAAGAACTACATATACTAATCGGTCCATAGTTTGTTATTAATGTTTTCTTGCCTGATTTAAGAATTGGAATAATTTAGCTTGTTTTCCAATAACTAGGAAAAATACCGTTTTGTAAGCTTAAGTTAAAAATATATATAAGAGGATGCATGAAATAATCAGCACAGCCCTTAACAATGAATGGCGGTATATCGTCTGGTCCACTGGATTTACTGCAATTTAACTTTCTGACTGCATCTTTGAATTCAGTAATTGATATTAAGTCATTACAAAAATAATCTTTAATATTAATATTGCTGCTATTACATTCAATATTACGCTCAGAAGGATCATTCGTATATACCGATGCAAAATAGTTGGCGAATGCAAATATCAGTGCAGTCACTGAAAACGTTTCCATCAATGACCATAGTATTTGGAATATATGTATCATTCTTTTGATCTTTTACAAAGTTCCAGAAATTAATTGGATTAGGTATCAAATCATTTTGAATATTTACCAAGTATTTATTGTATTCCTTTCTGATCATTTGTTTAGTAATACTACGTAAAGTTTTATATTTTTCGTTCCAACTTCGATCTCCTGTTTTTTTATACATATTTAAGCAATGCTCTTTGTTTTTTAAATTTGTAATTATAGGTTTATTAAACCATTTTGGAAATTTTTTATTTTGGTTTGCTAAACTAGTAAGCGGTACCGTCTTTTGAAACACATTTGTAACACTTCTGTAGAAATATGAAAGGGTATTATCAACATCCTCCAGCAAATATAATTCAGACCAGTTTATAGTTTGTAGCTGATTACTTAGTTGCTGAAAGTTAAAGCTTCTTGTTTTCGATGCATTGCATTCTTTTTCTTTAATGTTTATCATTATAGTAATATCTAGTGCTGGATGATAATTATCCTCATTCAATAGAGGACAGCTATCACGCACAACATTAATGTTATTCATATTACTAATAACTAGATCAAGACATGCACCAAAGTAGTTTAACACATCATTATATTGCAAGTAATTATTGAAACTTAAAAAGTTATCTAAGCCCATAACATTGTAATTATGAATTTCATTAACAAAATAGTTGACATAATGTGAGATATTGAAATCACCTAATATTAATACTTTTTTGTCACTTAGTCGATCCTCAATTTGCTCGAAGATATCTTCATAAGTATCCGCGGTAGTTGCAGGGGATTTTATAGGTTGCGATGACTTACATTTTATCGGTCGACCGCGTTTCCCTGGTTGCACTTTAATAATTTCGGTATCTGTGCTATCTTCGTCCATTTTTTTGTTTCCTGTGTGCTCGGTTTATGCGTGTGCTCTCGACGACTGTTTACTCGCGACGGTATATTATTATTATTACAATATTTCAAATAAAAACTCCGTATTGTTATATTACGATTACTCTATAATGGTATTAGTAGCTGCTCTCCGCGGCGCGAATCAGCGTTGGAAGTAACTTTTATGTATAACGTCACACCGATTAGAAATGTTCACGAAACCTTCGTTTTCCGATATATTATGAAAGCAGAGCATTATGCGTGATCATTAAAAAATCCAAACAAACCTTACGACATCAATGGATGGATAATAGTAGGTTAGTTTAAGATGTATGAGCAACAAATTAATGGTTGATCATTGTGATCCCTTTTAGTGTAAAACATATGTGGTCCGATAAATATATGTATTGGAAATAAATAAAAATTAAGAAAATATTAATATTTTTTTCTATTTAATCCATCATCTTTGTGTCTACACTTTATAATTTTTATCACTGTATTCCAGAGTCTCTCAATTGCCGATGTAGCTTACGAAAGTATTCCATGGGATGGCGATAATGAGACAGCCCGTGATTTGCTATTAATAATGATACGAGCCAGTAAACCGTTATATCTTCCTACAGGGAAATTTGGAAAACTTACTCATTTGCACTTCATGGGTGTAAGTATCTTTATATGCTTGTTTAGGAAGAAGTTTGTTTATGTTTTGATTTTATTACTGTTTTTAAGTGATGTGAAGTTACTATTTTGTATGAATCCTTTTATCATACGAAATAGTAACTGTTTGTTTAGTTTTTAAGAATTTATTGATATAACAACTTATTAAACTGGGTTTCATACTCAGGGATAGAAAATAAATAGAAGCACTCAAATTTATTGCATATAGCTATCGGAGTATGCCCGTGGCAGGCAAGTTCCAAGCAAACTTTATAACGCGGGCATTTTGAGGGCGTTTACAAATACAATTGACCTGAAACTGCCTTGACTTGCCTCTTGTGTTTGTTTCTTATAAGCCTACTAATTCGCAAGGTTTTCTCGCGCGGTTTCCTTATAATATTGATAAGCAAAACTCACCAATTCAATCTTGGTTTAAATTATTTACTAGAGAACTGTATGTTATTGTAATTTTGCCTATTTTATTCTAGATGATGAGAGTATCATACTCATTTCTTACACTGATGTTTAATACAACGGAATAAGTTTACTTGCAGAACGTTATCAAAATGAAACACCATTCTAGTTCAAACCACAACTTCATTGTTCTAGAAATATTTATGTACACAATAAAGATTGTTATTAGAGGAAACTATTTTGTAGTAGATGATATGATTGTCTAGAGGCTTGTGAACGTTGGTTATATCGATTACAAGTGACCACATGATGCAATTGAAGGTTATATGTCAAACAACAAATGAATCAATATTTGCTTTGAGTCGGCATAGAGTGAGCACACTATTAGCGGGATAGATGCAAGAATTGAAAAATGCTAATAAAATTAATTTCTCTAGTAGAAAAAATGTATGCTTAATTTACACACACGTTTTGCTAAGAACACATTCCGAATGTTCAACTAAAGTTATTTGTTACACTAAAATTAAATACAACTGCAACATATTTGACCATTTTTTAACATATTCTTATCCTAATATCTCCTACAGCAGCGCTTTGGATATATGGTATTTTTATTACTAATAGTAGCTATGTATAACTGAAAGCTGTCACTTAGAGAATGGACGAACGCATACACAGGTGGCTGTAAAGGGTGATGGCACAGATGACCCAATCCAACCAACCACCTTACCTGCACGTGGTGCATTCTGTCAGATGACAAACAAGGCTCTGTCGACCGAATAGTAGTAGTAGTATAACTAGTCCCCACTAGGTGCTCAACAGCTACGGCTGGACGAACCTGGAGAGGCACTCCTTTGTCATAAGATTCCTAATCGGTCCTAAAAGCGGCCTATACATCGGAAATCCACTGCAATCATTTGTTTCATACAATATGGCAACGCTGTGTCTGGCGCAAATAATATTTATAATATTAATTTGCTTGTAAGATTCCCAATAATTCGCTCAGTGACAGTGACATTTATAGGTCAGAATTTATGTAAATAAATTTATAATATTTTAGCAGCATGTAAATTTAAGAGGATGCTGGCAACGTACATTATATTATTAAATAAACTCAAAGATGTAATAACTAAAGTAAGATAATCCGGATACAGGTGACTAAATTGATTTTTTGGAAAAGAACGAGAAAGTTAAAGCAGAGTATCTATGAAGTGACTAAAATAGACGAGAAATTTCAAAGGGCAAAAATAAAGTAAATAAAATGTTTTAATAGTATATTTCAATGATAAAATACATTTAAATAAGATATATTATAATGAGTGAATGAGAAAATAAGGCAGCTGATCAACAATTCTGCAACAATAAATTAGTAGTTATTTTCTTTTAACAATTTTGTTGAAATATTCCACTATCAAACAAATTTCCAATCTGAAAATAATGGCGGCTTGGCACTTCACCTTAGCTAAACTACATGTGTATATGAAGCTGGAGGTACTGTCGCAAAGCACTAGCTTTTGTTAATGTGGAGCTTTCATTAGTATACCACAGTATATACAGATATATCAGAATATATACCAATATATAACATCATATACTAATCCTATCATACCACGCACCCTGAAATTATACCGATTAGTATTATTAATATAAAATAAATAGTTTCTACTACATAATAAAATACATGTTAAAAGAGTACCTACAAAATAAGAGTGTTAGTATGTGTTAAAAGCAATATTACTAATAAATAGATAAGACAATCCAATCAAATATAAATTGACGCGAAAAAAATTAAATTAGTATTTAGTATTACATATTAGTCCTCCGCCTACTATGGTGCATGGCAGTTAGAAGCAGCTGAGCGAAAACATAACCCAACATCTCTATTACTACCGGGGTCAGGAACTAGACCATCAAGAAGTTAATTTACATTTTTAACGTAATGAAAAATAAGCAATTTCAAAAAAGAACCTAGAATTACATCCTTTAAAGCAGGTAAGTGGGGAGAATGCTGAAATGGAAATTCTACATGATTTAGGATACAAGATTTTAAATTTGAAAAAACATTCGGCTTTAAAATGAGAGAAAGAAAAGCAAAAAATGATAAATTCACTATAGAACCAAGCACTGTAATAAATATCTTAGAACAGTACTTGACTCTATTGGTTGTATCAAAAAAACTTCTATCTTTATAGGGCTATCAGCCGTGAGGCTTTTCCGCCGGTCAAGGGAGCTCAGAGGAGATTAATCACCCGGCATTTATCTTAACTTCAGAGAAAACCTCTGAAAGACTGTCAAAGGTGATTCGCTAAAATTCGTTCCCCGCTGGGGATCGAACTCAGGCTCCCCAATGCTCAGTACGAGGCGGACGACGCCTTTTACTGAACTGATACTAATACTCTTAGAGCGATAGCAGGAACAGTGGCAACATCGCATGCGATAGGTTGATTGGCAGTACCGTATAAAGTAACGAATAAACATCAAAATGTGTCCATGAAAATTTAGTATTTGCAACTTGTAACGAGTAGTGAAGTCAGAAACCGACTAGAATCTGATAGCGGAAAGTGAGACAAACACGACGAGACCGTACACGTGAAGAATCATTAATCGAGTGAACTGTAATGTAATATGAAACACCATACAAAATCAATGTAAATTTGAATTTTACACCATTTCAGGACCTCAATTTTTAGACACCAGGTGTCGCTTTAGAGTCGGATAGAGGTCAATAGTAGGAACAGTGGCAACATCACATGGGATAGGTCGATTGGCAGTACCGTATATTTCCGCAACTTTAGGTACAACGTCACCGAATAAACATCAAAATGTGTCCATGAAAAATTTGGTATTTGCAGCTTGTAACGAGTAGTGAGATTCAGAAACCAACTAGAATCTGATAGCGGAAAGTGATACAAACACGACGAGACCATACAGGTGAAGAATCATTAATCGAGTGAACTGTAATCTAATCTGAAACACCATATAAAATCAATGTAAATTTGAATTTTACACCATTTCAGGACTTCAATTTTTAGACACCAGGTGTCGTTCTAGAATCGTATAGAGGTCAATCACATACAATACTATATTGCCAGCGCGACATCTATGAAAACTAACCCAAGTAAAAATACTTTTTATCTGATTAAAACAACCATATGGTCTAAAGAATTCTACGAAAAAGTATATGTGACGTTTGCGAATATGACCCTTATCGACATTTAATTATATCCAATTATTCCAGCATTAAAAATGAAGGAGATATTTAATTGCACAGCAATTTTTCAAATATTAATATACTTATGGATGTAAGGTTATGTTGAATTTTTGATATATGATTATTTATTATATATTTGGGAGTGATTAAACTACTAGATTGCTTCATACATGCAAAATACAATGGGTGTCAAAAGTCAATACGCAGAGAACTGAAAAAAAAAATGAAACAATTAAATAAGACAAATTACAATATACAAAAGTAAAATAAAAAATCTTAATAATACAAAGGATGTTAGCTATCAATGAAAATTAAATATACAAAATAACTAATTCAATAAGCCAAATATTCATTTCCAGAGTAGAACGCATTCTGTATTAAAATGTTTTAATTTTAAGTTGGAAGATGGAGTAGGATATTAACTTTCGTTAACTTAATTTGTTATACAATTTGATGCCCGTATTTACAGAAGATCTTGCTTGCAGCGCAGTAGTATGCCTATCGACTGCCAAGCAGTGTGAGTGCAGGGAAGGCGACGGGGCACCGCCCCGCCAAAATTTACGGAAGGGAAACAAAATTTTAGTTAATTTTATTGTACATATATACTTAATAAATAAATCTATTAAAACGTTTCAATGGGCAGCATCTTCAATGGGGATATAAATACGGAGCGCATGCCGTTCTATCACACGGAAATGGGCAGTCGCGGAGGGGCGAAAGCTCTCGCCCCGTTTCAGCCTAATATTTACAACAAAACAGTCTAATCGAGCGAAATTTAGCCTAAAAATTGCCCTCCAGCGGGGCGAAACAGTCAGTCGCCCCGCCAGCTATTTTCATAATACTAAATATCGTGACATTCCTATGACCATCGTTAAAAGTGAACGCAGTTTCTCAACTTTTAAACGCATTAAAACATTTCTAAGAAGTACCATGACTTTCTAATTTGTTGATTTATATCGTTTAATTAAATGTATATCTAATATGCAAAATGAAAATATATAAAAATAAATCTTAATGTACCAATTCTCCGTACAAACAAATGCATATTTTTATTACACACAAAATACTTTCTTAACGTCAGATTTCGCTGAAAATCAATCCAGTTCTTGATATCAATATTATAAATAACAATAAGGATATAGTTTATTTCAACTATTACTTATAATTTAGAACTTATAAAAGTAATTAAAAAATCATACTAATCGATCATTTTTATTTGTCGCCCTCCCATTCCAACAAGCCACGAGCCGCCACTGCTGCCAAGACATGCTAATTCCTCGTCTATATTGGTGGAAGTTCGATAGCTTTTTAAACGCTTGTTGTTCTTCTTTATATAGCATAAAATTGTGTATATGTATATACACGGAAAATTCAGGATTTGGTTATTTGCAATAGTCATTCTACAGGATCATGTTGGCTGTATAATAAAAATGAGTCGTGAGTATTCTTTTTTGCAATATGAAAATCTCACAGTATCTGACGCTGGAACGCAAATCATCAAGTTGTACGACATGTGAGAATAGACAAGCGCATAGTACTGTAACAGCACTGTGGGTAAATCCATGCTATGTTTAACTTGCGGATGGCAAATAATGTACTTTTTAATTTACTACACTGCATCTATATGGCAGTTCCATGTTAGTCCCTTATTGAGAGAGAGAGAGAGAGAGAGAGAGAGAGAGAGGGCGAGGGAAAGAGAGAGAGCTGCAAGAAGCAAGAAATGCAGGTGAATGGTTGAGAGCCCATATACCTCTGGCTACGTAGAGTGGCAAGTGCACGGGAAACTCCCGAGTTAGAGCAGAGTGGGTTGGAGATTGCAGAAAGCTGAATGAATGGTTGGGAGAGGATGGGAAAGCGTGAAAATAGGAGGCTGACGTGGAAGACAAAATTGGCCAGGGCAGAGGGGGTCTAGTTTGTAGGAACAAGGCATAGAAGCGAATATGTTACTGTATTTTGTTCTGCGAGAGTAATTGGGGGAATTTGGGGAATTTTGTAAAACGGATGTTTTGTGTGGATATGCCAAATAAAGGTATTTTTTTTATATTTAAAAATATATGTCAACTGATCCGATCACCCGAGTCTTAGAAGCAAAGATAGTACAAACAGGGACATTTAATATAGAGCTTGTTTTCGCCAGTTAGCGGAGTGTTCTTTTGTTTTGTTTTCAAAAGTAGTATGTGATTTCTGGGTCGCCCGGTATGCTTTAAGAACTTGAAGAATACTCGCAATGTCAGGTTATGTTTTGCTGGGGAATCTATTTATATCCTACTAACATAAAATCCTAAAGAATATGATCATTTATACTGGGGACATATACATAACGAAAACTACCAACCCTAAAACATGCTCTTTTATTAAACAAGAGAAATAAAAAACGATTTAAAATGCCGATATGTATGAAAACCAAACACGAGCGTGAAAATAAAAATAAAAAATACCTAAATAAACTCACCTAAACATCTAAAAAGCATAGAAGCAACAGTCACAAAATATAGTAATAAACAATGTATACCATATATTTACATAACATTAAAAGTTTAAAAAACAAAGACGAGAATTAATAACAACAACACAAAATGATCCACAAATAATAGCAATAACCGAAACATGGTTAACACCAAATAATGAACACCTATATAAGATAGACCACCATCAGTCTGAATTCAACTCAAGAAACAAGAGGAGGAAGCATTTACATACACTAAACAATCTAAAATACACGCTTAAAAACCACATTCTAAAGCAATGAAAACCTCAAATTATCTAAATTTGGAAATATAAACATGAAATTATTAGAAAACAATAATACAACTAAAGAATACAAAAACATTCTAACAGAATAATATATACCAAAAACATAGACCAAATAAAAAAGAAAAAAAGCAAATTGATATAAATAAAATAAACACCTTTGAAGAATTATTCAAAGACATTCAAAAATAATAGAAAATAACTGAAAAGCATGAAAAAAAAAGGACAAGAGATGCCCATGGATAAATGACGACGTAATAAAACTCATAAAGAAAAGAAATAAGCTCTAACAAAAACACATAAAGAACCCTACAAATGCAATCATTAAGGAAAATTACAAAAATTATAAAAAAGAAACAACGAATCTCATAGAACAAAGAAGAACTCAATACTACTCAAATAAGTGTTACACGCAATCCACGAAGCTTCTGGAAAATAATAAACGACCAACTAATCAAATAAAAACAAACAAAAAAACATTGAAGAAATGCGCAGTGAAACAAACAAAAAAAAACACATCAAAAATAGACAAACCGATCCAATAACTACAAAGCGACAAAAAGAAACAATGACGTTCCAGCGGACAAATAAACAAGACAAGACAAGACAAGAAATAAACAAAATAGTATTTTTTTATAGAATTAAAAAACCACAAAACGAAACCCGGTACGACAAAATTACCAATATCATTCTTAAACAAAACAAAACGACACTAGTTCCGATATTGGTAAAACTCACAATCAACGTAATCCAAGAAGGAATATATCCCAGCTACATGAAAAAAGCCAACATCATCCCAATACAGAAAAGGCGAGATAATACTAACCCAGCCAACTACAGACTCATAGCACTCCTATCAACACTAAATAAAATACTAGAAAGAAGGCTACAAACCGAAATCACTAAACATCTAGACAAAAACATCTGATTGTTGTTGAAAAGCGTATCGCGCACAATAACGCTTTTCAACAACAATCAGGAGCACATATGCAACAAGTGACCTGGTAGAATATATAAAGACCAAACTTGACGAAAATGACCTGGTAACAGCAATAAACATTAACATGAAGAAAGGGTTCGACACAATCTCGAAAGAAAACCTAAAAGAGAAGCTAGACACTCATTAAACTTAATAAACACATATTTAAAAGACAGACCAGAAACAACAAACATAAATAACACATAAAGTAAACCATTTCTAGCAAAATACGGAATACCGCAAGGAAGAAATCTCCTACCCACACTGTACATCATATACACCAACGGCCTACTTGAGCTCAAACTAAAAGGAAACGCTTTCATATATGCAGATGACGAAACCTATATAATACACTCAGGAAAATACTATAAATACTATGCAGACAAATTAAACTCAGACTTAAAACTACTTCAAACATGGTACAATAATAACCTACTAACAATCAATTAAGCAAAAACAGAATTTATGATATTCAACAGTAAACAACAGAGAAAAGAAATAAACACATTATGGAACAGCACTAAAACAAATACACGAAACCAACTATTTATATCTAAAGTTACAAGATAACCTTAAATTGGACAACCACGTAAACAAACAAGTACAAAGAAACAGCGAAATAAAGAAAATAAAACAATATATACCTGAACAATCAAAAAATCTAAACAACATATTGGGAAACACAAGCAACACAAATTTAAATAAACTACAAACATAACAAAACAAAATATTGAAAATAATATACAAACTCGACAAGAAAACCAACACCGGAGAACTATATCAACAGACAAAGGAACTAAACATAAATAAACATGATAACAATAAACAAATTACTAATACTAACAAAATTCAAAACAAAATAAAAACGAATATAACACTAAAAACAAATAAAGAAATTAGCCAACACCAAACAAGAAGTAAAATCGAAGTTAAGAAAAAAAAAATACAAACAGAAAAAATACTTACCAATAATAACAACCGTAACAATACAACAAACTCCCAAAGAAATTAAGATACTGGCATTCGTTCCGATCGAATTAAAACTTAAAAATTTACTGCTGAACAACAAAATAAAAATGCAATAGCAGAAGAAAAACAAATAGCTTAAACACGTGCACAGAGAATATCAAACACAAACTCTCAAACCCACAGCCCGATGAAGAATCAAAACCACAAACATCGCGGTGAGGACCGAGGGAAGAAACTACCATTCATCTTTTTTTTTTGTAGATATACAATTAATTTTTATTTTATTTTCTATATAATTATGATTATGGCGTGTATATATGGAGAAAACAGTATAAAATTTATTAAAAAAAATCACCACATAACATAAGTTTGTTAAACAAGATCAATTAGGCAGCTTTATTATATCCCAAATGTAAGGCAACACTTTCCATAGTTTTTTCAGCTATACCAGAAAAATAGTCTACAAAGTACTCACATATTTCCTTACCATTACTGACAATTTTTTTATTTACAACAATCGATTCTATACGTAGACATGTGTCTTTGCCGATCGATTCATTGACAATTGTCCAGGTATTTAATTTTAATTGAGCTATTATGTATTAATTGCGCGCAACGTACATGTTGAAATGTTAATTTTGTGCTCTTCATTTTGTAATGTATTTTTTAAGTGATCAACGTTTAAATCACCTGCTATGATTATATTTGTGCATTCTCTATCAACATCCGCAAGGCAGATGTAAGTTGTCCATTGCAACTTTCAAAATTACCCAGTGGTGATCGATACGCATTGAGAATACACAATTTATGGCCTCCTATATTCATACTAATAGCACATATTTGAATATCCATAGACTTTAATTTGCAGCACGTCATTCGTGTGCATATTGCTTAAGAAAACTCAATGTAGATTGCGACGCCTCCACGAATATGGTTTGTCCCGCTGTAATGGTCAACCAGAACAAAATAATGGGACAGTATTAGTATTAGTTCTTCATGTGACGCCCTGTGTTCAGGCACACAAATAATATAAATATCTTCTGTAGGTATTAATATGATATATTCTTAAAAGTCGAGACTTGTTATTTTGGAAACGGTTTTCTTTCGGAGCCAGGATAGCAGTCTTTTGACTTCTGATCCTTCATTGACCTCTATCCGATGGTAAAACGACACCTGGTGTCTATAAATTGAAGTTGATGTTTTTCTATTAGTAAAAGCAATATTGGACAAGAATTGTAGATTATCAGTATAGCCAAATGTGGGACGAACACGTTGGGCACCATATGTACAAATTCATTATTGCGAGAATGTGTAAAACGACCATTGAATAAAATTCTATGTAAAATGTGTCGGCGGCAATTACCAACGAAATAAATAAACCATCAGAGTTTATGGTAGTGGATTCTTACATATTAAAGCCATACTATAAAAAACAATACTCTTACAAGAAAAAATCAACGGAAATTTAAATGATTCAATAACGAAAACTTGACGCCAAAAGTATATGTCACCTTTACACCATTTCGGGCCAGCGCAGTGGCGCCCCCATAGGCAATTAGTCAATTGCTAAATGTCTGTCTTTCTAATTTCATTTTCAAGGGCTGGTTGATAGCTGGGACATTCCCTATCATAAGATGTGTGATACAGTCGTTTTGTATTTTCAATCTTTGCATTGCTAAATGGCAATTAATACATTTAAAAACCTCAGATTTACAGTCTTTTGTCTCATGATTCTGAGCAAACGTCTGACAGGTAGCCTCATTCTTGCAATCAGATGCTATATGGTTCAACCTCGTGCAATTACAGAATTCAAAATCGGTTTTATCGAATTTTCTTCTCTGTTAGTAGACCCATTTTCCTCAAATTTTCACAGGGTTATCCCAGCTCGGGTTCACAGACGATTTCCAAATTAGGTCACGATTCGATGGACAGTTTTCGCGGAATTGGTTCATAAATAGACGGACTCACATACACATATTCCAAAAATATATATTAGTCATAAAACGTCAAGAAAAATCAAAGTTGGAAATTGGATTTTTTTCACGAAAATAATTCCTTCCTTATACAGAAGTGCTGTACACGTGAGGAGTTTTTCATATCAGGGCATAGGTGGCGATCGTCATTTTGCATCCAAAGGGCCGTTTATCGTGTTTGAATATATATATATATATATATATATATATATATATATATATATATATATAACTTTGTAATTTGAATCCTCCTTCTATATTTAATAAGAAAAATATTACGGAAGAGAAAATGGTAAGGAATAGAGGAAATCATTTAAATAAATTATTTAAAGGGTCGTTTGCTGGACTTGAAATTCTTTATAAATGTACGATTTGAATCGTCCTTTAGCTTCAAAAATAATATTTCGGTCCGACTCAGTTCAATTCACAGTTTCACATTTTCACATTTCATTATCTTATTACATTTAAAATGTGACAATGTTCGCTGATTCCCCCGTGATTTAGGTATTGTCGCCGATGACGTCACTTGTTCTGTACTGCGCCGCGCGTTCTTTGCTTGGAGCGACCCCTTTTTATGAAGTTTTTTTCCCTGTTAGATGACTGATGTGTCAAATTTTCACATTGGCTGAGAACCCGAGCGTCTCATTTTCAAATTTCGCCGCGATCTGTTGAGCCGTTTCCCGGAATTTGTTCACATGTATACAGATAGACGGACACACACACACACACAGATATTATTAATAATGGGTCTATTGCTATTATTTTAGTGATGAAACATAAAAACAATTGCATTTTTTAAACTAAATTGTTGTGAAATATTTCATCTTAATATGTTAAAGACGAAGAAAAACTTGGTACAGTGGCGTGTACGAAATGTGAAAATAATGGCATCCAGTAATCCATACTACAAGTGTTGCTGTCCCAGAAGAAGGAAGTAGCGGAGCTGAAATCTCAAGTAGCGGCACGGGATGTCTTCATAAGAAGGCAAGAAATAGAAATAAGCAACTCTATTATAATTAACCTTAATAGAAATAGTGCAAAAAATGTAAACAGCGATGTTCTTATCAAAAGCATAAATAGCATTAGCGGTGAAATATTTAAATCTGACAAAACCTACACAAAAGATAAAGATAACTTGATGTCTCCAACCATAAATGACCAGACATACATTTTAGAATCAAATATGCCGGAGAAAACAAGTGATGTAAATAATAAAAACGAGTGGATAGAAACATGCTAAGCTGAAAAACTACTTATTTACAGGAAAATCTAATGATATTTCACTACCTGTTGCAGCCGCTAAATCGAAAAAATGGATTTCTTTCTAGATTACAAACAAACTTAACATGTGATTTTTAAAGAAAGCAGATGGTAACTATGTGGTGAGAAAACTGAAAGCTAAATATGAAGACCAGGATTTCTCTTCATTTAAAATTGGTATACCATTGGATACAGCACCAAAGGTAATAAATCCAAAGTTCTGGCCGAAGAACGCATTGATAAATAAGTTCTTCTTTAAAAGACCTCAACTTGCACATACTAGTCCGGTAAATTTGCAATCCAGTCCCGACCTAAAGACAGTATTGACATAATCAACAATAAAGCGATACCATATAGCAATAAGATTAGTATAATATTAGAATAGGGAAACTTATTCCAATATCATATATTGCTCGAAATTCACATAAGCAAGGAGGTATAATGCATATAGCGGATAATGCATGTGCTGTTGAAGAATATTCAAAGTATAATAGTTTATCTGTAGAAATGCACTGTGAAATCGCCACATTTTACTACCCATGTAACCTAATAATATTTAGCATATATCGTCCACCTAATGGAGGTATTGGAACTTTTCTAAGCACTATCGATACAATATTGTTAAACGTGGGAAACAATAAATCAATAATTCTGGGGGTGATTTCAATTTAAACTTTCTCTCGTATGACAGATACCCCGATTTAAATACCTTGGCTACTTATAATTTAAAGGGACTGGTTCAATTTTAAACTAGAAAGAAGCATTGCTTACATAACTTATTTACTAATATTTCTGTTGAAAGAATACTAGTCAATCCTTGTCATGTTGGATTCTCAGATTATACTTGTATCCCAAACAAGTAACCACTACCATCGATACTTTGGAACAAAAAAGTAAAGTCATGCGACCAATAACTAATCAGGGGATGTTCGTATTCTATGGCCTCCTAACGGGAACAAACTTTAATGATATTATTGAATTATCTTCTATAACATCAGAAGCAAAATTTGATAGATTTATAAACACCATCTATGATTATTTCATATATGCTTTTCCTGAAAAAGTCATCAAATATAAAAACAAAAAGTACATCAGGTGGTATAACAATAATTTAAAAAATATAAGAGAGACGTTGAATCTGAAATGTATCTAGAACATAGTGTACATAGAATATATAAAGTATAAAATACACTACAAAAACACCTTAAAAGTATGTAATATAACAAGAGCAATGTCGTCTCTAATAAATAACACGACATATATAAACGACAAACGACAAGTAAACAATAACAACAAAATAAGTCCACATGAATATATCATATTCTTTGCTAATATTGCTGAGAACCTGATAAGAGAGCTTTTATATTCCGAACCAAATGTTTTAAATTTCTTTACATCCACAAGCGTTGTCCATTTCTATTCGACGAGATAACATTTATTATGACACATTGTAAAATCATTGAAAAACAGTAGGTAAGTCACGATATTTATGGTCTATCATCATATGTAATAAAACAAGTATTATACGTACCTAATTGTGTTATCGTCAACTAAGTTAATTAATATCTGTAGTAAGTAAGGAGTATTTTCTTCTTCATTGTAAAGAGCATTAATTGTACCAATAAACAAAAAAAAGTGACGCGAAGAATATAAATAATTATAGGCCTATATCGCTGTTACCAATATTATCCAAGATATTTGAAAAAGTCCTGTATTCACAGCTGACTGTTTTCTTGCGCGTTAAGATATTTTGTCAACAAATCAGGATTCCGCAGTGGAAAATCGACAAGCCACATATCACAGCATTTGCAGAAGAAATTAGAAAGTCCTTTGAGTCCAGGGAAGACACTGCAGCTTCTTTTCTGGACCAATCTAAGGCATTTGACTGTGTATGACATGACATTTTACTTACTTACAAAAATTGTACTTCTATAACTTTCATCTTAATAGTTGTAAATGAATTAATTCGTATCTGTCAAATAAAATGCAATGTGTGCGGAGCGATGACCATTGCCGATAAAGTATGGGTTTCCACAGGGCGCAGTACTTGGGTCGATTTTATTTTTAATCTACGTCAATGATTTGACACTGCTAAATCCACTGCCCAATTTCTTTTTATACGCGGATGATACTACTGTAACCAGTAGTTCAAGAGATATACATGTTGCAGTATCTAAACATAACAATGATGTCATTTTATTCTATTTAATCATACGCCTATATACATAAGTGGTTAACAATGAATAAACTTACATTGAATAAAGAAAAGACAGTCCATATTAACTTTAGTCTTAGAAATAGTGATGAAGAGCACGCTGCACAATTTTTGGGTGTTTATTTCGACCAATAATTAAATTGAATCGCCTCAGCGTGGGCATTCAAAAAGTGGGTTGAAATGTATACCTTTTACGACAGTTGCGAAATGCTCTACCGACGAATGCAATTAGAATGGTATATTTTGATATTGTCCAATCGCAACTAATGCTAGGTTTAGACTGGCGAGAAATCTCGCGCGAATTTCTGTCGGAAACTGCTGTCACGTATGTAAACACCACAGCAAGTCCTATTATCAGGACTTGCGATAGACTTTTCGGACTTTTTCCAGACACTTGATAGTCTAAACACCTGAAACTGCAATCGCGCGATAACTTGGAAAACATCGAAACGGTTTAGAAATTTCGGCGAGTTTAGTTGCGAGTTAATACTACAATTAACATATAACGCCACCGAAAAAAATGAAATAGTTGGACAACCACATACAAATGATGATTATATAATTCATTATGAATATGTTTCTTGTTTTTGAATCTTTGGGCCAATTATAATTGAATCGGTAGTTTAAAGAAGCGAATAAGCCCCAAAATAATTATGAAATTATATTAAATAATAATAAATTTCTAACAACCTGTAATATATTTAACCAATACCAACAGGATATGATTACTATCTTACCAAACCGAAATAATAATTTTGTTAATCTTTAAAATTGATTCATGTAGAAATGCTAGCTCGAAGTTTCTTCAATTTCACACAAATATGATTTTTGGATTCTTCTTCAAACTACCGATTCTATTAAAAATTCATCAAGATCTGATCAGATCTGAATTTCTAAACTGTCCTGTCCTTCCATTTATAATTCATTCAATAAATTACTGTAGTCTCTGTTCTTAAAATCCACTCCTTAAACCAGCACTTTCCTTTTTACTTTTATTTTGTATTATAATGATAATTAGTAAGAATTATCGCACCTGCAGCTCTTCTACTTTGCCTTGTAGGCGCCATGTTCCAAATAATAGCGAAGTGGACGCGAGTAGCGTTTGCTCAACTACTAATTAGGTGTAAACACGTCTGCGAGTAATCGTGAATGTTGAAAAATCAGTTAATCGCACGACAGAAACTTGCGACAATTATTTGTCATAACGTAAACGGACATGTGAGGCTGTCGCGAGATTTGTGTCGCAAGTAACTTGCCAGTCTAAACGTAGCATAACATACGGAATCCTCGTTTGGGGTTACTCGCAGGCGATGTTTCGTCTGTTTGCCTTACAACGTAGGGCCATTCGTGTAGTTACCTATATTAATTATAGTGCAGATTGTCGTGAGTGTTTTTTGAAATACAGCATTCTAACACTACCCTCTTTATATGCTTTAGAATGTCTCTTGTATGTCCATAAACATTATAAGAATTATAATGCCCACAGCCTATATCATAGTTAAGAAACAAAACTAACATCAGTATAGATTTCTACAGACTAGCTACCTCACACACTGGCATTAGTTACTACGGCCCTAAATTATATAACAAATTATCGCAGAAAACCAAAGATCTAGATGTAACACATTTAAAAACGCAAAATTGCCAAACGCGCTTTTTTATAGTATTAGTGATTTTTAAATTATTCGTTGGAGAGGAATTGTTTCATTGACATTTGTAAATATTGTAATATTGTATTAACATGAATGCATTTATTATTATTATCCTGATTTGTTTTTTATCAGCTTCTCCAGCTATTGCTGGGAAAAAATCACTTGGGGCATTATGGCCAACAGGATGAAGCTCTGATGTAGGGTGTGTTTATGTACTTATCTTCAAGACCTTCTTCACAATACTACTGGTCGAAAGCAGTGCTGCTTTCTGAATATCTCTCTCTATCTCTCTCTCTCTTGTCATTTAAGTTTATATATTTTTTTAAAACAATAAAAAAAAAACTTATTTTTTACAAATATAGAAACATGACAAATGAATATGTATATAAAAATAAATAAAATTTTAAACCATCATTTATATTTTACATCATTCAGATTGTTCTGCATTTCCAATTTGCATTTTTCTTTTTCTACCGTAAGAAGTTGTCGATAAGTGGACAAGGCATCCAAGTCAAGGCATCTTGTCTTTGAACTCCTATCAAAATATGTGTAATTTTCAATAAACAGGTCCATAATTTCTGTTATGGTAGCTAAACTGGTCTTTAGAAATGCCGTTGAAAGTTCTTATAGAAGAAGAACTCAATATTGGAATGAGTTTCTGCAGTTTCTTGCAAAAGTTCTTCAAGATCTTCCTTATTTACTTCATCTAAATCTGTTTGTTTCGCTAATTCTACTATTTCGTTCATATCAATAACATAATCTTTAGTGTCATCGGCTTTGTTTAGATCTGGCCAAATGTTTTTCCACACTCCTTTCAAACATTTTCCCGTTACCTCATTCCAAGAAAGATTTACGTTTTCTACAGCATCCATAATAGTTCCTCCAAAAATTTTATTGTTTGTTTTTCATTCCGTCTGTTTTTCAAACTTTTGTCTGAATGTTCGCCGTAGCTTTAAAATTTGATATAACACTTTGATCCATCGGTTGGATTAATGCAGTTGTGTTAAGAAAACCACTTCGACTGGAATGCATCTTATCACGTCGTTAGGTGGCTTAGAGCATTATCCATTCAAAGTAGTGCAACGTTTTTTTAATTTCGCATTAGCTTTTAACAGACGGGCAAAAATGTTCAGTGAACCAATTCTGGAAAATGTTCATAGTTATCCATGTTTTTTTAGAGTCAGAAATTACAGGTAAAGTTGATTTTGATATTCTTTTCGTCGCTCTTGGGTTTTTGGAATATGTCATCCATTTGAAGTCTCCATTGGCGTTTTTCTCCATGGGATGGAAAAATATGTTGGCATTCACTTCCAAAATAGACCCGTTTCATCGAAATTAAAAACTAATTCTGGAGGATAGTTTCTTCGTTCAATTATTGTTCTTAATGTCGCTGGGAATTCTGCCGCCGCTTTTATATCTACACTTGCTGCTTCTCCGGGAATGTGTATGTTATGAAGCTTATTTCGATGTTTAAATCTATGAAACAATCGTCGATGATTGCAACCAAAGTTACAGTTGTGTCACCTGTGAATGTGAATAATAATTCTTGTCTCTTTTTCCAATATAATAGCTTGACCATTGCGTTCAAAGTCGTTTATTTCTAGAATGATTTATACTAGTTGTATTTGTCGATGACACTATTGTTTCTTTTTTCTTGAGAATTGTCCTTATTGTTGAACATGACAAGTTCAATGCAACACCAATTGATGTTCACCACTATTTAAGGGGGCAATGCAGAGCTCCCATATTTTATAAATCGAATTATGCCCTTAATACTAAGTTAAGCAAGAAAAGAAATGCATATACGTGTTCAGAAATTTTTAATTATGATTTGTACGAGAAAGATTTTTTTTTAATTATAAATAAATAATTGTTGATGTTAAAAAGTATATTTTAATATTAAGATCAACGAAATATTGCGTCGTACAATTCAAAATACATCCTTTACGAACATAATAAGCCCATCCTCAATTCACTACATGGTCTAATAATGCTATAGTTTGTATTATAAATAATGGTATTTTTGAGGCAAAATGCAACTAGAGTTGCCTACCACGATTTAAATTTATTAAATGAAAAGTCCGTACAGCCCAAGGGCGTGGCCAACTCGCTTTATTTACATGCACTTGAACAGATGCTGAAATCTAAACGTTTGCGATTGTATCTAACCATTCTGTGCGTACATGTCATATTTGAATGTTTAGCATTTCCTATTTTCCCATTAGAAGAGAAAGAACGGATTAATATGGTGTGTATTGACCTGAAAATTTGAAACAAAATATCTATAATAATTAAGTTTAATTATTGTTATAATTCGTACCCATTGAATGGAACCATAAACATATAATCTGAAGTGATACATACAAATTGTTAAATATAAAACTAAAATGAAAAAGTTAAATCATCATTTGCAACGTTCAATGTTTTATAAATTATAATAATCCTTGACATGCGACAGATGAAACAGCTAATCGGCGCGATCAGTTTGCAATGCGAATAAATGTAAAATGCGTCGAGTGCGGGCTCGTAGGTAAAGTACATTTATTGTTAAAATTATCCAGAATAGTTATAAAAATAAATTATTGCAAATTAAATTATGCACGTATAGATAATAACTGTGCAAAGGCCATATCCGATTTTTTTTGTTCGCTATGAAAACAAATTATAATATTGTTTTAATACCTTACTCCGCGAACGAATTTTTATAATTATAAGGAATAAGTTTACACCAGTGAAATAAATTCATTATAATACTCCGGCCTTTCTCTTGAATTAAAAGCGCTTGACCCTTATTTATAAACATTCTCATAGGCAGTTTCTAGCATAAATAAAAAGTAATAAGGTTATTATTTAAATATTTTTATTAATTCTTGTAACATTTCATTATTATAAAACTTAATTAATTTTTTTTCCATGTTATCATTCCAGAAAGAATCATCTTTATATATCTAAAAAAAAAAAGATTAATAATTGAAATACAAATAGACTATAGTACTTACTCTTTCAATATTTATGCCAATTGACGTCCATATTATAAAATCACAATATATTCTTTTAGTGATATGTAGTTGGCCTTGAATTTGGTAATAATAATTGTGGCTCCTTTTTAATTTAATCTGATTGTTAGCTATATATAGATACTTTATAATATTTTGCTGTACTGCATCAATTGGGGTAAGGAAACGTGCAGCATATGGACATTTAATTTCCACAATTCCATCGTCTCCTATAAGTCCGTCCGGTGAGGCACCAAGGAAATTGTATACCGTATCAATAAACAAACCACATTGAATTATTTTTTTAGCGGTTTCTTCTTCGTATTGGCGGACTGCTAAAATTTCATGTTCTTTGCCCCAATTAGTTGCGACATTACCTCTAAACCTACTTCCAAGAAGTTTTTTCACAATTAATCTTGGATTAGCCTTTTTCCGTTTACATATTTCCCCGAAATTTGAAGCGGTGACTCGAATATATCTTTCTTCTTTCCAAACTCTGTTGTCTGATTGTCCAATCGTTTTCTTTTCAATTAATTCAATTTCCTCTTCTGTTTTCTGCACCCTTTTCATAAAATTTTCACACATTGCCTTTGTTTCCTCTTCCGTAAAATGTTCCTCATTCTCAATGTTACCATACTCGGCATCTGCTGGAGCATTGGCCTTTCTTTTTCGCCTAATCACCTGCTGACTTCTGGCTCTCCTCCATGCTATTTCTCTATCTTTTGATTTCACGAATTTTGTTAAGTATCTCCCAGGTTTATTCTTAGTTAGCTTATTATAGAGCAAAAGAGATGCATTTGGCCCTTCATTAAATGATAATGCAGCCATATCACATCTCGTTTCATAAGAGTTTCTTAATGAATAATTAACTCGCTTGCCACCAACATATTTTGCAACAAGGGAGTTGTATAATTCCGCAGAATTGTTGTCCATATTTGCTAGCAGACTTTGAGCATTCCTAGCAACCCTGCCTTGTATAACCAGTACATCATCAAAAAGTCCGGATTGTTTAGCTTTAGTGATCATATCCTCATTTTCACGCTCCTTGCAAAAATAAGCTTTGCAATTTGTATGATCACCAAAGTAATGGTAAGGTCCATTAATTATATCTTGACGAAGAAATTTAACTTTGGTATCATATGATACATCAAGTCCAATATTATGCTTAATAGCACTTTGTATGCCAGTACGCATTCTTTTAATGTTCGAATCAAGATGCTTTCTTTCTACTATTGGAACATGTATTTTTTTAGAACTAGTGATTTTTTTAGTTAATTCTTTTAATTTGTTGCAATAATTCCTTAATAGATGATTCCGACATTCAATCTTATGTATAAGTCTATCATTATAGGGATTGCATTGTTGTAGCTTTTTACTTACGCTACTATCTCCATCTCCTATATAAAATGCATATTTTAAGCCATGCATTGCTATACTTTGTTGAAATCCTTGTACAATAATATTGGCTTCCATTCCCGTTGAAGAAGACGGCCAATTTTTGTAACAAGTGTGGTCAATTGCTTCTCTTCCTTTGCTGTTAGCTCTGGCACACACACAACAATATTTATTGCGTATACCAATATACAATACTTTTCTTGTCTCCGATCCTATAATTACTCCCTAAAATCAATAAACCTTAATTATAGTATATATTGCATGCAATAAATAACAACATACCACTCCTGAAAGCGCATCGTAGTTTACTTTGTAGGATCTTTTACTCCAAGCACCATCGACGATTACGGTAATGTATGGAATTCCATCTGCATCAATATGCCCTTTAGCTATAGCTAGTTCCTTTTCCTTTTTACCTGCTTCCTCAATAACTTCCCATGTAAGTTCCTTGATAAATGTAGACAATAGCTCTTGATTATTTTGGAATGTATGAGCACTCATACATGGAATATCACAAGAAGCCATTAGTTGCTCTAATTGCGAATATCCTGCACCTGTTGCTATTATTCCATAGGTTGCAGATTTATTTATATTCATAGTTGAAGAGTCTTCAATATCACTTGAGATTTTCTTGTAATTCAAACACATTGAACATTTAATTACAAATTGGCTTATTAAGCCTAATTTCCGCTCTGACACAATTTGTAGAGAGTTGCTAGAGCAACTAAATAGTGGAGCATGTTCAAATCCAATGATTTCATTAAAGAAATGCTGTAAATGTATTATACGTCTACCGAAAATAGACTCGCCTTCATTTCGTGCACTGTCACTACAAAATATATATTTATTTATTCATATATGTATTATTGAATATATTCTTACCTATTCCTTGCCTGCACAGTTTCGATTGGTAGAGAATCCATTAGGTTCTCATTAATTTCAACCGATTCCCTGCAATAAAATAGTGATTATATAGCATAGAGACAAGCCAATTTTTAAATATGATATTACTATCACCTTGTTTATCTCACATAACTGAAGAAGCACATAGTGGTTAAAACATTCAAAACAAATTTAAGTGTAATCAAAAACTCTTGAATCAAATAATATCTTTCATCTCGCACTGTTAAATAAGTAGCAACGGTTATTATCATGTAATAAAAAAGTAAGATTTAATGGTTTATTGCGTTAGATGGTTACGGGAATGCCCTAATTCCGTCTTGCATCATTGACGTCTAATGATTCTAAGAAATCTGTATTGGTCAATTTATCGCCTAACTGGGTTACGTCTAGTACATCTTCTCCAAAAGAATCAAGTAATTTGCCAATATGATATTCGTATGGTTTAGATGAAAGACTCTAAGGTGCCGTGTTCACTTTCATTTAAAATACATTAGGCTCCAAGACAACCAATGAGTTATGGAAATCTATTTGGAATTAAAAAACAAGAATAAATAAACTTAACAAATCAAGCATTTATAAGTCAACATATGTAGGAAGACACAGTTCATCATGATGCAATTTTAATATCATATTCAAAGAACATCTAAGACCACTTCGTCCAAACCATACGAATAATCTGATAGATCTTTTGGAGATGTGCTGGAGGTAATATATTAAGCCAAATATAGAGTAGTTCCTGTAATACACGATTAAACTGACCAAGTATATTTCTCCTTGTTTACAACTGCATACAGTAATTATTCCTACTAATATTTCAACAAATAAACTGTTTTACTTACATATATGCCTCAGAATGATACTCCTGATCAAACACAAAAGGGGGTTCTATGGCTGAAATAGAACTTTGGTTGTCTGCAGTGCTACTAGATCTAAAACAATATATTATAAATACCAGAGACCGGACAATATGAATATTAATTACTGTATATTGGAGGTATCTTGAAGAACTGCACTGTTTTTAAGTTTCTTCATTCTCATGCGCATGGACAATCGTTTACTGGTTGTTTTATATTTAGTCTGTCGTCCCATGGTGGCTAAAATATATAATTTGTTATTTGGATCTAACGCTAGCGCGAGATAATAATTCTATTTAATAAATATATTTAATATATTAACAATAAATTAGTATATTATACTTACTTACGATCAGAAATATTTTATTAAACAATTTAATAAATATAGGATGTCTATAAATATATATATATCACACTACTCAATAACAATGAAAATCACAAAACACTGATTTTAAATCAACTTGCGTGCCTAAACATGGGGTGCGTTGTGTGGCGTGCGCGCGCGGTGCAGGGGTATCTAAAGTCTACCGTAATTCGTGATTGGTCCGCGCTCTTAGAAATTGGCACGCCCTGGGCCTACCTCGTCCCACACCGCGAAACCCCTGTGTTAGTCGTAGTGATCGTGCATTATCCCCTTAATCTTCTAAGCACTTGCATTTTAGTTTGTAGCGAAATGCTTTTTCTTATCGTTTTATTTTCGTGTTTTTTATTATCACATATATTAAAAACTAAAAATTATTATATTTATCACTATATCAATTATATTACATATCAATTATATTTCATACATTTATACATATAACATCTTATATGTTTGTAGTAAATCCTGATGAAGCTCTGAACTAAGAAACTAAGAGCGATATATTGATATTATAAAGAAGAAGTTTCTGTAGCCCTCACGCTACAATCCCAAAAGTCAGATGTTACAGTGTTTGGATTGTGCGGTGTAGATTGAATTTCAGTATTTGTGGTTTCTATTTCTACTTTTAGTTCTACTTCTGCATCTGCTTCTTGCAGTTCTTCAGCTACTTCATCACGGAGAACTTTAAGCTGTGGTGCGACGCGCATGCTATAGTTCTATAGGGTTCTTCTATGGTCGATCATATTATGTACCTGGTTTTTAAATCGCTTCTGCATCAATAGGCTCAGTATTATCAACGTGGGCAACATTTTCTGCAGGTGAAGCGATTGAGGTGTTAGCTTCGTTTCCATTTTCATTGCTACCAGTGGTGCTCTGATTCCGTGCTTGAGTACCACTGGACTCGCCTTCCCCAAGTCCAGACCTCTCCTCATGGTGGCTCCGAACGGGTAAAACATGATCCCATGTACCGTCCCTTTTAGCTTGACTGCGTGTTCTGACAGCTTTTCATAGCTGAATATCGCTGTTTAGGGGTACTGACTCTGGCAGCGGTAAGCCTATTATTATTATTATTATTATTATACTGCAGTGCTGTATTCGGAAAGTAAAAACGTTATGGCTGATAAGACGTGAAAAGGTTCAAAAATCACCATACGGCATTCCGAATAATTACGTAAGTAAACAAGCAATTAAATTATATATTTTAAACCTGCGACTATTTCCTTGCCCCGATTTGATTCATGACTGTTTACAAATTGTCTCCCCATAGTCTGACGCCCGTCGTGCATCGCCGTCGTAAATAAATAAATAAAAGTAATAAAAAAATATATACAAAATTAATTTGATATGGCCGTGAATATCATTATGTCAACAATAACTTAAAAAACTTATTATTTTTACTTAATTTTTAATACAACCTAAAAATCAAATGTCACATTTTTGTATGCATTATTATAATAATTAAAATCTGATCTAGGCGGTGCAAATTACGTTATCATACGTATCATAATAATTCACTGGTGTTTGGGCAAAAGAACTTCGGTCATCATTTTTATAAAAAATAAGGACAATAAATGTCTTTTTAATGAAAACATTCTGTTCTTTCCATTCGTACAAACAGCTTTAATACTTTACATTTCCTGACTTAAGCCCTTTTGCCCAAACACCAGTGAATTCAAATAGAATATATTTTAATTATAACTAATTTATGTGTATAACTATGCTCAATATTTTTAACAACTTTACTTCATCTAGTCGGATGTATCTTTTTGAAAAATTGACACCGGTAAAGTGCAAACATATTTTAAATATTTTGACGAAAGATTCGAAATAATAAATAAGCAATATGGACAACATTCCGTAAACGTCATCATATTTTATTTCAACATCTAAAAATCGCAAACAAGACGGAGTTACATCAGATTCTATCCACATGTGACATTTCGTTTGAAAATATTCGTGTTTATTTGTTTAAATATGTAATAAATGAAATAATGACCTTATGTCACTAATGTAATTAATGATTGTAAGGATAACAAACCGATTATAAACTGCACTTAATTAAAGATAACAACTGTCGTTGCATGTTTTTGCATACAATATGTGGAAATTAAATTTAAATATTTAATGTATAATATCGATTTGCTTTTTTTTTCTCGGAGTGGCAATAAAAACTAAGCTAATGTCATTATTATATTATCATATTTTGGACGAAAAAAATAAATACATTGCCATGATAAAAATATGACAGTGACGTGACGTGATTTATATAAATTTCAATGAAACTCAGTAGTGCTGCGCTATATTTTGTATACATATTCAACCAAAGAAAATTTGTTTAAAGCTTCGTTTTTGTACTACGGATTTTAAATGGTCACAAAAATAACTTCCATGGATTTAGATCTGGTAACTTCGTAGACCAAGAATCTGGGATATTTCGTCCAATCGATTGACGCACTATATTAAATTTACCTCGTCTCACCACGTGAGGATTTTATAGGCCCAGTAGGATTAATTTCTTAAAATTGTATCCTATTTTTGAAATTTTCCGCAAATGTTCCTGATATTATGATATATATGCTCAATAGCCATAGACGCAAACTTTTCCGGGGTTGGCTTGCCGCGTCTATGATGCATACTTAATTATCGAATGTTTTCTATTCAGTGTAAGATCCCCTTCAATTAGATTTAATATGTTTTTATCTCGGACAACCGCAGTATGGTTTGCAGGGTGTCCTTTATCAATATTAAATGGCAAAACTTGTCCATTAACCTATTAGAATATACACTTCTGTGTGGAAGTCTTCTATACCATTTCTCTATATGATCATACTGCAGCTAAATTAATTAGCTGCACTTCACTATACATTAAAATCATATTAATAAAAGAAGTGGGAAGAAGGAAAAGAGCTCTTAAATGAAAGAATAGGCAAGTTAGAGAACATTTTAGTAAGCACAGAGAATGAAAAGAAGAGAATTAACATAGTAATTGAAAACGAAAGCGAAAAACTGTTCAGCGTACAAAATAAAAATTGGCACAACAGAGGAAACGTTTATAGCAGAAACGAAGTCATGGATTAAAAAACAGGATATCATGAAAAACAAAAAACTACTCAGAGGCAGACAAATATATCACAATTACAACGAATGAAAGAGAAATACAGAAAGAAATCCGAAGCGGGTGTAGTGGAATGTGAGGTCTGGATAAGAAAATACTGAGAGGTTAAATGAAGAAGGAGAGTGCATGGAGCGCAGATTCAATAATAATGTGGTGAACGGCGTAGCAAGAAGATGGTTGTAATTGGGTAGAGAAACAGAACCTTGTAATCTTAAATGGTATGACATATGGGTATTGGGAAGGCGATTACACTAATAAAGGACCCATGGATAGTTCAGTAATAGATTATAGTGGAAGATTAATGGAGGTCGTTAATAGAATGTTTTGAAGTCGGAGACGAGGGTGTATCGCACCATTTTTCTATCTCAACGGCTCTAAATGGAGAGACTGAAGAAAATGTTGAGGTAGTTAGGGAGTGGAGTTGGTCAGAAAATAACCTCTTATAAAAACAGTGGACCAAATGGATTTTGGCCTGGTAAACTCTTTAGAAGAAATGATATATTAAGTGCGCGATGACAGTTAGAAAAGAATGGTTGCATAACAGTGATATTGAGAGAAGTAGGAAACAGTTTGAAGAGTGATCCAGCTCTGGAGCATGCCGAAGACTTAATGACGTCTGTTTAAGAGGAAAGGTAAAGGTCGAGTGAGCAAAGTAAGTGTAGTATACACATGCGCAATGGAATATGTATTGTTGCAAAGATTTGTTTAGTCAGATGGCAAATCACCACGATTGAATTGACGTACTTAAGTATTTATGTAACTTAAGCCAGAACCTTACTTCAATACAATAATGGACAAAGGGTTAAACTAATGGGATATATTTCTACCATAGTAAATTTTAATGAGATTTCAAGTTATGTAATACCTTAATTTACCTTAATACCTTTATTTGGCATACTGCTCAAAAAGTACACTCCTCCCCCAATACAAATTGCTCATGCATTTTGAGCAAGAAACAAAAAAAAATACATAATAAAAATAAAAAGTAACACTCCTCACAATACAAATTGAGAGAATATAAGACTAAAGGAATATACATATTCGCCCTAAACCCCTCTGTCCTTGCCACTTTCCTATTCCATGCCAGCCTCCT